>JAODAL010000287.1:0-346100 GCA_025379985.1 Phyllomedusa bahiana | reverse complement strand
TTCTGTGAATTTTTTTTAAAAAAATAAACAAATTTGATTCAGTGTGGAGGAAAAGTTTACTTGAATTCATTTTGTTCACTGTACTAGTGTTTGTTGTGTCTGTTCAAAGTAGACCTGTGGCCTCTCCTGTCATCTCTGTTTTAGTAAATCATTTTGTTCCTCGTGAAACAACAGTTCTGAAGCATCTTTTTTTTCTGTGGTTTTTTCCCCTCAGAAAACCATGGCTGAATTGTAGTGAGTGCTATTAGTTTGGGGAAAGGATGTGGGCTGTCTCTGCAAGACATTGTGACTGTATATGGACACACCCCTTTAACAAGGGGAATTGTAACACACTGTTAACACTCTATACAATTCTAGGATGAGGTGCTTTACTTTATTGTTTCATAGGAAATGCAAATGTTTAGTAAAATCTCCATGTTACAAGATGCCACTGGTTCTTATTAAGGCTGTTTGTACACTGTGAAGCAATATTTATCTGCCTGTACAGTGCCTATACTGTATGTAAAAACGGGTGGAAAAGTAGGTCAGTTGTGTGCCCCCCTCAAGCCGCACACAGATTTGACGTAGATATTTTACATATGGTAAAAGTCTTAGTTGTTTATAATACTAATCTGTATTATCATTTGTGTAGTTAAATGCTCATGTCATCGAATTTTAAAATTTCAACTTTTTATGCATTTTTTTGCTTTTTTTGGTTAGGATTTACATTGTTACATTTTTCAGCAGAGCAATCTTTCTGAATTATATTATTTTTTTTCGTCTCTGTCCCCCTCCTGTTTACTCATTTTCCAACCTCTTCCCACCAGACCTGCCATTAGTAAAATACATGAATGAACAGAACCTTCAAGATCCATGTGTATTATTTATGTTTTGCCACTTGAGTTTCTGTACTGGACAATTGGAGTACTACAGGGGGAATAAGCTCTGTATCCAGTATAAAGCAAATTTTAGTTAATAGAACCAAATAAAATAATTATTCCATAGTCTAGGGAGGCACAAGGGACCATGGTCGACGAAAGACACATGTCACCAAGGTACTTGACCTTGGTGAAGTAGAAGTCAGTTTTTTTTTCATGAGTGTCAGCACAATAGGGGACTGGCATGGTTTATAGCTAGTATAGCTGCTTGCAAGTGGCCAATCCAGGCTGGATCTTACTGGAGTAGTCAAAAAGTTTATTGGGATGACTACTTGGATCTTTCTAGGCAGGGTTTTCGGTAGTCTATATAATCAAGGAGGGTCAGCTGAGCAGAGGTCTGGTTCCCAGATGTACACTGCAGATTACTTTGTATGATGTGGTATCGCTGAGAAAAAGGAATATTCCTTAGAGCTGAGCCAAGCTGTGCTCTGCTATTGCTGGAATGGGTGAGATCCCCTCGTGTGGGTTGTGGGGTTTTTGCCATACCCTGTTCATTGTGAACATGAAGGACTGTATTTGAACCTGTGTGCTGGCTGAAGCAAACCACTTTTTGGTTTGTTTAAAAATCTACAAAATAAAGACTACTAATTATTTTGCTTTAAAGGAGTTTTACCACAAAGGTGTTTCATGCCTGGCTTGCCCTGATTCAGCTTTCAGTGTGTTCTAAAGGAGGCATGTATGATTTGTTTGAACTGCATATCATGTGACCTTGCAGGCTTAACATCACCATGCCTTTCCCCACCATTCCTTTCCCTCATTCAAATTTCTTGTCAAACAAAGGTTTGTTTATGTAAAGATCTGTAAGTAGCTGCAATGTAGCTGCCTTTCAGCATAGGGGTCCTAGATTCAAATCCCTGAAGGAACCAAGCACGTGGATTTTTTTTCCTCAATGCACATACCTAATTGATGTTTCTTTTTTCCTTTAATTTACAGAAAGTTAGGGATATTTGGCTTTTGGTTGAAATTTCAGGATGAACATAAAGGGCGGCATGTATGAACAGGGCTGCACCAGATACCTGGTGTCTTTTCGGCCCGATATCAGGCACAGCCCCGTTCACTACATTTTTAAATGGCCTGCACGCCATTATCAGGCACATTACGCAGCGTCTGCAGCACTTTGTAGTGCGCCTGATCTCGGGGGGGAGGGCATGCGGGAGGCGGGGCGCACTACAATCACAGCGAAGCTATAGATTTATAGCTTCGATATGGCATGTCTAGGCGCATTACAGCTGGAACAGCTTTCAAATTGGTATACCTGAGCCAGAAAAGTCGTACTAGCGCTATAATGCGCCTGATTTATGACCAGCTGTAGAATATTGCTATGCACATGAAATTTGTGCTGCCCACAATTTCTTGAATTTTTTTTTAAATGAACTAGATGAAACCATCTCTTAACTTTAGAATGCACACGTCCAACTGTTTAATGTTTCAGTACTTTTTGCACAACTTGCTGACCTCTAACAATGAGCTTAATGGCAAAATTCACAACAGATGTTTGATCCCTGAATCGTCCAATAAATTTAGGCCATCAATTTGAATTGGGATTTAAACAGTCCTCCTCTTCATGTTGTTCACATTTTGACATCACGAGAGGAAAACAACACCTTAAAATTGATCACCAGCACCTTCTCAGTGTGAGGCTTCAAGCAGGTTGCTCTCAGATGAAAATGAGTGTATTAGTGTGCTTAGAGTGTCACAGTGTGTCATCAGCAGGTTGCAACAGAGATACACAGAAACTGGAAGAGTCACAGAAAGGCAAATAAATGGACATCCTTTGGCTACATTACTCACTGATGACTGCTTCATTGCAAACAATGCCCTGTGGAACCGAATGATGAATACCGCACAACTCCAGGCATGTTTAAGAGAGGTGATAGGCAACCAAGTGTCATGTCAGACCATTCATTTATAACCATTTACATCACCGTGGTCTGCATGCTAGTCTACCGGCAAGGGTACATGACTGTTGCCTCAACTGATTGATGCACCGCGCTCTCCTTGAAGTTTCCAACATCGTTGGTTGGTAGCCATAATTTCTTCTCAGAGTGAATCAACTTGCATCACTGAGCAGCACTGAGGACCACTGGTCCCTCGTCCAGCGTAGGTGCTCCCTGGTCCATGCAAGATGATAATGTCTGTGCCTGGTTGTGTGGTCATGTCATCTATACCACGCTGATATAAAATGGTTACAAATAGTCTGACATGGCACTTGGCTACCTCTCAATTCCATTAAATGTGCCTGGAGTTGTTTGGCATTCATCATCTGGTTCCACAGGGCAAAGTATACAATGAAGTGGTCTTCAGTGTCTGATGGAGCCAAATGACTTCTTTGCCTTTCTGTGGCTCTTTCAGACTCTCTTTATCCTTGCTGTAACCTGCTGATGACACTCAGTGACACTTTCAGCTCAGTGGCTATTTCTGTTTTTTGTAAGGTGTAGTCTTGGTCTCATGATGTCAAAATGTGAACAACATAATGAGGAAGACTGTTTAAATCCCAATTAAAATTAATCCCCTAAATTAATTGGGTGATTCAGGGATCAAACACTGGTTTTGAATTTTACCTTTAAGCTCCTTGTTAGAGATCATCACGTTGTGTAAAAAGTACTGAGTACAGTTGGATGTTCTAAGGTCAAGAGATGCTCTACTTTAGTTCATTGAAAAAAACTCAAGAAATGTTATGTTCATCCTGAAATTTCAAGCAAAAAAACAAATATCCCTAACTTTTGTGAATAGTGTATTTGCACTGTTTGACTAATTACTAAGGAGTACACATGACAGGAGTAGAATGACAGAACTATGGGTTGAACATTTACTCAGCAGTGATTGTGTGATTACAAAGCAGGGAAGAGACTGACTGTAGCTGCCTGAGAGGAGAAGTGATGTCTGAGGATGTGCTGCCAGGACTGAGGAGCTCTCGTCACTGCTTGTATACCATAGATATGAGCTGTACACTATGGATTACAAAGGTAGCAGCTAAAACAAAAATGGTACAGAAGTTTTAATAATGATGAACGGTGAATATGTTTATTTTTTAATTTGCGAGCTCCCCATGTCAATTTTACTTTGTGATAAAACCCCTTTTCAGACTGGTGCCGGTCTTCTGTTTAAGAGACTGCCCTTGGGACTGATCCCCCCAATAATAGGCACTATGTAATGAGTGTTTTTTTTTTGTTTTAAGCAAAGAGGACATAAACATATTAAATAGCACTTTAATTTCACAGAATTAAAGGGGTGTTCCCGCCATCAAAGTCTGATAGGTATATTTTCCAACTCTGTGGTTAACTATTTTCTATTCTATAGGAGTTTTGAGTACAACTGAGCTGTGTCAGGCTGTACTGGGATATCCCATAGAACAGAATGGAGAGTTGTGTGCAAGCGTGACCAACTCTCCATTCTGAGAACACCTTTTCAGGGGCCAGTTCCTGAGATACAACTCGCACCTCTGAGGCTTTGAAGGGAATATCCTACCGATATACCGTCACTCTATGGTGGGAACACCCCTTTAGTACAGCTAGTGAGGGTTTCTTTTTGTAGATTTTGGCCTGTTTTGTGGTTTGAATCTTTATAGATTATCATTTATCTGATGTAAATATTATTAGTTTAAAAAATATTTAAATAATGAGACTTGATAAATGCCATTAAGTCATTTTGTTTTGTTTTTTTTCCAGAATTTTGCAACACTTTAATGCATCTTCAGAAGACTACACTGTCATCTTTACATCAGGAACCACTTCAGCTCTTAAACTAGTGGCAGAAAACTTTCCATGGACTCCCAGAAGTTTGAGCAAAGCAGGCAGCTACTTCTGTTTCTTAACTGATAATCACACCTCTGTGGTCGGAATTAGGGGGATGATGAAAATGTTAAATGTGTCATCTGTTCCAGTTGCACCAGAAGACCTGCTAATGTCAGAAGGACAAACATTTGAACCTCAGGATGACGGCACTTTCCATCTTTTCTGCTTTCCAGCACTGAGCAATTATTCAGGCACTAAATATCCTCTTTCATGGATAAATCAGATTCAGACTGGGAAAATGTTGCCCATTAGAGTCCCAGGCAATTGGATTGTTTTGTTGGATGCAGCTTCCTTTGTTAGCACATCTCCATTAGACTTGACACTGTACCAACCAGATTTGGTCACCATTTCATTTTACAAGATTTTTGGATTTCCAACTGGCCTGGGGGCCTTACTTGTTTCTAATCGCATTGCTAATCTTCTGAGAAAAAATTACTTTGGTGGTGGAACTGCAGCAGCTTATCTTTCGAAGGAAGATTTCTTTGTGCCTAAAGATTCGATTAGTGACAGGTAAGTCTTGGCTGCAATTTTATTCTGTTAAATGGTTTAAAAGAAAGAGGCTCAATTAAAGCCTCAACAACATTTTTAGGTTTTTCTGTTAAAAGCAAAATATAATGTAGCCAAGAACAGTAATTCTGACTCTTTTTGTCTTAACCTGTGGTATCGTATGTGCAGTAGAAATATACTTATTATTCTGGTTTCTGATTCCATGACTGTAACAAGGTGTTTGTGCTACATCCACAGTTAAAATCTACAAAAATATTGCTAGAATTCATTTTATTCTGATTGTATAGATTATTTTTTTAATCTCTGGATTATAAAGTCTATATATTGCATTTAAGCTACATACCTTTGCAATTTATGTAATGGTTTACGGGGGTAATTTAGAGGAAAAACAAAGGCCACTGATAGCAACGAATTTAAAAAAGGGGTGGAGATTAAATTGCATATCTCCTATATTTCTTCCAAAAAAAAGTGTCATGACAATAGTTTACTCTATATTGTTTAACAAAAACTGGCTTTTGTATCATCTGGTGTTTTTTAAGGGGTACTAAAGGCCTCATGTATGAAAACTGCCTAGGTCTAAGACTCTCTTGGTTGCCCATAGCAACCAATCAGAGCTCCTCTTTAACCCCTTAAAGGGGTTGTCTCGCTACAATGATTGGGTTTTAATTAAAGATCTTTAAAAAACAAGCAGCTTTGCAATATTGTTCATTACAAATGTCCTACTGATTTTGAGCTAGCCCGTTAGTATTACTACATCAAGCTTCTCAAGTTTCTATAGTAGTGACCTGTTGATCCTTATCTTACTGGCTGTCAGGTCTGAATGACTCATCACCTTTGAAGACAGGTATAGCAGTAGAGCCCTCCCGCACAGAATGCTTCTGTAGTGGAAGGAGGGGGAGGAGGATCTCTGGCGTCTGTGTCATGCTGCTGGATTAACCCTGTGTGTGCCTGCTTCCTCCTGCTCTCTACACAGATAGATGTGACAGCAGTGACCCTGTCTGTTACTATAATCATGATGTGTCTTTGGAACTGTGACATACTAATACTATACAAATCAGGCATGTGAATACTTTATGTTCTCCTGTATAGTGAACATCCTGAGTATATAAACACTGCCCTTGTTGTTGCTGGGGATTGGGACTTGTAAGCTAAGCAGGGGATAATAGGAACACATGCATCCCCTCTGCTCTATTAGCACACCACTTCACACTCATAGATCAGCCCTCTCCTGTAACAGACCTAGGCAGGCACACACAGGGTGAACTCTGAGAGCAAACCCCCTCCCCCCCTGTATAGAAGTTACGTAGCTGCCTGTGTGCTGATGGGAGGGGGGAGAGGGAGCAGAACAGACAGACCAAGAAGCACGCCCCTCAGTTCAACTTACCAGGGACACTGACAGGCTGAAAGCTCGTAATGAGACAACTCCTTTAAGGACCCGGCGTTTTTTTTGTTGACACGTTAGTTTTTCCCTCCTCACCTTCCCACAGCCATAACTTTTTTATTTTTTCACCTACATAGACATACGATGGCTTTTATTTTTCGGGACAAGATGTACTTTCTAATGACGTTATTCACTGTACTATAGAATATACTGGGAAACCGCAAAAAAATTCCAAGTGGGACAAATTGTGGGAAAAAAAACGTATTTTCGCCATGTTTGCAGGTGTTTTGCTTTTACGGTGTTCAATCTTCGGTCAATACAATGTGTTATCTGTATTCTACAGGTTGTTACGCATCCGACACTACCAAACATGTAGGGTTTCTGTTATGTTTTGGAATCGTAAAAAAAATTCCAAATTTTGTTTTTTGAAATTTGCGCCACAGCACCAGTTTGTGCAACCAATAACTTTTTTGCACTAACACCTACGGACGTCAGTGAGGGTGCATTTTTTGCGGGCTGAAGTGTACTTTTTATCGCTAGCAGTTTGGAATGCAAGCGACTTTTTTGATCACTTTTATTCCAATTTTTAAGTGACGTAAAATGACCAAAAATTGCAATTTTGCCGTTTGGAATTTTTCTTCTTCTACGGTGTTCAGCCTACCGGATAAATGTTGTTATATTTTTCTAGATCAGACTTTTGCGCACATGGCGCTACCAAATATTTGTAACTTTTTTATTATTTTATTGTTTTTACTTGTAAAATTGGGAAAGGGGTGTGATATTTTTTTTTTCTTTGTACTTTAACATTGAGTCCCCCTATGTTGCTTGACCACTAGGTGGCCCGATTGTCGTACTCATACGTCAAGGGTCCTTAAGGGGTTAATTTCATATAGTGCTCTGAAAAATTAAAGACAAGCTCTTATTGGTTGCTATGGGAAACAAAGAATGTCTTAGACCGAGACAGTTTTCATACATGTCCCCCTAAGTGTTCCTGTGAGACCAAGAGCTGGCTATTTTTTTGTCTCAGTTAATGCAGGTTTACAGTAAAATTTTGTGACAAAAGGCTGACTAAACACTCTGAGTTACATTGAAGATTTAGGGCAGAAAGACCACATGATCCATCTAATCTTCCTTTATATTATTTTTATCTTCGGTTAGATGGATTATTATTCCAGGCACGCTTACATTCACTTACTTACTCTTTGTTCCGTTCTATTAATCTTTCAGTAAAATAATATTTTCTGACCTTGCCGATTTGTTCTTGTGTTTAGCTTTATATGAAAACACATCTCTTTTGAATTGAACTTTGTTCAGTTCTGGAGTCCACACCTACAAACAATAGCGCAGATTTATTAATACAGTCTGATTCTTAGACTAGACAGTTTAAACATGTGCTATATTAGGACACACTAGTCTAAGTTTACACTATCAGTCAGCTAGGTTTGTGCCAATGATTGGGCCAAAATGTTTTTGGACGCATGGTGTCATATATTAACTTGCACCCACTTGCCACAAAGCCGCACTCCTTTTTTAGCGAGGCCAAGTCGCTTTTGTTGGACCACGCACAGAAATTCTAAAATGTATAGTAAATGTGGTGTAAAGCATGTATGCTGCTATTTTGTTGCAATTGCCATAATAAATGTGCCTCATTATTCTAGATGTGGTCTCATTAGAGCTTTATACAATGGGGTCTTAATCTCCTTCTTTCTACTGATTATACCCCTAGCTATGCAGCCAGCCATTACCTTTCATTACTGCCTGGCTGTATGGATTCATTTTAGCTCCATATCTCCCTAGTGCAGTTTGAGGGGTTAACCTCAAACACCATATCTTTATTTGTAAATACTAAATTTAGAATGGTCTCTGGTTGACTAAAAAGGGTTTTCTCACTCCAATATCAGCTTTCCACATGTATGGATAGAAAAAAAAAATGCCAATAGTAAATCAAAGATAGTAGTAAATGATAAGGCCATAAAACACTGCCAGCTCTACCAAGACCTAAATATAAGAACCAAAATTTTATTAGACCAAGAAAATACAAACAGAAAGTGATAACCAAACCACAAAATTACAAGAAAATATTGAATAGCTAAAAATGTGAGTGCTATAGAACACTGATGCCCCCAGGATGTATGCATATTAATAGGATATGACTAGTGCATAAAGATATATTATAATAAGTAAATAATTACCAGAATAGGACAAATATTAGAAAACATACAGAGCCAGTGGGCAGCACAAAGAACCCCAATGCACATTTCCTCCAACACCTGGCGTCGTCAGTAACACTAACCAATCTGTAAACCTTCTTATAAAGCACAGCTACCCAATAGAATAGTAAAGAAACAGCTGTGGACACAATGATAATGTTACATCATGGTCCTAGCATACAAAAAAACAATCAACATCTCCATCAGATTAGTCTATCACATACCGCACACCGTGCATGACCTTTCATTTATCCACATTAATTTGCCATTTCTCCGCACAAGCCTCTAGCTTCCTTAATCCCTCTGTAATATTCTTTTATCCTCTTCAGTGTTGATTACCTTACAGAGCTTTGTATCCTCAGCACTTATTGTAATTATTCTCTATATACCATCTACAAGGTCATTAATACATATATTTTAGAAAAGAGGACCCAGTACTGACCCTTGTGGTACGCCACTAGCAACTGTGACACAATTAAAGGATGTTCCATTTACAGTGGGTTGCAAAAGTATTCATACCCCTTGAACTGTTCCTCATTTATAAACGTCACTGCCACAAACTTAGTTGTCTCACTTCAGACGATGGCATATCACTAGGATATGCTATCATTGTCTGATAGGTCCATGTCCCACCTCTGGCACCACATCTCTTAAACAAGCCCCGAAATCTGCTCGGTTGTAATTGGAATGCCTATTCATGTCTATGGGAGAGTCCTGACCACCTCTCCATTTAGAATGAAGAGCTTTCAGGGCTTGTTTAGGCGATACAGTTGAAACCAGAAGTTTACATAAACTATATAAAAAGACACATATGCATGTTTTTCTCACTATCTGACATGAAATTAGAATAAACCTTACCCATTTTAGGTCAATTAGAATTACCAAAATTATTTCTATTTGCCAAATCCAAAATAATGAGAGAGAATTTTAAGGCATTTTTATTACTTTCCGCAAAGTTAAAAGTTTACATACATTTCATTAGTATTTTGGAGCATTGCCCTTAAACTGTATGACTTGGGTCAGACGTTTTGGCTATCCTTCCACAAGCTTCTCATAATAGCTGGTAGGAATTTTGCCCCATTTCTCCTGACAGAACTGGTGTAACTGAGCCATGTTTGTAGGTCACCTTACTTGCACCTGCCTTTTCAGCTTTGCATGTAAATTTTCAATAACATTGAGATCATGGCTTTGTGATGGCCACTCCAAAACATGACTTGGTTAACCTTTGTAACCAGTTTGGCAGTATGCTTCAGGTCATTGTCCATTTGAAAGACCATTTCGGCCCAAGCTTTAACTTCTTGGCTGATGTCTTGAGATGTTGCTTCAGTATTGCCACATAATCTTCTTTCCTCATGATATCATCTATTTTGTGAAGTATAACAGTCCCTCCTGCATCAAAACAACCCCACAACATGATGCTGCTGTGTTTCACAGTTGGGATGGTGTTCTTATACTTACAAGCTTCTCCCTTTTTCCTCCAAACGTAGCGATGGTCATTATGGCCAAACAGTTCAATTTTAGTTTTGTCAGACCACAGGACATGTCTCCAGAAATGTAGGTCCTTGTTACTGTGTGTATTTGAAAAACATTAATCTGTCTTTTATATGTTCCTTTTGGAGTAATGTCTTTCTCCTGGCAGAGTGGTCTTTCAGTCCATATATATATATATACAGTACACGTTTTACTGTGGATAATGACACAATCTTACTGCCAGCATCTTCACAAGGTCTTTTTGCTTTTGTTCTTTGGCTGATATGGACATGTTGGACCAAAGCACGTTCATCTCTGAGACACAGAACCCATCTTCTTCCTGTGTGGTATGATGGCTTGACATTCCCATCTTGTTTTTACTTGCGTGTAATTGATTCTACAGATGAACGAGGCTTCTGCAGGTATCTTGAAATTGCATCCAATGATGATCCAGACTTGTGTAAGTCCAAAATTCTGTTCTTGATATGTTAGCTGATTTCTTTAGACTTTCCAATGATGTTACACACAGAAGTAGTGTGTTTATGGTGTGCAATAACATACATCTACATCCGTGTCTCTAAGGCTATGTTCACAGGGCTTCAAATTGGATGTATTTCAGTCCGTAATTACGCGCCGGAGTGCGCAAATTACGGCTGGAATACGTCCCAGTCATTACGGTAATCCACAGTTCTCATTGAGGAACATTGGATTATGTCTCCTCTCCCGCTCGGGAACACGCCGCTGGGGGTGATAGTGACATGCGAATTACCAGCGGCGTAATGCAAGTCTATGAGCTGGCGAGGTGCCGGCCCACTGCTCCCTCCCCCGGTCCCGTCCCGCCCCCGGCCACACGCCGTAATTGCGGGGCGTAATTACGCCCTGCAAATAAGCCGTGTGAACCTATCCTAACTCACATGTTGCCTATCAGAAGTTTCCAAAGACATGACGACATCATATGGGCTGTCCCAAATTGTTTAAAGGCATAGCGATCCTAGTGTATGTAAATGTTTGACTTTTTGCGGAAAGTAATTAAAATGCCTTAAAAAAATCTGGTATTATTCTGGTATTTGGCAAATATACTGTAAATAATTTTGGTAATCCTAATTGACCTAAAAGGGGAGAGTTTTTTCTGATTTCTGTCGGTAAAAAACATGCAAATGTGTTTTTTTTATGTTTGAAAATTTTGGGGTTTCAACTGTAGGTTTGGTTCCCACCTCTGAGACTCGCACCCGTAGAAAAATTTGTGAAAAAGTAGCAATTTTCCCCTTTTGTGATGAATTGAGAAAAACCCACTTTAAATGTATATTATTTTTTTTAGTATGTGAACAGAAACAAATAGAAGTATTTGTGAATGTAAAAAAAATGTTTTGCTTTCCAGATTTTTGAAATTAAAAAACTGTAAAGGTGACGTGTTTTATGTTTTAGCCCTTGGTCAAATTTTTTGTAGGACCCCTTTTTAGCTGAAATGACACCCTGCACATTGTTTGGGTATGTCCTTCCAGTTTCCCACCAGTAGCGAAAATTTTTTTCCCCCTTCTTAAAAATAGTTACGCCAAACGATTGGTTGGAGAAATTTGTGAACGTAATTTGGATGTGTTTTTTGGCAGAAATGTCAGCATTAATTAGGTAACCCTTTAATCGCTGTCCCTTTTTCTGCCAAAAACACACCCAAAAACGCCCAAAACGCTCCGTGTGAAAGGACTTAGGCCATGTTCCAGGCTTTTTTTGGGGGCGGATTTCAGCCCGTAATTTGCGCGATGCTCGAAAACGCGGCTGAAAACCCGTCCGGTCATTTTACGGTTTCCCTGTCCTCTAGGAATTTGGATTCGGCATGCTACTTTTTTCATGGGTTTATCCGGGAGTGGATAATGAAGTCTTGGGGCGGCAAAACTCCCGGGCGAAATAGTCCCGAGTTAAGCCCCTTTTGAAAATATGCTTATTTGAAGGGCAATGATGATTTCACAACAACTCGAGAGTGCTGGACCCCGAACAATGATTTTACTTATTTGCAGGGTGTACTTTTGTGCAATTATGTGTGAACATTACCTAGTGGTTTCTATGTGTTTTCCTGTGCTTGGAAAAAGTAACTTGTATCCTCAAATGAATAGTGAGATCAATCTGTTTATGTGGTACTTTTTCCTGAAGAAAGGACGTGTTATTGGTATGCTTTGCTGTATCTTGCTCTGCTAAAGATAATCCATTTTATTTTGGACGTAAAAGACTATTATTTAAAATAAACTTTGTTTAAAGTTTTGATGGAGTGAAACCCCACAATGCCCACTTCTGAACTGTGGATTACTGCTCTGTTAGAGTAGAAAAGGGAAAACTGCATCTGTCATGATTCTTTCCCCCATTCCATCGTTAAAATCCCCCCAATTGCCTAGATTTTTAACTTTTAAGCTGTTTTTGCACTGCTTCAGTTTCCTTCCATAGTCTTACTCCCTTGTAGTTCGAAAGCTTCAGTCATCAAAAGCTTATTTTAGCCTATGTTTTGCAAGTTCCAGAAACATTGCAATTTTTTTTCTACAAAATGGGCAGGTTGTACACAGAATTTTTTTTTTGTTTTGATCAGTCACATCTGTTTACAAAAGAGGAAGGATAATTTTGTTTTAGTCATCAAAAAAGGTTCTGGGTTTCTTCGTTATTGGATTCCCTAAAAAGTTAATAAAGGACAAGAAGAATTACATTTGTCAAGATTACCATTAGGGCCCGTTTACATGGCAATGGACAAAACCGGGGCGGTTTTTCCGAACCCGGGATTTGTCCTGTTTGTGTGCCATGCCACGGGGGTGCAGGGGGGGGAGGGGAGGGGGGAGTTTTTCCTCGAAGGCGGAGGAAAAAGCCCTTCACATTCATTTGTACATATTCCCATCCGAAAATGACGACGGAAGAATGTGCATGTAGAATATTTTTTGGGTAGCCCGCGGGTGGAAAATCTGCTGGTCGGAAAACCCGTGCAGTGGGGACTGCTGCACAGGTTTTCCATAGGAGCCCGTTGTGCTTGTTTGCGGCCGGTTTTTCAGACGGTCTGCAAAACCGCAAACCGTCTGAAAAAACATCTGCAAACCCGTGCCGTGGGGACATGTCTTTATACTTTAGGCCAGTTGCAGCAAAATGGCCCTGGAGTCGTATGATGGTTAACCTGAGCCATGAAAATACACTGATGCCTATGGAATCACAAGCAGGAGAGGCAAATTGACAGGCTAAGCATATGGCTGAGATAGCTGTAAACTTACCTAGTGATGACCGTATTATTGAAAGAAGCAAGGCGCGTGTTCCCAGCTGAATGGTGACTCGCCATGCAGCTTGTATGATGTGTCAGCATGTGGCAAGGTGCCTGCAGGCATGCCTGTTTGGTGATTCACATTTTGCTACAATGGACCTAAGATATAATGGTAACCATGACAAATGGTGTTCTTATTTTGTAACCTTGAGAACTTGTTATTCTGTGATTACTATTACTTGGTAGCCTTTGATCACTGTTCCTAACCTTCCTGTTAATCAATTCTCATTGGCACTTTTACCAGTAATTGATGTGCTTTTCTCTTTCTAATGCATACACTATCAGTCGGACTGGGATGCCTAGGGCCTGACAGTAGTTGTTTCTTGGAGGCCCACCAGTGATGCTCATTCTTGGAGCGAATTGTTGGGGCCCACCCTACAAGACTACACATACTACACTTGATACTTAGGCTAGGTTTACACGGCTTATTTTGGGATGTATTTCAGCCCGTAATTCGCGCTGTACTGCGCAAACTATGGGCTGAAATACGTCCCAGTCATTACGATAATCCACAGTTCTCATAGAGAACTATGGATTATATGGATTACGGCTCCTCTCCCCGCTCGCACAATAAGGCGAGCAGGGAGAGAAGGGACATGTCACTTATTCACGGCATATACGCTCTGAGAATAATGCATGTCTATGGGGCCAGCGAGCTGCCGCCCTCCCCCGTACACACGGCGTAATTGCGGGGCGAAATACGTCCCGCAATTAAGCCGTGTGAACCTAGCCTTACACTCTATGTAGAAAGTCCTTTATTATGTCTGCGATCTTTCTTCCCCTTTGTCCCCTGAAGAGATCTAGTTATTGCTATATAGAGGGGGGTGGCGGAGCAGAACATGTTGGGACATTAAATATAAGCTCTGTTTATGGGTCATAAGGGAAAGTTATTGCAGGAACAGGTTCTGTCCTTCTCAAGGCATCTACTCTGTGGTATTATTTATCTGTATATCCTACACTTAGGCCCTGTTCACACAACGGGTTTGGCCACGGGTTAAAGCTGCGGTTACCGCGGCCAAACCTCATCCTAGCCTCGCCGCAAACTCGCGTCTCCCGACGCGGGTTTGCGGCGCGGGCGCTGGCCGTGGTCTCGCCGCGGGTGGGGCGTGGCTTGGGGCACGGCTTGCGGAGAGAGTTTGCCCCTATGCAAATTAATAGGCAGGGGACAAACCACGCCGCTAGCCGTGGCGTGGCTTCACTGCTATTATTGTGTTGTCACAGATACATTGTTTATGGCATTTATATTTGTCTTATTATTAACTAGCATGCGGGTTCCTGGATGATAGTTCTGTGTTCCGTGGCATGTCACCTTTTTAGCTGTGTACTGTTTATGTAATTGTGGGTTTTTTTAGGATTATTTCTTAATAAATTTTGTTTTTTAAAATGGATAGGTTATTTTTGGTTGTTTTGGCGGCGATTTGCTTTTTATTTTTACCTATCATTATTGATATTGTTTTTTTTGTTGGTGTTGATGTAAACAGACTGTCAATCATCCACCGGTATTCAAAAAACTTAGGTCACGTTCATTCTTCCGTCCGGTTTTTGGCCGGAACATGAACATGTTCGTGGTTGAGAGGGACAGGCAAATCCGCAAACTGCAGTCAGAACCGTCCTCCAAAACCACGGGCATGATGTCAAAATACCGGCTGGATTCTTAAATCGGTCCAAACGGCTGTATGCCAATACCGGCCGGATTCTGATTTAAGAATCCGGCCGGTATTGGCATACTGCCATGTGGACGCAGCCTAATTGTCTGTACTGTATTTCTTTTGTAACTATTAAAGTGCAAGAAGCTATTGAGCATTTACCATTTGGTATTTTTTGCTTAAATGTTAGGTGTTCTAAATGAAGATGAACCATCACAATGCTCAAGGATATTGTAGCGTCTGCTTACCTCTTCACCTTCTTTTGTCCTCCACTCTCAGCCCACAAGTACTGTATATGTATATACACTATCTCACAATAGTACACCCCTCACATTTTTGTAGATATTGTATTATATCTTTTTATAGGACAGCACTGAAGATATGACACTTTGATAGAATATAAAGTAGTCAGTGTACAGCTTAACAGTGTAAATTTGGTGTGCCCTCAAAATAATTCAACACACAGCCATCAATGTCTAAACCCCTAAGTAAAAATTGAAAAAATGTGCCCAATGTGTCAATATTTTGCGTGGCTACCATTATTTTCCAGCACTGACTTAACTCTTTTGGGCATGGAGGTCACTAGAGCTTAACATATATATATTGCCGCTTAGATCAGTAAGATACAATCACGCTCGTGGGTCTAGCTATGGAAGTCTCCCTTGACATTCCAAACGTCCATGTAAATCCAATAGAAATCGCAGACCTGATTATCTTTAAATATCCGCATTCATTTATTTCATAGCATACGTTTATAGCCAGACATTTTAGTTTAAGGCTACGTACATAAACAATAAGTCATATTTAGCCTAGTAGCGTAGTGTATCAACAAGCCAGGTAAATACCTTACAAGCGCTCTTTTGGTGTTCAAGTCACTAGGGGTAGCATGGACAACTGGCCAAACGCTGCACGGATGCAACGTTTCGAGGGAACTCCGCCCCCTTTCTCAAGCATGCGCGTTGTAGGTTTCCTTCTCTTTATATATCATTATACCTTAACCCTTTAATATCTGATCTATTTTAAAAACATTTTAAAACTCAGTTCTTCATTGAGTCCATTAGGACTTTTGGAATCAAGTGACACGATCCAATATGTTTCTCTCTTTAGTAATTGTGTCTTGACATATTCTGCATTACTACCTTTAACACTTTCAAGTACACACCATCTTAATTCCAATACATTGTGTCTCTGTTCAAAGAAGTGTCTTGCTACTGAACTCTCTCCAAAACTTTTATTTATGGGATCACCTTCTTCCTCCCTGTTCTGATCTTTTTTTTGTTTGTAATTTCTGATTGCAGATCTATGCTCATTAATGCGAACTCTGATCTTTCTAGTAATCTGCCAAACAGGCCCGGACTGACCATAGGGCAAACCGGGCATTTGCCCGGCGGGCCGCTGAAGTCCAGGCCGCAGGGCCGGCACGGAGCGCCCGCCGAGGGGGCCGGTGTTTCCCCCCCGGCAGGCCCCGAGTGCCGGCGCACGCACAGAGGCCGCAATGGCCGCATCTGCAACCGGACCCCTGTGGCAGGGGGCCGAAAGGCCCCCCTTGCTGCACGGCCGGGTCACTGACCCAGCCATGCAGCCATCACGGCCGAGGCTGAACAGCTGGGATCTACTGATCCCGTCTGTTCAGTTCCCAGGAGGCCGCGGGGCAGGCGCGCAATGTGATGATGTCATCGCGCGCCTGCTGCGCGGCCCGCAGCCGGGAGTGAGCGGCCGCTCCGGAGGAGGGAAGAGGAGGCAGAGACTTCAGGTAAGTATTGGTTTTATAATTTTTTTTACACTACTAGCCCTGCCTGCATACCTATATACTGCCCCACACTGCCCTGCATACCTATATACTGCCCCATACTGCCCTGCCTGGCTATAAACTGCCCTGTCTGCATACCTATATACTGCCCCATACTGCCCTGCCTGGCTATATACTGCCCATACTGCCCTGCCTGCTATATAGTGCCCTTGCCTGCATATTATACTGCCCCATACTCTGCATACCTATATACTGCCCCTGTAATAGCCCTGCCTGGTATATACTGCCCCATACTCCCTGCTGGGCTATATAGTGCCCCATACTGCCCTGACTGGCTATATACTGCCATTGCCCTGCCTGGTTATATATTGCCCCATACTGCCGCTGCCTTATATACTGCCCCATTATATACAGCTCAATACTGCCCTGCCTGGCTATATACTGCCCTGCCTGGTTATATACTGACCCATACTCCCTGCCGGGGTTTAATATATACTGCCGTTTATACTCCCTGCCTGGTTATATACTGCCCCATACCGCCCTGCCTGGTTATACTGCCTCTGCCTGCCATATGTCCTGCCCCAAAACTGCCCTGCCTGGTTATATACTGCCCCATACTGCCCTGCCTGGTTATATACTGCTATACTGCCGGGCCTGGCTATATCTGCCATAACTGTGGCTGGTTATATATGCTGTGGTATATACTGCCCCATACTGCCCTGCTGGCTATTTTACAGCCCCATACTGCCCTGCCTGGTTATATACTGCCCCATACTGCCCTGTCTGGTTATATACTGCCCCACACTGCCCTGCCTGTCTATATACTCCCCCTGCCTGTCCATGCCTATATACTGCCCCTACTGCCTGCCTGGATTTTACTGCCCTGCCTGTCTACCTATATACTGCCCTGCCTGGCTAAATACTGCCCTGCCTGCCTCCCTAGCTATATACTGCCCCATACTGCCCTTCCTGGCTATATACTTCCCCGTACTGCCCTGCCTGGTTATATACTGCCCCATACTGCCCTGCCTGTTTATATACTGCCCCATACTGCCCTGCCTGACTATATACTGTCCTGCCTGCATACCTATATACTGCCTTGCCTGGCTATTTACTGTCCTGCCTGCCTACCTATATACTGCCCTGCCTACCTATAAGTGGCCCTGCCTGCTTATATACTAGCCCTGCCTGGCTATATAGTGGCCCTGCCTGCCTATATACTGGCCCTGCCTGGCTATATACTGGCCCTGCTTGCCTTCATATTGGCCCTGCCTGGCTACTTACTGGCCCTACCTGGCTAATTACTGCCCCTGGCCCTACCTGGCTAATTACTGGCCCTACCTGGCTAATTACTGGGGGCAGCCCTAGCTAACTGGCTAATTACTGGGGGCAGCCCTAGCTAACTGGCTTGTTACTGGGGGCAGCCCCAGCTACCTGGCTAGTTACTGGGGGCAGCCCCAGCTACCTGGATAGTTACTGGGGGCAGCCCCAGCTACCTGGATAGTTACTGGGGGCAGCCCCAGCTACCTGGCTAGTTACTGGGGCCAGCCCCAGCTACCTGGATAGTTACTGGGGCACCCCCAGCTACATGGCTAGTTACTGGGGGCAGCCCCACTACCTGGCTAGTTACTGGGGGCAGCCCCAGCTACCTGGCTTGTTACTGGGGGCAGCCCAGCTACCTCCATGTTAATGGGGAAGCCCTGTTTACTGCACCCATATGGCAGTTACTGGGGGAAGCCCCAGCTCCGGCTAGTTACGGGGGCACCCAAGTCCCCTGGCTAGTTCGGGAGCACCCCGCTACCTGGTATTATGGGGGCACCCCCAGTCCGGGCTATTTTACTGGGGGTAGGCCCGTTTACCTACCAAATTTAATGGGGGAAAGGGCCCTGTTTACCTACCCAATGGGGTCTACCTATTTACATGCCACTTATCTGACATTTTTTAATTCTATTTTTAGGGTCTAAATACGCTGTTTGGGGAATTGATAGGAAAGTGCTGGAAAAGAGAGGAGTCTAAGATGTATTTGTTGTAAATTCTACAGGGACGAGTAGTGGCCACTAGAAGAAGACACTGCTGCTGTAAACCCGGGCAGAGAAAGAAATGGAAGGGAACGACTCATCAGGGAGACATCATGGAGGTTTGGGCCAGAAGAAGAAAAGGAGAAGAGAACAACTCCCATCAGAGATGACGTCTCCTGTGAGTCCCTGCTGTCATGGGTCATTTTACTTCTGTGTTGATTCAGTGCTGTATTCATGTGATGGTGACCTGACTACTGGGGATGTGATTGGTGGGGTTGTAGGTTATGTTGGTGCTGTATAGTGTCAGTGTGGGCTTGTCACTGATTGTAACGCAAGTGCACACCTGACTTTGATGAGGGGTTTCTCTGCACCACTATTTCTTTCTTGCTTGTGTGTAGGGAGCTCTCACACGGAGCGGTTTTGGTGCATTTTTGCGTTTTTTTGTGCAGAAATGTACAGCATTAACTGCTCTGCCTTTCTGCACAAAAACGCACCAAAAACTATCAAAAATGCACCAAAAATGCTCTGTGTGAAAGCTCCATTATAGTGTAGTTTATTTTAGAAAGTGGAAAGGTGCGAGAACAAGGGAAATTTTGTAAGCGGATAATGTAAGTGGGCTGCTGGGGGCTTAGTGCCAGGGCTGATTTTTATTCCCAGTCCGGCCCTGCTGCCCAAAATATATTTGTCCACATGGGCATTTTAGCATGTAGATAACGGCTTTTGACTCACATGTAAAGAAATTTTTGATAGCATTGTTATATACTTTCTTGGGGTGACAGATCTCAGACCCTTTGATGATCGACGAGCAATTCAAGCAATTTAAACACGGAAAGGTACCCCTTTTCTGTGTATGTAAAACCTTCTGTGTTAATGTTTTATTCTCTTTCAAATCTGAAGACATCAATTCATCCCCTAGAGAACGACCTTTCCTGAAAATAAATCATGGTGTTTGTAAAAACAAGCTACCAATCTTGTCAACACTCTGTAAAATGTTCCAATTTTTTAAAATACATTTTTTCACCAGCTTAGCATGATGATCATATTTGGACACAAACATTAATCTATCATCCTTCGTTTTATCCTCTGGAGATTTCTTTTTTAACAACTCATTCCTTGGTATACCCATTACTTCTCTTCCTATTTTGTCTAATTCAGTTTCATTATAACTTCTTGCGGTGAATTTTTCAATCAGTTTTTTCATAGCTTTTAGATATAACTCATCAGACGAACAAATTCGTCTGGCCCGGACAAATTGTCCTTTCGGGATGCCTCTGAACACTTGGGGGGAGTGAAAGCTAGCTTTATGTCGAGCGTTATTACGTTCCACCTTTTTTCCACCCGAATTTTTATTGACCTCCACATCGAGATACTGTATACTGTTCTTGTCTTCTCCATCGTGAACTGGATGAGAGGGACTTGTGAGTTTAAAAACTCAAAAAAACGCCGTTATCTACATGTTAAAATGCCCATGTGGACAAATATATGTTGGGCAGACTACTAGAAAGATCAGAGTTCGCATTAATGAGCATAGATCTGCAATCAGAAATTACAAACAAAAAAGAGATCAGAACAGGGAGGAAGAAGGTGATCCCATAAATAAAAGTTTTGGAGAGAGTTCAGTAGCAAGACACTTCTTTGAACAGAAACACAACGTATTGGAATTAAGATGGTGTGTACTTGAAAGTGTTAAAGGTAGTAATGCGGAATATGTCAAGACACAATTATTAAAAAGAGAGACGTATTGGATTGTGAACTGATTAAAAAAGTCCTAATGGAACTAATGAAAAAATTGAGTTTTAAAATGTTTTTAAAATAGATCAGATACTAAAGGGTTAAGGTACGATGATATATAAAGAGACGGAAACCTAGAATGCGCATGCTTGAGAAAGGAGGCGGAGTTCCCTCGAAACGTTGCATCTGTGCAGGTCGTTCGGTCGGTGTCCATGCTACTCCTAGCGACTTGAATGCAAAGAGAGCGGCTTGTAAGGTATTTACTGGTTGTTGTACACTTCGCACTAGTCGGGTATGTATTGTTCTGTACGTAGCCTTAATAAAATGTTCTGGCTTAAACGTTATGCTATGAAAATGATGGGGATAAATTTTAAAATAATGGGGTTGCGGGTTTCTATTTGGGTTTACAGTCACTAAAAGCTTAAGGTTTTCAGCCAATGGAATCATTTCCAGTTTCCCCCATTGAAACATCATGGAGCCCCTGGATTTTACAGACCCGTGCCCTTACCTCTTTAGGATGCTCCACAGATGCTCAATGGTTTAGGGTCTGGGATTGATTGGCCAGTCCAGCACATTTTCCCTAATTTTCCTTAGCAAGAGTGGTCGTCTTGGAGTTGTGTTTGGGGTCATTATCATGTTGGAATACTGCCCTGCAGCCCAGTTTCCGAGGGGAGGGTATTATGTTTCAGTATTTCACAATTCATGTGGCATTCATGGTGTTGCTACTACATACCCGCGACTTAGTCTTCGTTGTGCAGTTTCAAAATGAATAGAAGAATGGACATACTATAACTAGAAAGTAAGAAAAGTTCGGGTTATTTTGTTTAGAGAAAAGACGGCTTTGGGGTGACCTAATAAGTACAGGGTGGACCATTTATATGGATACATAATAAATGGAATGGCTGGTGATTATCAACTTCCCTGTTTGTGGCACCAATTAGTATATGGAGGGTGAAAACTTTCAAGATGGGTATTTACCAAGGACGCCATCTTGAAATTGCCTTTTTGGATCCCAAATTTATTTTTTTCCAATGGGTAGGGGTCATGTAACCATCAACTTATTGGGTTTCACAAGAAAAACAAAAAGTGTGCTTGTTTTAACGTAACTTTATTCTTTCATGAAAATTTACAAGTTTCTCTTTTTTTTACAGCCATTGAAATTTGCAGAAAGGTTAAACCGATGGGATATTAAATTTTTTGTTGTGTCTGGTGAACTCAGTACCTGCGTAATAGCAGCAGATTTCAATGCAAGGCACCCTCATCTCCCATGCTACAGTTAGCAAACTGCTTGCCAAATTTCATGAAACAGGTTCAGTGTTGGATTTACCAATTGGACGCAGAAACTGTCACAAATTGAAGAAACACAGTGGGTATCCCAGCCCCTTTTCATTTGCAAGGGCCCACAGTGTAGCACTCACCGCATGTCACTGGGAGTTGCATCAGTTGAACATCTTTCGGGATATTAGCTACTCACCAATAGCACCCCTTACCAAAACCAGGTGGGTGCAGCATTTTCAAAAGAGGATGACCAGATCGGGCACGAATCTGCATGAATGGGCAAAGAAAAATTGGACAGGACCCTCTTTACACGAACAATTTGTTCGTGATGAGACAAACTTTTTTGTGAATGGTGAAGTTAACAAAGAAAACCACCGCTATTGGTCTGACACTAACCCACAGTAGATAGATCCCTCCAAGACTGTTGGGACACAAAAATTGATGGTATGGTACAAAGACAGGGCAATTCTTCATCAATGGAAACCTCAATGTCACTGGATATCTGAAATTGCTACATGATGATGTGTTGCCCTCTTTATGCACTGAAGATGGCACATTCCCTGAGTTTTTCCAGCAAGATGGTGCACCACCACATTATGGGTGTCAGGTCCGAGCATTCCTACATGAACAGTTTCCTGGAAAGTGGATTGGTCATCGTGGGCCAGTTGAATGGCCACCAAGGTCTCCCGATCTGACCCCCTTAGACTTTTATCTTTGGAGACATCTGAAGGCAATTGTCTATGCTGTGAACATACGAGCTGTGCAACATCTGAAACAACGGATACTGGAAATCTGTGCTAGCATTTCTTCTGAGGTGTTGCTATCAGTGTGTCAAGAGTGGGAGAAGAGGGTCGCATTGACAATCCGACACAATGGGCAGCACTTTTAACACTAAGCACACCATTGTTTTTCTTGTGAAATTCTCAATAAGTTTGATGTGTTACATGACCCTCTTCCCTTTGGAAAAAATAAAGTTGGGTCCAAAATGGCCGACTTCAAAATGGCCGCCATGGTCAACACCCATCTTGTAAAGTTTTCTGCGATACTCAACACTCATTTTGAAAAGTTTTCCCCCTCCCATATAGTAATGTGCCACAAACAGGAGGTTAATATCACCAACCATTCCCATTTTATTTAGGTGTATCCATATAAATGGCCCACCCTGTATATATAAATATATCACGGGTCAATATAGAGTTCTCTGTTATAATATATTTATATTAAGGACTGTATCCAGAAAAAGGGGGCATCCTCTACATCCAGAGCAAAGAAGGTTTCTACATAAACATAAAACGGGTCTCCACTGTAAGAGCAGTGAGACTGTGGAATTCTCTGCCAGAGGAAATTGTCATAATGAATTCACTAAAAACATTTAAAAGGGGCATGGATGCATTTCTAAAGTGCAACAATATAACAAGTTATAATGACTAAAATTCTATAGTAGGGTTGTTGAGTCAAAGATTTATTTTCCTGAAAATTAGGACAATTGGCTTCTACCTCATAGGGTTTTTGCCTTCCTGTGGATCAATATTGTAGGTTAATAGGCTAAACTGGATGGAAGTCTGTCTTTCATATGTCTTTTTTACAAATTCTGCAGATATGTAACCACAGCCTCCCAGACACTGTTCAGAGGGGTATACTGTTTCTTTACTGTAAACCTCCAATTTAAGAAGGCCATTTTAAGAAGTTCTCTATGGGATTTAGGGGAAAGAAAGGGGATCATATCCTTATTTTTTTCATCTTTCAGGCCTTTACTGGTTAGCCATGCAGTGGAGTACTTTGATACATGTGATGGAGCATTGTCCTGCATAAAAATCATGATTTTCTTGAAAGATGTAGGCTGTTTCCTGTACCACTGCTTTAAGAAAGTGCCTTCTAAAAACTGACAGTAGGTTTGGGAGTTAATTTTTAATAAATTTTTAACCCAAAAACATCCAGCTAGCTCATCATTAATAATACCAGCCAATAGCAATACCACACCTTTACCTTGCTGACGTCTGAGAAAGTGGGGGGGTCTGTGCCCATTTGATCTATAGGCAAATCTTAGCACTGATTTTTTGGTTTTTGGGCACTAAAGGAGGTTGCAGTTCGGGAAAATTGACGCACCTGACAGTCCTGGTCGCTTCACATTTGATTTCTTTCAGATTGTTGACAGTCAATTTGTGTCTTTGCTTCGACCTTGTTGACTCTTTGCAACAAAACCTGTGATCGCGCGCTAATTTCTTAGCAATTTTAAGAGTGCTGCATCCCTCTGAAAGACTTAAAAAAATTGTCTTTTCTGTTTAAGAAATTAGTCTGGTTAATCCCTTTTTTGACCCATTTTGCATAAGAAAAAAAATTATGCACATCTTGATACAGGGTGTTGATCTCCTTAGGCCACACAAGCTTACATGCTTAGAGTTAGAAAATATGCATAAAAATGATGATCTGGTCAAAATACTCACTTGTCTAATAATTGTGCCCCAAGTGTAAATTCGACACTACTTTATGGAATTCAGTGTCCTATTGTAGAATGTTTTAATCAGAAAAATTATTCAAGAACAGCCTGTTATTTTCCACAGATTAAGTGGACTTTTAGGCCCATGGTGACAGGCATTCATATTAAGATTGGGGAATCCTCCTTAATTATCCAATTTAAATTCTCTATATTTCTCTTTATGACTTCCATGTCTTCTACCATCCTTCCACCAATATATGATACTTATTTTACAAATAAGGGTTCAGTTTTTTCAAGGACCGGGATTTTGGGGCCACATGTATAAAAACGGTCGGGTCTAAAACTCCTTTGTTGCCCATAGAAACCCAATCAGACCCCCCTTTCTTTCAATATGTTTGGGGAAAAATGATAGGGGGGGGTTTTCGATTTTTTGCTTGGGAAAACAAAGATTTTTAGGCCCTAGAAAATTTTTCAAAAATGTGGCCTTTTTTTTTTTTTTTGTTGCCAATGTAACCACATTATTTTAAGGCAACGGGGGTTTGAGTGGGTGCACTCAAAGAAAACCATTCAAAAAAGTGGTGACTAACCGCAATATAAATAAAATATGCAGACAACTGTGTTCCATTTTTTTCCTTGTCTGCTTTGTTTAAAAGAAGAATCGTTTTATTAAACAGTATTAATAGACGCTCTATATTTTCAAAGGAAGCTTAGAATTGATCTGTTTCAATACTTGACATAGAAAAGACACTCAAGTCTCTGTAGAGGATAATCTTATCATTTATCTTTTTATGGTGTTTGCTGTAACTGCTCAATAAAAACTGCTTTAAAATGTATAAACTTTCCCCTGTGTCTTACTGAGCTGTCCTTTTATATGCAATAACTATTTTCAATTTTTTTTTTAGTGGAAACCCCAAACTCCTTTGTTTTTAGGAAAATAGTACCTTGGGAAAAAAAGGCATGTAAAGTAGTTGGCAAGTATACAGGTGCATAAATAATCATGTGCCCCCACTCATTTTACTTTGACTTCATTGGGCAGTCAATGATTTTAAAAGGGGTATTCCCATTTCATTGATTAGCCTTAAAAACATAGGCAAAGGTAAATAAACAATATAAAACCGAAAATTTTATTCTCGGGTTTTAAATTTTTAAATACGCAAATTTTTAACTGGCAACCTGTTTACAGATAGTTTCCATGTGGTAACTTGTAGGGGCTTGGAACACAGGACCATTCCTAGGGGCGGGCGAGGCGGGGGCCCCCCTTTACCCCCCACCCCAAGGGGGGCGGGTGCCCGGGCCCCCCGGCCCCCGGGGAATTTCCCGTGCAGTGTGGTACAGGGGGGGGGCAGGACGATTTCCCTCCCCTCCTCCCCTGTTCAGCGTCCAGGGGGCACACGGCTTTCACCCCCGCCCCCCGCGACCTGGGATCTGCTCGGGCGGAGCTCTGCGGAGGAGATCTCTGGGAGCTGCGGGCAGGTAAGCGGGGTGGTGACGTCACACCCCCTTAACTGCTCAGCACTCCCGGAAATGGATGCGGGGCCCCGGGGAGGTGGAATTTTTTTTTTAATTTTATAATTAGTACAGGGGGGATTCTGCTGGCTACAGGGGGGGCATGTATGGCTACAAGAAGGGCTTTTTCGGTAAAAAGAGGGGCATCTTGGCTACAGGGGCATTACTGGGTACAAGGGGGGGGATTACTGGTTCAAGGGGGGCATATAGCTACGGGGGGGTCTACTGGCTCAAGGGGGCATTTCTGGCTACAAGGGGGGGCATCTACTGGCTAAAGGGGGGATTGTGGCTAAAGGGGGGATCTATGGCTCAAGGGGGGACTATGGTACAGGGGGGATCTCTGGCTACAGGGGCTCTTCTTGGGTCAGGGGGAATCTACTGGATACTGGGGGGGAAAATCTACGGGGGTTTCCCCGGGGGCATCTACTGGTACAGGGGGGGCACTACTGGCTACAAGGGGGGGCATTAATGGACAAAGGGGGCTCTACTGGCTCAGGGGGGACTTTCTGGTACAAAGGGGGGGAAAACTGGCTACAAGAAGGCATCTAATGGTTTTCAAGGGGGTTTACGGCAAAGGGGGTTTACTGGCCCACGGGGGGCTTTTAGGTACAGGGGGGGATCTATAGTACAGAGGGGATCTCTGGCTCAGGGGCATCACTGGCGACAAAGGGGGCACTAGGTGATAAAATAGGGTCAATTGTTTGTTTTTATATTTTTTACGTGAAGGTCGGGCCGGGAAAAAATGCCTGGGGTCGGGGGCAGATGGGAAAGAAGAGCAGACAGACAACAACTCTTCGAGAGCTCCTGGAGTCATAGAATAACTTTAGTAATCATTTTAAAAGTCAAGAACCCGTGTCAACTGGTATCCCAAAACTGTAGGTCATTGTATCCGGGAATAAGGTTTTTGTATAATGGTTGCACCGTAATGGGCAGTTTGTATTTTTCCCCTCACTATGTGCGGTATATGTGGGGTGACAGTATTATTTGGTCACATTGGGCACGGGGGGGTCGCGTATTCGGTCTAGTGCCGGTGATAGTTTTTGGGGTGGACAGTATTATTCGGTCACATTGGGGCACGGTTTTTGCAGTATTCGGGCACTTTTGTGGGGTATTTTGGGGCCTTTGTGGACTTGGAACTGTGGGGATTTGGTTGGGTTGCCGGTGTTTTTTGGTAACTGTTTCTTTTTTTTAGTAGTTTTTCGTAGCACATTGTGGTAAGCTTTTTTTGTTTATTTAGATTTGGTTTTGGGGAGCACTGTGTTTCATGTGGCGGCATTATGTTCTGGCGGGGGGGGTTTCTTTCACCCCAACCTGATGCAATTTAGCCTAGGGAAAGCCCCGTTTGGAACCACCTAAAAATAGAGTGTAATAGGGAAAAAGGGGATTGCTAGATTATTTGGGGTTGTGGTTGCTGGCAGAAGAAGGTAGCTTGGCTACAGGTCAGACATCATTAAAAGGGCTTGAGATGTGCTGCTTGATTGAGAGTTGTTTTGGTTACAACAGTAAGACAGCTTAGTTCCAATGGAAGAGATTCCGTTACCAAAAGCCGGTGTGAGATAAACCCGTTGGCTTTTTTAATGGTTTATACCACAGAAGAAAAAGGGGGGCAGAAAAAGGGAAAAGGCAAAGGAGAGTGAAAGCACAAAAAGTTTTAAATGGGGTTTTTGGTGGAGATAGAATAGTAGAGACTTGGGCTTTGGTGGGCAAATTTTTCAAGTGCCGTGAAGTGTCAGTGGGTTTTAAGGTTTTGGGCCTTAAAAGAAAAGGGGTCGGGGAGAATCCTTCTCCAGGAAGAGTGAGAGAGGTGTCGGGATAGCCAGGTTAAGAGGGAGACCCACTATGTGGGAGATGAGTGAAGGAACGTTACTCCCACAGTTCAAGTTTGAAGGACAAGGAGAGTGAGGTCTGTAGGTTGATGTAATCTGACTGTGCTGTACCAGGGTGAATAGTAACAGAGTGATATGTTCTAAAAGCATTTAAGCCATGAATAAAGCCTGCAAGATCTGTTAATCTAAGAAGTCTCTGTTTAATTCTTGCGCTAGTGCAGTACACTTCCCAGCAAACCCCCCCAAAATTTGGTTGACTTATTTCACCAACCAAAAAGTAGAAATGCAAAAGGGTTTTCACTCCAAAAGGTTTGTATCCATGTATTGAGGTTGAAATTGAATAATTACTTCCAAGGGGGTATGCCGGATTTAAGCACGGAGAAAAACCGTGGATCCGAAAAGTAAAAAAGAGGGAATTTTCTCCGGCTCTAAAAAACAAAAAAAAAAATTTGCTTTTATTTTAGAAAAATTTGAAATAAGGTCAGAATTTTTTTGTGGGCCAACCAATTTCGGGTGAACCCACCCCTTTCTCAGGCAAATTCTCCATACTAACATTTGGTCTTTTATCAATCACAATGACACTGTGTGGCTTAAATTGCTGCAAAAATTTAAATCGAACTTTTTTAAAAACAACAATAAAGCTGAATGACAAAAAACAAAAAAAAATATTCACAAATTTACCCCATTCAATAATGATAAAAAAGATATTCTTCTATTTAGCCCCTTTGGCACAAATTTTTAACTTTAAAAAAAAGTATGCCCAGCTTTACGGAGTTGTTGAGGTCGCCCTCCCCGGATTTTTATTTTTTAAAACCCTTCATGCCAAAAAACGAAAATGGGAATATCTCCCTGATTTGAAAGGAGAAAAAAAGCCTTATTAGGAAATTTTTAAATGAAGGTTTTGCTCGTAAATCCTTCTTTTCAAGCGTCGACCAGTACATCCAACATTAAAAGTTTTCCCACTTTAAAAAAATTTTGGATCTTTTTTAAAAAATTGTTTTTTAAAACGGGGATTGAAAAATCCCAAAGCGATCAGAAAGAAACTAAATTTTTTTTAATTTATTTTTTGCCCTTTTAGATCCGTTTTTTTTGAATCTTTTTCTTTCAAAGGGTTTAAAAATTTACCCCCTAACAAAAAGAAAAATTTATATTAAATAACCTAAAAGAAGGGAAAAAAAAATTTTTTTTTTTACCCTTGGGGGTTCAAATAAGGGCTGAATACACTTTATTTTTAGACCGCCCCCCCTATTTTTTTTTTTTTTTTCCCCAAATTTTTCCAAAAAACCCCCACCATGGGGGGAAAAATTTTAAAAGAAAATCTGAACGAAATTTTTCCCAAAATTTAAATTTTTTTTAAAATTTTTAATTTTAAAATTTCACAATTTTTAAAAATATATTTATTTATATGCAATATATTAATGTTATTTAAAAATTACTAAATTTAAATTTAAAAAATTTTAAATTAAACTTTTTTATTTTTTTAAATAACCTAAAATTATATTTTTATATATTAAATTAATTACAAATTCCCCAAAATAAATTTTTTTTATTTTATTAATTTTATTTTTTTTTTCAAAACAACCCTTTTTTTTTAAAAAAAAATAAGCCCACATTTTTTTTTTAAAATTTTAAATTAAAAAAATTTCCCCTGGGGGTTTTTTAAGGGTGGGGGGTTTTTTCTCAAAAAGGACCCAAAACCGCACCATGGGCCTTTTCAAAAATTGTTTCGGAGGGCCCAAGGCCCTCCCTTTATTTTCCTATGGGGATTTTTTTCTTCGTAAAACCAACGAAAAAATGAATGTCCCCTCTTAAACTCAGGAAGGAAAAACGATTCGCGGAGGCATCGGAAAATACTCGTGTTTTAAAAAAGCAAAAAACCGTTTTTTTTTTTCCCTTTAAACCCAATTTGGGTTCAAAACACCCCTTTACCCTTGTTAGACCATTTTTACAAAACCTAAACGGTTTTTGTTTTAACGGAAACAAAATTTGTTTTTTAACAACCCTAAAAATTTTCTTCTCAAAAAATCTAATTTAATCCTCAGTGATTAAAAAGTTTTTATGCCATGAGTAAGGGTGGGATCACCCGAAACGCTTCGGCCACAAGATAATTGCTGACATGTATTTTAAAATGTTCTAAATTAAAGCAAATTTTTTATTTTTGATAATAGAGCCGGAGAACATTCATCATTTTACTTGAAATACACACACCTGCTGCACACCTTGCACAAATCCACATACTGACAACTGCTCTCTGCTTTAATGGTGGTCTAGCTGGTAATTTCACTCTCTGCTGTGTCTTATCAGCAGGAGAGGAGCATTACCCAATTATGTTTTGTACTACAACATACATTTTTTGCATTATTTCTATTTCATTTACTTGGTACCTTAAAGAGGTTTTACCAATGAGTAAAAACCCCTGCATTGGCCGCTCGCAGGTAGCTGCATGTGAATGAGGATGGCGGCGTTTGTGGCCATATTCTCTTTTAACTTTTACGGGAGCTTCTGAACAGCCAAGCACACACTTGGGAACCTTGCATAAAAGTGATTGAGCAGGATGGCCGCAAGTGCCGCTCTCCTCTTTGACTTGCATGGCCGACTCTCAGCTAGCTGTGAGCAGCCAGCGCTGGGGTTTTTACTTCATGATAAAACTCTTTAAGGTTCTGCATAAAACATGTAATGCTGCCATCGATTAGAGGCCATCTCGATGGCAGAGGGCAATTCACATGCATATGCAGGTCGGCCAGCTGTTGCATCATGGTTTTCATAAATGGACGTAAGCTGTTGTATTATAAACTGCATACTTATCAGCAGTTTTTTTTCTTTTGCGCTCTTCATTCACAAGGGTGTAGGTTCAATTGCTACCTCTCTGACCCTTGTTAGGCACAGCAGTTCAGACATTATCATTGAATACTTTTCATACTGTTGCTGTTTAGTAGTCCGGAGAAGGCAGAAATCTTGTTCTTTAAGCACAGTCATATCTGCATAAGTTCTGGGTTGAAATTGGTGCTTCTCAAACAATCTGACACTTTAAATCCTCAGTGAGTTAGCAACGTTTATAATTGGGCAGTCTTTTACCTTCTAAGGACTTGGTCACACGACGTTTTTGATAGGTGAAAAACGCATCCGGAAAGCGGATCTGAAAAAAACGCAACAGTTGATACTTTATTTGGATCCGTATTGCATGCTTTTTAACTTGCGTTTTACGGATCTGCTTTCCGGATGCGTTTTCAGAATGAAAAAGAATTTCCCTCTCCCTCTCCCTCTCTCTCTCCTGCTCATTCATAGTCTCCTGCCCCACTCACCGCTCACATGCTGCAGCCGCGCCATCCCACGATCCATGCTGCAGCCGCGCCGTCCCGCTATCCATCCTGCGCCGATCCCGCGATCCAGCCCCGCACACTGCGCCGATCCACCTGCAGCCGCTCACTGTGCTTTTCGCATCCGCTTTCAGGATGCAAAGAGCAGCTGATACGTACCCGGAGTGTGGAGCGCTTTTGGACAGGTGCCAAAAGCGGACTCCATTATTTCCTGGGCTTTCACTTGCGTAAACCGCAATAAGAATTGACATATCAATTCTTAAAGCGGATGCGAAAAGCGCAGCGCAGGAGAGCTCTCAAAAGCGCATTGCCGATCTCCCGTGAGAACAGCGATGCGCTTTTGCCATTGAACGCAATGTTAATCACACTGACAATTGTTTGATAAGTTTTGCGGATCCGTAAAATGGATCACAAAAACGTCGTGTGAACAAGCCCTAACTTGTGTATTCACAAACATTTTTCATATAAATATTACTGACACAGTACAACCAAGGCATAAATTGTGAAATCATCATAAGAAGAGAATGTTCAGCAAGTGTTTTTTTTTCTTCTTAGTAAATAAACAAATTGCAGATCGGATTCAAGGTAATGCTTGCACAATAGTTATAGATTGTTCATGAAACAAACATGCCTCCAGCAAATGAAAGTAAAATATTATAGTTGTTTTCAGATCAGTTATGAAATAAATTTAGAAAAAAAAATTATGAAATTTAACATAAAAATTCCACTCAATATTTTTCTGCTTCTCCTTGCACTTAAGTGACAGCCTGAATTATTGAAGGAGTTTGCAAATGCTGAAAAATATTCTACGTCAAACCAGTTCCCACTTTCTTGAAGAGCATTTGACAGAATAGATTTGCAGAATAGAACCTTGCCATGGACTAATTTTGAATGAGTCCCATGGATTTTCAATTGGATTGAGATGTGTGCTGTGTGCAGATGCATTCATTATCATTCTTAAATATGACAATCACTAAACCTATTTTCTATTGCTGCAAAAGGAGCGGAGTATATTTTTTACACTTTTATAGACATTTGTGCATTTATAGTTGAGGAAGTAAGCAGCCCCTATCATAAATGAGTAGAGAAATGCTATTGTTTTCTTCAGGTAGTCATCTTAACATTTTTTACTAAAAAAAATCCTCTTGGCCAATGCAGATTCATGATTCATCACTTAATATCACTTTCAGCTAGTCACCTACACATGGTGGTGGACTGACAATGTAAACTACAAAGCTTTTTACTAGTAAGCCTATCCCGTTGGTTGTGCAGTGTGACTCAATTATTGTCGGAGTACCAGGTAGTTGAAGTCATTTAATTACTCGGGAGCGTACTTATAAAGTTTCTGAATAAGCTCCACTAAGTGAGTGCCTTCTGGGCCTCCCGGTTGATTAACACACAAGGACTTGATGCAGTCAAGCGGCAGAATTTTGTTTACGGTGATCCGCAGCACATGGAACTTTCAAACACAGCCGGGAAGATCCTTACTTGCTAAAGTGTTGTAAGAAGTGTTAGCTCTGCACAGTATATAGTGCAGGACTATCACTAGTTATTAACTTAATCTCCACAGTTCTCTTTCTTTCTCGATCACACCAACACAAAGCATGGCTTGGCCTCTAAAGTGCATATACCATGTTGTACAGTATACAGTCTGAATCAAGTATGACAGTTTTATTATTACAATACCACACGCAACTCTTACATGTAACTGGTTGAATGTGTGCTTTACACATAACAACTTACATATATGCAATATGCAAAGTTCAGTGTGTGTTTTTACCATACATTGATGTGGTTTAGTAACGTGTTTATTGGCTGTGCAGCATTAGGGATGAAATCTATTTTATAAATAAGTTTCATTTCTGAAAATCAACCTGCAAGTAACCACATTCCGAAATCACAGGAATTTGAAGTAGGGATCAGGGCTGTATTTGCCACTAGGCACCTGTGCTCCAGTGCCTAGGGCACGCAGCCTGCAGGGGATGGCATTGAGTAAAACAGATTAAAGGGGTTTTGCCAGAACGTGCCTTATCTGCTAAGAAGCAAATGTAAACAAGCCACCGTAGCTGAGAGAGAGACACAGCCAGAGCACAGAGCCAAGCAGAAGGGATCGTGTGAAATGTTCACTCAAATAATCAAACAACAACTAGTGGATTCTGTATACAAAAGACAACGCCTTTTCTCCACAGCAGCTTGAAAGCTTCTTCATGTTCTCTGTCATCAGATAAAGCAGGGATCTACTCAGATAATCACACTACAACTAGTGGATTCTGTATACAAAAGACAACATATTTCTACCCGGTGCCTTGAAAGCTTCTTCAGCTCCCTTTCATCAGATAAGAAGTGTTCTCTGTTCAAGCCCGGCCAGCAGCTCGTCAGGTCGTATCTAATAGAAGCTTTTAAGAAACTAAGGGCAGGTAAGGCAGCCTGTAGCTCTCTCAGGCTGCAATTTTTGTAATCACATATATTTAGAAAAGTGATTAAATACCCATTTTGGAGGATCCCACGTCAACATTACATCATGGCAAAACCCCTTTAATATTAATTCTCTTCCTGTGGCTGAACTTGGCAGACAGTTGTGTTTTTCTCTGAAGTGGAGGGGGGATGTGTTGACCACACAGATCATTGCAGAGACAGAGGGAAGAAGAGAAACGCCTCTTCCTGTACTCTGCAGTATGAAGCAAGCACAGGTTGCCCGATCCAACCATTAAGCTGCATTTAGAGTACTGAACAAACAGAGCGTAAGTAGAGCAGCACTGACACAGACTGTCACACTTGTGTAAAGGATGCTGTCCTTATAAAAGAAGGGGGCGTACATTTGGTGTGGCGGGTCGGTAGCCTCATGTGATTGCTGAAAGACGTAGCTGGGGGCTTACTATGCAGCCTAGCAGGCACGCAGGGGAGGTGATGTCAGTACAGGAGCACAGGGCTTGTGATCCCTTCCTCTGCTTACCTGCAGTAATATGGGCTCAGGAGAAAGGCAGAGCTGGCTCTCACCTGTTGGAAGATGATTGAGCACCCAGCTCTCACGTAGTGGAATGTGATTGAGCACCTGGCTCCACCTAGTGGAAGGTGATCGAGCGCCTGGCTCTCACCTTGTGGAAAGGTAATAGAGCCTCTGGCTCTCACCTACCAGGGGGGTCATCAACACTTACTTTTACCGTGAAGTTGTCCCCCCCAGGGCGTCAGGAAACCAGTCAGTTTTTTAGCTAGCTGGCTTTCCTTTTCGTCAATCACCTGTCCCCACCTGCCACCTCCGCGCCCTTTTTACGAATTCCGGTAGCCTCGCCTCCGGGTGCATGGTACCAAAGGGGTGATACCGCGACACCTGAAGACGTCGGATTGGTGAGTACGCCGACTTCCTCCATTTGGAGGTAGTCGAGGGTTTTTCCGTTTCTTTTTATGGAGTTGGAAGGCCGCGGGAATTCCGTTTTCCAGTGCCCCACCCAACCCCCTGTGACAGTTTTTTCCCTGGTCTGTGGGCACGCTCCCCTGCTTTTCCATAGCTGGCGCTACGCAGCAGGGCATGTTTGGCCTACTGCACCGTTTTTTGAGCTACCATGCGGTACCACGGCATTTGCGCATGGTAATGGCTGTTGGAGGCTAGGATGGGTCCTCCGGGGGGCTGCGGGTTCCCCTTACCCGATTTGACAGCTTTCCAGGGCCGTTCAGACCGTCCGAGCTGTGGCCGTGCCCCCTCTTGGACCTGTTCTGTCCCGGGGGCCACCCCAAACGGGTACTGGCCCGTCCCAGGATGGGGCAGGACCTCCAGCAGCCAGGGCCTGTGTTGGGGACGGAGCCTAATCGCCATTTTTCTGGTGCTTGGTGTCCTGGCTGCTTGCTGCATCTCCTGGCTTCCATGGAGGACACAGCTCCTTGGGGTGGTAAGTTGGCCTTCCTTGGGCCATCTGTCCTTGCTCCGCATGCTTTGCAGCCATGTCCCTTTCAAGGATGAGGGGTTAAAATCACCCTCATCCTAAGCAGTGGCGACTTACTTCGCCTGCGCCCATTGCCACAAGAAATTCTCTTGTGGACAAGCCCAGTGCCCTTTGCACTTCTCCTCAGCTGACTGCCACGGGGCCCGACCCGTCCTGTCAAGGATCGGTGGCCCGGGTATGGGACAGGTCTCTTTCTCACTAGTAGTGGGCAACCTGTACAGATTGTCCCAGGTTATGGTTTCAGCCATAGACCATATGCCATTTTTGCTTGCTGCCCAGCCTGGCACATCCCAGGGTCCAGTGCCCAGCGCAGTCCGTCGGGTTGTTTGCGTGAGAGTGTTAGGGTTCTCTCTTCCTCTTTATCACCCAAGCTCTCTCCAATCAGACAGTGGTTGGAGATAGGAGTTCCATACCGGGATATGGCTTCTTCAGACAGAGATGATGGAACGGCAGCAGCGGTCCAGGCCCTTATCCGGGCTATTAGGGATGGATGTGAAAACGCCAGGTCTGGATATGGCCTCTTCTGGAGACTCCTCTGACTTTGTGCCAGACAGGGTTGATGGTATGGCAGCAGCAGTCCAAACCATTATCCGGGCTGTCAGAGACTCCCTTCATGTTAAGGATGAGGATATCTCAGCCTCCCAGGAGGAGGTTACTTTAACTGAGGCAAGCGGCAGCGTTTGGTGTTCCCTGCACACCAGTAGTTTGAGAACTGGTTACCGGGGAGTGGAAACATCCTGTCAGGTGTTTGTTTCCTACCAGAGGGCTTAAAAGGGTTTTATCGCTACAAAGATCATGTCTCAGATGATGGGGACAGTAAAAATAAGCACTTTTGTAATTGGTTTGCATTACCTCTGTCACTTGGTTTAACAGATATGAGCTTTTCTGTAAATCTGTGTTCTGTTTCTGCTGCTGCTGGTCGGGACACGCTCCCTGGCCGTATCCCACCGCTAGCCATGTCCCCTGCAATGTGATTGGCTGGCTGACATTTCATTCAGCCTGTTGGGATATGCCCCCTGCGCTGTGACTGGCTGCCTGCACACTATGTGTTTTCTCCCCTCTGAGCTGTTAAAATCGATAGTGAAACCAAGGTCTGCTGGCTCTATATACATCTCCCAGCTCTAGGGTGAATGATCTGGGCAATTACTGCCTGTTTAAGTCACAGATCTCCTCATCTAACATAGTATTATAGAGTCTCCTACCTGTAACAGGGGGAGAGAAGGGTAGGAGGGCAGTGTGCATTGCTCCATATAACCCAGTCTGTTGCCTGGTAACAGAGGGGGGAGGGAGGGGGCAGTGTACACTCCTCACATGTCTCATCAGTTCAGGCTGTATGTATAACTGCATATACCACAGTCATACAGTCTCCTGTCTGGTAACAGAAGGGGAGGAGGGAGGGGACAGTGTACACTCTTCACATGTCTCATCAGTTCAGGCTGTGTGTATAACTGCATATAGCACAGCAGGAGTTTGTGGAGCCTGAAGGCTGCAGACATAAGAAGCATGCAGGAGGCTACAGAGGTGTTATATCCAGACAACCTTCCCCATACAAAATGCAGATGTCACAGGTCTTCAGTGAGGAGAGAAACGCCTCCTGGGAGGAGAGACACGCCTGCTGAGAGGAGAGACTCGCCCCTGGATTTCTAATTCAATCTCAGAGAATTAGCTGAAGAGCACGAACAGTTCAAATGATAAAACTCCTTTAATACTCTTTGTTTTCTGAAGAATCGGGGTTATATTGGTCAGGGGTTCCATCACCCGGCTCACGTAGCCTATGGCCGTCCCTGTCTCTGGCGTGGCAGTCATTGGTGACAGCACAAACAGACGACCTGCATTTGCTTTTTCGCGGGTCAGCAAAGCCTGCATGGTCTGGTCAAAGCAGCTACAGCAACGGCTGTCAACTGGAGCTTTCATGAAGGAGTTGTGGAATCTTGCTTCTCAGCTTTCAGGGACCTCAAAGTTACAGTGAGACTTCACTTGTGTCAGCCCGTTTAGTGGCTAGAGCATCGGCCTAATGCAGTGGCCATACGCCATTCCCTGTGGGTAAAATCTTGGTCAGTGGATGCAGCCTCCAAGCAGTTATTGGTTGCGCTTCCATTCTCTGGCGGTAAGCTTTTTTGGGAAATGAGTCATTGAGTTTATTTCACAGGCCACAGGGGGTCATAAAATTCTCTCCCCTCAGAGCCAGCTGGTGCGGCGTCATTCACTTAAAAAGTGCACCCAGTTTCAGCCACAAAAAAGAGATTGAAAGAAGAGAAGACCCATTCCTGATTCTTCTCTCGATTTGGTTCAGCGCAAGCTGGCCTCCTGCTCACAGGTTAAGACCTTTTTGCAAGGGGTCGCTCCTTCCGTCCCTCCAGTTTTTAGGCATATCGAACCTTGAGATTGAAATCTTGTTTTGAAGGTCATGCCTTTTGGGCCACTACGGGAAATTTCCCTATGTTTACTTTCATAGGAAGTGGCCTTCCTGGTGGCCATCACTTCCATCACCCGAGTGTCTGAACTGGCAGCTCTATCATGCAAGTCCTCTTTCTTGATTCTACATAAGGACAAAGTTGTTTTGCATCCTGTTCCTTAGTTTCTCCTAAGGTGGTTTCATCGTTTCATGTCAATGAGAAAATATTTCTGTTTTCTGTTGCCCCTCGCCCTCTCATCCTCGAGAGCGGTTGTTACATTGTTTAGACATGGTCAGGGCCGTTCGGATCTACCTCTTTGTAATTTTGGAATCCTATTGGTCTAGGAAGGAACCCCTTCTGTTTTGGGTCTCTGCTCACTCCACAGTGGTTAGTGCCACCTGGGCGGTTCGGCATCAAGCTTCAGCTGTACAGGTTTGCAAAGCTGCCACATGGGCTTTGGTCCATACTTTTTTTAAGTTCTACCAGATCGATACGTTGGCCTTGGCTGACGCAAGCCTCGGCTGTAAGATATTTCAGGCAGCAGTGTGCTAATACCTGTCACTGCAGATTAATTTTTTAGTGGTTACCTCTTTTGTCTCCCACCCTCTGTGACTGCTATTGGACATCCCAAAGTGCTGTGTCTCCCAATGACATTGGCGAGAAAATCAGATTTTTGTACTTACCGTAAAATCCTTTTCTTGTCCGATTCATTGGGGGACACAGGTCCCTCTCTCATTTTTTCTCCATAGAATCAGCTTTTTCTTTGGTTTGCCTCTCGTCCACGGCTTTTGTACCAACTGATCAGCCTGCCGTCAGCATGAGGGATATAGTCCACTGGGCCAGCCCAACACATTTGGTCCGCCTCCTAGGGCAAGGGCCTATACCCAAGGTGCTGTGTCCCCCAATGAATCGGACGAGAAAAGTATTTTACGGTAAGTACAAAAATCCGATTTTCTTTTGCCGTCTATGGGGCTGCCTGAATGATCATATTAGAGATTAGAAGACAAACCAGGAGGAATAAAATCTGTTTGTAACAGATAGCCTTGTGGAGGAGTATTATGTGCTGCTCCGGGGTTATAATGAAGAGTTGATTTATGGGTGAAAAATAAACTTACTGAGGGATCATTTGCTTTTTGGGGGCTTTTCATGTGTCTATTTGGGGTTATTATGCAGTTGGACGCAGAACAATTTTTCTACGCTGTTGTGCTCTGCACTGGGGTCACATCTGTCATGTGCTATCACTGGATTGTTCACTGATTCAAGTTTACAACTAGAGTTGCTAGTAAACTGCTCATAGTTTTAGAAACCTGAAATATTGTGTTAATCTATAGAGAATGCAGCCTGTTGTGGATGGAATATATGTATCTGAAGCCCTTAAACCACTACAATCACCTTATACCACTGTGAAATAGCATTATAAAGGCTTGATCCCAAGATGAATATTCCTGTGGTGGAAAATCCTCCACAGAATTGGCACTGAATCCATGTCTAAAGTAAGCATCTTTTGGTGTGGGTTTTAAACGTGGAGTATAAAATGTAGTGGTTGATTTTCTATAAGGGACACTTCTATCAGAAAGGAGTACCGTATTTTTCAGACTATAAGACGCACCAGACCATAAGACACACATAGGTTTTAGAGGAGGAAAATAGGAAAAATAAAATTTGAAAGTAAAAAGTGTTGTAAAATATTTAATAACCTAAATAAGATACTATTTCACCAATGTAAATGTAAACAGAATTCAACAGCAGCAGTAACTACTATGACTAGTGGGTTTAAGTACAGAAACTCCTCTTATTATCAGGGAACCCCTAGAACTCCTTGTCAATACTTTTCAAACTTATGAAGCTTAGTTCCTTAGTATCACTGTCTTCACTCTGTTCAAATAGGATGTCATCTTCAGAGCCATCAAATGCAATGCAGATGCCAAATTGGGTATGAAGGCCCTCACAATAGTTTCATCCTTTACTGAATGCCATGAGGTTTTTACTCACTCACAAACTTGGGTGATAGTGGACCTCTTCATTAATGCAGGAATGGGTCTTCTCTTCTTTCAATCTCTTTTTTGTGGCTTCAGTAATATGTGCTGGTCAAGCACTAATAGAGCAGGTTTTTTTTTTAGAAGCCCTCCAGGATACTTGGACCACACTTTTTCTATCCACATCTTCATGCCATTTTCATCCATCCTTCCTTTGTCATGAACATGCACAATAACTCCTCTTAGAATTGCCTCTTTTGGCATGTTTTTTTCTCTTAAAAAATCAGCATTGGTGCCAGTTTGGTGCCATCTGCACAGCAGGATAACACAACTGTGTAATGAGTTTTCTCATGCCCTGAGGTTTTCACAGTTATGGTTTTTGCACCTTTTACATTAACAGTGCTGTTTGATGGAACATCGAAGGTCAATGGGAATTCATCCATGTTCCCAATCTGGTTTATTTCAAATCCATTTTTCTTTCTTGCATCCAGTACAAATTTGTGAAAAGAGACAATCTTGGATTCATATTCTTTAGGCATTTTTTGTGCATTCCTAGTTTTGGTGTGCATAGCAAGGCAACACCTCTTTATAAATCTGTAGCATCACGATGGTGATCCATTGAAGTCCTTAATGCCTTTCACTGCAGCAAGACGTTTAGCTTCATATATGACCATTTTTGTAGAGACTAAAAAGCCATTGTTCTTATGATGTGTGATCCACTCTTTCATATCCATTTCAAACTGTGGCCGCTTTGGAGAATGTCCAGAAGCATGTGAAAGTTGTATTTTAAGTTGGCTCTAGGCTGCAGGAGTGGGAGATGAGTTACAGTTACAGCATAAAGGCACAATCTCCTAGGGGGAGACAGAGAACCAATCCCCCAGATATTGTGGTGTGGCTGTGGCCCATACTCCATCCCCTCCACTCCCAGAAGATGAGTCACAGCCATGACCTTCTCTGGTACAGGGGATGGAGTTTGCTTCTATATCGGATTTTTTGAACTACGTCAAACCAGTGTTGCATCTATTTCTTAAGTAAAATGGTCAATAAGGGCTGGTATCAGGGAGTGTTTACTTAAATATGTTGTTTTTATTCTTTTTGTTTCTGTGTTTTTTGTAATCATTGTATTCCAGTGATAGTAATAGAGGCATCTAACAGACACCTCTCCATCACTATTGCTGGGGCTTGGTGTTATCCAGCGATGTTTTTCATCACAAGGCTGACACTAATCCCCTGTCAATATTACCCCAGTACCCAATGCACCAGATATACTGGGAAGAGCGAGATCACTGACAGAAGGGGGATCATCTAATGTGATTATCCGCTTGTGTGTTGACTGAAGGCTTGTACCGTATTTTAAGAATGGGAAAGTATTTTCCCATCTCAATAATATCCGGCTGCAGCTGCTGGTTTTACCTTGGCTAATTAAAAATGGGGGAACTCAATGTAGTTTTGTTTTTCTCCATTTATTAAGAAGCTAAAAAGAACAAATGGTATTTTTAAAAAATGATTTGCGGTCCGCCCCCATTTTTCATAACCATCCAATTTAAAACCAACATCTGCAGCCTGATATTATTAGGATGGGAAGGTCCATGGATATCAGGCTTCTTTCCACCCTAAAAATACCAGCCAGCAGCCGCCCCAGAAGCAGACCATCACATTAGATGGTCCGACTTCTGACGGTAACCTGGCTCTTCCCAGTACCTCTGGGGCATTAGTACTAATAGTGACCGGGATTAGTGATTAGTGTTAGCATTGCAGTGACGAAAATGAGCGTTGCCTCACATCAAGCCCAACTGATAGTAATCGAGAGGCTTCTGTCAGAAACCTCCATTACGAACACATGAAGAAAATGTAAAAAAAAAAAAAAAAAGGTATTAGTGAGGGAACTACACCTATGTATAGTAAGTGCTCAGATGTTCTGTTTTTGTTCACCATCATTGCTGTGCCTGTTGCTGCAAATAAACATACGGAAGGAACCATTTGCACCTTACAACTGCCTCTGTCTCGATGCCTGAAAGACTTATGCTGTGATCCCAGAGCCGTGTACGCTCACATATGGTGGAGAATGCGGGCATATTAAAACAGATGCTACTCTTAAAGAGACAGGCAGAAAAAGGGTCACCAGCATATGTCCTGGGTGAAAGCTGCAACTGTGCAACTGTGACGGCTGGGTAGTGGATCCGCCGGACCACCGCAAGTGATGATAGTTAAGCCACGCCAGGGAACGGAAACTAAGTAGCCCCCGGTTTTCACCAGAGCCCGCCACAAAGCGGGTTTGACTTGCTGCGGCGTGAGGCTACCAGGTCATCCCCCCTGACGTGACTTGCTTGCGATGGCGGCCGAGGTGCAGCGCGGTACAGAAACATAGTCCGAGAATTGTAGTCGTGGGCAGGCAGAAGGTCAGGGCAGGCGGCAATGGTTCGTTGTCGCGGACAGGCAGAAGGTCAGGGCAGGTGGCAGAGGTTCGGAGTCGGGAAACGTAGCGAGAGGTCTGGTACACGGTAAAGCAGGAATACACTTTAAGAAACGCTTTCTCTAAGGCTCGGGGCAACATAGATCCAGCAGGGAAGTGACGTGGGTGCAACACTTATATAGGAACAGCGCCCGGTAATTACCCAATTACCGGCGCACTGTCCCTTTATGGGGCACGCGGGTGCGACCGCGGTCCGTGGCCCGGACCGCGGCGCAACCCGTTACAGCAACAAACAGAGACCGCCAAAATGGACGAGCTGTTGAAACAGCTAATACAGGCCAATAAGAACCTCGAGCTGATAGCAGCAAGCCAGCAAAAGACACACGAGGAGAGCGTACGGACCCAAGCAGAGACCTATCATCTCTTGACCAATTGTCTCCAGGTCCTGACCACAAGGCCAGAGGAATCAGCAGGTGGGCAGTTTGCGCCCCCGCAAACGGTGCTACACGTTCTGTGCAGAATGACCCAAGACAATGACATCGAGGCATATCTCAGAACCTTTGAGAGAGAGCAACTCCCAGTGGACCAATGGGCGGACGTCCTGGCCCCCTTTCTGACAGGTGAACCACAGAAGGCCTACTTCGACCTGAGGGTTCAAGACGCCAAGGATTATACCAAGCTGAGAGGGGAGATACTAGCCCGACTGGGGGTTACTCTGGCGGTCTAGGCCCAGAGAGTCTACACCTGGGTGATCAATCCAGCTCGGTCGCAAATTTATGACTTCTTCCACCTCACCAGCAAGTGGCTACAACCGGAGAGTCTTAAACCTGCCCAGGTGGTTGAGAGGGTCGTCTGTGATTGCTTTGTACGCGCCCTACCTGTGAGGCTCCAGCAGTGTGAGCTCGTCTCTGTTGTGGAAAGGTACAGCGCCACTGAAGAGTTCCTCCAGGGACTGCATCTACCAACCCCAGCATGGGGTAAGACTGTCACTGTCCCAAAAGGGGAAAGTAAATGTCCTGATAGGAGGGGGTCACAGTTGGGTGAAAAGGGGGGAGAAGTTGCCCACCCCCAAAAAGGACCCAGTGCCCGGGGCCCCATTGTTTGCTGGCATTGTTAAGAACTGGGACATGTCGCAGCACGATGTTCAACCTTGGGGGAACCCATGGACTGTAGTGTTATATGCCGTGCTTCATTATTTGCAAGGCCTTCGTATACCACTCATGCTGAAACTGGCGGTGACCGGCGGGAATGTACGGTCAAAATTAACGGGACACTCAGTCCAAGCTCTCATGGATTCTGGGAGTTTGGTGACCCTGGGACAGGCCAGGCTGGTGGGCCCGGACCAACTCCAAACCCGCTGTCTAGAGGTGATCTGTATTCACGGTGACACCAGAGACTACCCCACTGCCATACTCACTCTGCGGGGCCACATAACATGAGGTGGCTGTCGTGGCACACTTACCCCACAGTGCTATTCTAGGCTGTGACCTTCCCTTGTTCTGAGATTTGTGGGAGAATAAACAGGGTGTTATGTATAAGGTTGTGAATGGTATATGTGAAACGGGTGATGTGTCCGCATCGGTACCAGGAGACAGATGTTTCCGTTGTCAGTCCTGGTGGGGGACCCACAGGAAAACCCCTCTGAGTTAGAGTTCTCTTCTGTACCAGTATCGAGGGGGAACTTTGATACGGAACAGCTGAGGGACCCAAACCTGGTAAATGCTTGGAAAAGTGTTAAGATGATAGATGGTAAACTTCAGGAACCAGGTGAAGAGCTGGTCTACCCTCATTTTGCAGTCAACAATGATCTATTATACCAGGTGAAAAAGACCTGGTATAATAACAGCATAAGTTTTTAAGGCATCGAGACAGAGGCAGTTGTAAGGTGCAAACGATTCCTTCCATATGTTTATTTGCAAAAACCAACGTATGGCAACAACAGGCACAGCAATGATGGTGAACAAAAACAAAACACCTGCTCATCTGTGCACTTACTATACACGGCTCCGGGATCACAGCATAAGTCCTTATCTGTGTTGTATACTATGTCCATTTCTGATCACAATCCATATTCTATTGTTTTAAAAGTGACACTTCCATTAAAAAAAAAAAAAAATATATATATATATATAATATATATATACATATATATATAAATAATATATATATAGATATATATATATATATTTTTTTTTTTTAAAGGAAGTGTCACTTTTATAACAATAGAATATGAATTGTGATCAGAAATGGACATATAATACAACACAGATTCATTTAGAGTCTCCGTCCAAATTGTCTGTTTCAAAATTGTGTATAAGATGAACTAAATAATATAGAACAGCGGCCCCCATACTTTTTTCCACCAGGGACCGGTTTGATGCACGACAATTATTCCACGGCCCAGTGAGGGCCGACGTTATCAGGGGTGGGGTTATGGAGGGGGTTGGATGGTTAGAATCATACACACACACAAAAAAAAAAAAAACAATAAAGTTTATACTGTCATTCAGTGGTATAGTATGGGTATGTAACCAGTATTTTTTAACTGCAGATTGACTGTCAGCTCTGTGGGTCAGTATTATATTAATAAGGCTGACCCACAGAGCCGACAGTCAGTCTTTAGTAATATTGATCAATATTATACATGTATATAATATAGATATGTAATCAGCTCTGTCATTATAGAGATATATGCCCCCTGTAGTCAATAGAGATATATATGCCCCCGTAGTCAATAGAGATAGGTATATATGCCCCCTGAAGTGATAATAAATAGATAGATGCCCCTGTTGTAGTAACAAATAGTTATATGCCCCATAGTAATACATAGTTATATGCTCCATAGTAATAAAGTTATATGCCCCCATAGTAATAAATAGTTATATGCCCCATAGTAATAGTTATATGCCCCCATAGTAATAACTATTTAGATGCCCCCATAGTAATAACTATTTAGCTGCCCCCATAGTAATAAATAGTTATATGCCCCATAGTAATATAGTTATATGCCCCCATAGTAATAAATAGTTATATGGCCCCATAGTAATAGTTATATGCCCCCCGCGTAATAAATAGTTAGATGCCCCCATAGTAATAAATAGTTAGATGCCCCCATAGTAATAAATAGTTATATGCTCCTATAGTAATAAATAGTTATATGCCCCCATAGTAATAGTTATATGCCCCCATAGTAATAGTTATATGCCCCCATAGTAATAAATAGTTATAGGCCCCATAGTAATAGTTAGATGCCCCCATAATAATAGTTAGATGCCCCCATAGTAGTAAATAGTTAGATGCCCCCATAGTAATAGTTATATGCTCCCATAGTAATAAATAGTTACAGTATATAGCCCCATAGAAACAGTTATATGCCCCCATAGTAATAGTTATATGCCCCCATAGTAATAAATATTTAGATGCCCCTGTAGTAATAGTTATATGCTCCCATAGTAATACATAGTTATATGGCCCCATAGTAATAGTTATATGCCCCATAGTAATAAATAGTTATATGCCCCCATAGCAATAATTATATGCTCCCATAGTAATAAATAGTTATATGCCCACATAGTAATATATAGTTAGATGCCCCTGTAGTGACCAGGCTAGTATAAAAAAAAAAAAGAAAAAAAAGCAGGAACTTACCTTTCCCGATCCCTGCTGAGCTGCTCCCTCCAGCAGCTGGCGTCCGGTGATACCGAGCGGCGCAGGAGGTGCGACGACACTGCTTCATCACACTCCCTGCGCCGCTAATCTGTAGATACGCCGCTCAGTGAATGCCGCATCTACAGTGATAGGGAAAGCAGGGATGGTAATTAACCGCCCCTGCTTTCTCTATAGTGATGCAGCCGCACAGTGTGTGCAGCTGCTAACTCTGCGCGGCCACGTTACAACGGCCGCGCAGGGCAGATGCCGACCGCCCAGACTAAAGTCACCGGGTGGTCTGCATCAAGTGTAGCCGGCGCTGCAGACCGGCAGGGGATGCGCTACGGCCCGGTGCCGAATCGCGGACCGGCGGTTGGGGACCCCTGATATAGAGCATGCTGTATGACAACTGTATTTCAGTATGGTTGTCATTTTGGTATTCCTGTAGTTTTCAGCAACGGTATGGAGGTATTGTGTAGCATAACAGAGGTGTTAATTAGCCATGAAGTGGTGGTTTTATCAGTTACAGTATGGTTGCAATATTTAGTTGCTGTATAGCGGTATTTGGGGTAGAGCTAATTTATGTACAGGTTATTATGTCCTGTATGCCCAAGGAGAACCCAAGTCTAGGGGAACACAGTTTACACCACTGAATACCTGGACCTGGCTGTGCACTAGGCAGTTATCCAGTTATGACACTTTTAACTTACAAGATCATAATTATTGATAAATACGTTTTATTGTTGATCTTCTCTTTTATTTACCAATCAATGTGACTGCTAACAAATGAGCAACTCTTGATGATTATTGGCGGGTGTGAATTTGTCTTTAATGAAAGGATGGGATTGAGGCTTAGAGCGACATGTATGATCGAGAGTTGCGCCTGTTTTCTGGCGAAAACTGCGCCTCACCGATCCAAATCCCCTGTTGGACGCAGTGATGCAATGTTAGGCGCAACCTTCGCCACTTTCGGCTGCGCCTAACATGAAGGGGCGTGCAATGGGCGCGGTGTGGGCGTTTTGGGGCAGGACGCACCACATTCGAATACTCCGAGGCATGTATGAATGCCGGTCAGCAAAGTACGGCGCATTGCAGCTCCGACAGGCAGACCTAGTTGAATGTGGTCTACCTGAGCCGGAGGAGGCAAAGTGAAGCGAGAATTTAATGGAATGGGTCAAAATGTGCTCTCGGTCGACTGTTACAACAGTACACTAATAAAAAAGAGTTGTCTAGAAAATGTTTTCATTAATAAAGATAAATATCAAAGTTGTCTAGAAACGATTAAATGTATTGAAAAAGTGGATCATTTAAAATTAGAGGAAAAATATATAAGATCGCAAAAGAAATAAATCTCAGCTCTCAGCTCTTTCCTCCCTTTTTTAATGCATTTTGAACTGTCCGCCTTTTCATTTGATTGGTCAATACTACTCCATAGGTTATAATGGTCGCTCCTATTCTGATTGGTTGGTTTCTGCCGACCAACGAGCTTACAGAATTTGAATTACTGTATTTCCCGGCAATTTTCTATATCGCAATTCCTGATGAAGCGCCGGTGACGGCGACAAACGCGTTTGTCAGGGCTAGGCTGCACTCGGGCTGCAGCGATCAACAGGCTGCAACAGCTGATTTGCAACCCCACCCTGATACACATGCTGCTGACAGCTCTGTGAGTGACAGACGCCCAGCCAGTCCGGACAGGGGGCGTGTTGCACCAGCCAATGGGAGGACCCGGAGGCCGCTCCAATCAGATGCAGGGGCGGTATCCAGGATTCCATTTAAACTCCCTGAAGGCTGTGATATTCCTGGCTACCTTGTGTTACTTGGTCTTTATATTGTTTTTTGCTTATCCGTATACCTGACCTCGGTTTGTTCTCCTGACCCCGGCTTGTCTCCTGATTTTGTACCTTGCTCCCGTTCGTGTTTGACCTCGACTTGTTTACGTTTATCCCTCTGGTTCTGATTTGTGGCTTTGGTGTTCCTATTTGATATTGACCTGGACTGTCTTACTATTCTACTTCCTCACGACCCCAGCACTTTAGCAGAGCAGGGACTGTCGCCCAGTTGCCATCTGCCGCCTAGGGCAGCACGTCAAGCAGGCAGGGACAGTGGGCTGGGTTCCAATTAAGGCTCACTGTACCTCCCTTGACGTGACATTTTCACAGGCCGAAACCGTTACTGCTCTACCTTCATTATGGACCCCATGATAGCTCTGGTAGAGCAGATGCAGGGGCTAACCCAGCTAGTCCAAGATCTGGCGCTGAGGGTAGAACAACAGGATGCTACCCCAAGTCAGAGGGTCCCTGCACTACCTTCCCCAGGCCCGCCATACAGGGGGTACAGCCAGTACTCCTGTATGGGGCCCGGCGAAATAAGGGGGCCCGCTGTAAGCAGGCCCCCTTATTTCATATCAGGGACTGGCGCACGGCGGCGCAGCCGCCGAGCGCAACATTTAATAAGGGGCCCGGCCGGCGCTGCAGAGAGGGGGCCCGCGCTGCCGGTCACAGCTGCAGTCACATTCACAGACTCTTTTCACTTACTTCCCCTGCGCTGTGACTGGAGCCGGGGCCCTCCTCCTCCTCCTCCTCCTCTCTCTCTGACTGAGGCCGGGATGAGGAATTCAATCACTCACTTCCCGCCCCGCCCCCTGTCCCCGCTGGCCAGTACACAGCGCAGCATGGACAGAGAGAGCAGGAGGGCTCCGGCTCCAGTCACAGCGCGGGGGAAGTAAGTGAAAAGAGTCTGTGACTGCAGCTGTGACCGGCAGCGCGGGCCCCCTCTCTGTAGCGTCCCCATCCTCTCACCAGCCCTTCTCCCCCCAGCCCTCTGTGTGGGGGCCCCCTCGTCCCCCCAGCCCTCTGTGTGGGGGCCCCCTCGTCCCCCCAGCCCTCTGTGTGGGGGCCCCCTCGTCCCCCCAGCCCTCTGTGTGGGGGCCCCCTCGTCCCCCCAGCCCTCTGTGTGGGGGCCCCCTCGTCCCCCCAGCCCTCTGTGTGGGGGCTCCATCCTCTCCCCACATACACATCTAAGGCTGTGGCGAGGAGGGGGCCCCCACACACAGGGCTGTGGTGAAGAGGGGGCCCCCACCCAGATGGGTGTGGAGACGAGGGGGCCCCCACACAGAGGGCTGTGGGGACGAGGGGGCCCCCATACACAAAGCTAGGGGGACAAGGGAGGCCCCCACACACAAGGCTGTGGGGACGAGGGGGCCACACCTACCTCCCTGGTTGCCTAGCTACCTACCTCCCTAGCTACCACCTGCCTGGCTGCCTGGCTACCTACCTCCCTAGCTACCACCTGCCTGGCTACCTACCTCCCTAGCTACCACCTGCCTGGCTACTTACCTCCCTAGCTACCTCCCTGGTTGCCCAGCTACCCACCTACCTGGCTGCCTGGCTACCTACCTCCCTAGCTACCACCTGCCTGGCTACCTACCTCCCTAGCTACCACCTACCTGGCTGCCTGGCTACCTACCTCCCTAGCTACCACCTACCTGGCTGCCTGGCTACCTACCTCCCTAGCTACCACCTGCCTGGCTACCTACCTCCCTAGCTACCACCTACCTGGCTGCCTGGCTACCTACCTCCCTAGCTACCTCCCTGGTTGCCCAGCTACCTACCTCCCTAGCTACCACCTGCCTGGCTACCTACCTCCCTAGCTACCACCTACCTGGCTGCCTGGCTACCTACCTCCCTAGCTACCACCTGCCTGGCTACCTACCTCTCTAGCTACCTCCCTGGTTGCCCAGCTACCTACCTCCCTAGCTACCACCTACCTGGCTGCCTGGCTACCTACCTCCCTAGCTACCACCTGCCTGGCTACCTACCTCCCTAGCTACCACCTACCTGGCTGCCTGGCTACCTACCTCCCTAGCTACCACCTACATGGCTACCTACCTCCCTAGCTACCACCTACATACCTACCTCCCTAGCTACCACCTACATAACTACCTACATACCTACCTACCTCCCTAGCTACCACCTGCCTGGCTACCTACCTCCCTAGCTACCACCTACCTGGCTGCCTGGCTACCTACCTCCCTAGCTACCACCTGCCTGGCTACCTACCTCCCTAGCTACCACCTGCCTGGCTGCCTGGCTACCTACCTCCCTAGCTACCACCTACCTGGCTACCTACCTCTCTAGCTACCTCCCTGGTTGCCCAGCTACCTACCTCCCTAGCTACCACCTGCCTGGCTACCTACCTCCCTAGCTACCACCTACCTGGCTGCCTGGCTACCTACCTCCCTAGCTACCACCTGCCTGGCTACCTACCTCCCTAGCTACCACCTGCCTGGCTGCCTGGCTACCTACCTCCCTAGCTACCACCTGCCTGGCTACCTACCTCCCTAGCTACCACCTACCTGGCTGCCTGGCTACCTACCTCCCTAGCTACCACCTGCCTGGCTACCTACCTCTCTAGCTACCTCCCTGGTTGCCCAGCTACCTACCTCCCTAGCTACCACCTGCCTGGCTACCTACCTCCCTAGCTACCACCTACCTGGCTGCCTGGCTACCTACCTCTCTAGCTACCACCTGCCTGGCTACCTACCTCCCTAGCTACCACCTACCTGGCTGCCTGGCTACCTACCTCCCTAGCTACCACCTGCCTGGCTACCTACCTCCCTAGCTACCACCTACCTGGCTGCCTGGCTACCTACCTCCCTAGCTACCACCTACATACCTACCTCCCTAGCTACCACCTACATAACTACCTACATACCTACCTACCTCCCTAGCTACCACCTACCTGGCTACTTACCTCCCTAGCTACCTCCCTGGTTGCCCAGCTACCTACCTCCCTAGCTACCACCTACCTGGCTGCCTGGCTACCTACCTCCCTAGCTACCACCTGCCTGGCTACTTACCTCCCTAGCTACCACCTACCTGGCTGCCTGGCTACCTACCTCCCTAGCTACCACCTGCCTGGCTACCTACCTCCCTAGCTACCACCTACCTGGCTGCCTGGCTACCTACCTCCCTAGCTACCACCTGCCTGGCTACCTACCTCTCTAGCTACCTCCCTGGTTGCCCAGCTACCTACCTCCCTAGCTACCACCTACCTGGCTGCCTGGCTACCTACCTCCCTAGCTACCACCTGCCTGGCTACCTACCTCCCTAGCTACCACCTGCCTGGCTGCCTGGCTACCTACCTCCCTAGCTACCACCTGCCTGGCTACCTACCTCCCTAGCTACCACCTACCTGGCTGCCTGGCTACCTACCTCCCTAGCTACCACCTGCCTGGCTACCTACCTCCCTAGCTACCACCTACATACCTACCTCCCTAGCTACCACCTACATAACTACCTACATACCTACCTACCTCCCTAGCTACCACCTACCTGGCTACTTACCTCCCTAGCTACCTCCCTGGTTGCCCAGCTACCTACCTCCCTAGCTACCACCTGCCTGGCTACCTACCTCCCTAGCTACTGGCTGCCTGGCTACCTACCTCCCTAGCTACCACCTGCCTGGCTACTTACCTCCCTAGCTACCACCTACCTGGCTGCCTACCTACCTACCTCCCTAGATAACACCTCACTGGCTACCTACCTCCCTAGCTACTGGCTGCCTGGCTACCTACCTCCCTAGCTACCACCTGCCTGGCTACCTACCTCCCTAGCTACCACCTGCCTGGCTACCTACCTCCCTAGCTACCACCTGCCTGGCTGCCTGGCTACCTACCTCCCTAGCTACCACCTGCCTGGCTACCTACCTCCCTAGCTACCACCTGCCTGGCTACCTACCTCCCTAGCTACCACCTACCTGGCTGCCTGGCTACCTACCTCCCTAGCTACCACCTGCCTGGCTACCTACCTCCCTAGCTACCACCTGCCTGGCTACCTACCTCCCTAGCTACCACCTACCTGGCTGCCTGGCTACCTACCTCCCTAGCTACCACCTACCTGGCTGCCTACCTCCCTAGCTACCACCTACCTGGCTGCCTACCTCCCTAGCTACCACCTACCTGGCTACCCACCTCCCTAGCTACCACCGACCTGGCTACCCGACCACCTACTACCCACCTGGCTACCCGGCTACATACCTACCTGTCTGCCCACTACTACGTGTTTACCTACCCACGGGGCCCACTACCTACGTATGGTGGGCTATATACCTAATTATCAGGCACAAAGGGGTCATTATTACCCTTTTTTTGCACTATGGATGGGGAGTTTGTACACCGGGGGGGTGGACACAGGTAGGAAGATGATAAAAAAAAAAGTGAGGAGTCTCAGGTGTTTGTGTTGTGAATTTGCAGGGGCGAGTTGTGGTTGGGGAAGTCATCCTGGAGGTCTGGACCAGATGGAGAAAAGGGAACGTGAATGACTCAGACAAGACATCAACTGTAAGTCACTAAATGTAACTGCATTGTATATACCACTATATGGCACTGTATGGCAGTAATATTGGTCTTATGTAATGAATTATATTTAGTGACTGTTTTGATGTATTATTCAGCAATTGAGCATTCAAGCATTTTTACTTTACTGGGCGGGCAATGGGTTGCTGGGGCGGGACTTGTGGGGGGGCCCAGACGCTCAAGCTGTATGGGGCCCAGAAATTTCTGTTGGCGGCCCTGACCTTCCCCTCCTGTGGAACCCCCTATCCAGTTGCCTGACAGGTTTGCAGGTAACAGGAAAGCCTTTGTGACATTTAGAGAGGGTTGTCGTCTGTATTTTGGCTCTGCCCACTTACCTCGGGGAATGAGGAACAAAGGGTGGGACTTGTTATGTCCTTACTTTAAGGTCCCCCCCAGGAGTGGGCATTTTCGTTATCGCCTGACTCACCTAAACTGTCTTCTGTGGACAGGTTCTTTGCCGCTTTAGGGGTATTTTTTAATGACCCAGATAGGGAGGCTGTGGCCGAGGCTCAGCTGACCACCTTGAGGCAGGGTAAGAAGACTGTGGAGGAGTTTTGCTCCGAATTTCATCGCTGGTGCGTTCCATCTGGATGGAACGACCCAGCTCTCAGATACCAGTTCAGATTAGGGTTAGCTAACCATGTGAAGGATTTATCGGTGGCTTACCCTACCCCTGGTACTTTAGATGAGGCTATGGCACTAGCCGTTCATCTGGACAGACGTTTTAGGGAGAGACGGCAGGAAAAGATTCCCCCTCCGGTGGTCCACACCATGGTCACCCCTAAACCCGTTGTTTCCGATTTAAACCCAGAGTAGCCCGTGCAAGTGGGGGCTTTTTCTGTCACTACGGCTAGTGACCGTAGGACTACTCATCGCATCCAGGGGTTGTGCTTCTACTGTGGCGAAGATGGACACAGCATTCGGGAATGCTCCAAACGGAAGACCAGGTCTGAAAAACTCCAACGCCTAGGTGGTCAGCAGGAGGATCACCTGGGCGAGCAGGTATTTCCTATTGTATCTAAAAAGTTGCTGCTACCAGTTAAGGTTTCATACTTGTTGCTGTCTGGTTCTGGGAGTACGTTTGTGGATTCTGGATCAGCTTCTAATTTTGTTGATGCGTCTTTCGCCAAACGTCTAGGCCTATCTTGGAGACCGCTATCTGACTCGCTGCGGGTTGTGGCTATTGACTCCACTCCACTAGTTAGGGGCGCAATCCAATATTGTACCCCTGAGCTGGAGATGGTCGTCGGATCCATACATATTAAAAAATGTGTTCTATTCATCATGGAGGGGCTGCCCGCTGACGTGGTTTTGGGGCTGCCCTGGCTTCAGAAACATAATCCAGTGTTTGACTGGAATTCAGGGAAATTAGTCAGGTGGGGACAACGGTGTGTTGACAGATGTCTCCTTACCATGCTGGGCAATACTGATGTGCAGGCTGATGCTCTATCTGGAAGCGGCGGTGCCAGTGTTGAGGCCTATGCGGCATCTTGTGAAGTTTGCGCTCGGGCTAAGGTTCCCAGAACTCGTCCTCCTGGGGAACTATGCCCTCCACCTGTACCTGAACATCCATATGTGGTTCAGGAGGTGGTTAATCCGGTGGTTTATCGGCTGAAATTACCCTCTTCTCTCCGTATACATAACATGTCCCGTCGTGCACTTCATAAGTGGTATATTCATTCTGTGACTCTGCCCTCTAGGCCTCCTTCTCCTGTTTGCATAGAGGGGTAGTTAGAAAATGAAGTCGCCCGTATTTTAGATTCGCGTAAGGCCCAAAGGTCACTGCAGTACCTGGTCCATTGGAAGGGGTATGGTCCTGAGGAGAGATCATGGGTTCCGGCGAAATCCATCCATGCTGATCGCCTGGTGAGGGAATTCCATGAGGTTCACCTGGACAAAACCAGACCAGGGAAGGGTCTGGTGACCCTTCCTAAAAGAGGGGGTACTGTCAGGGCTAGGCTGCACTCAGGCTGCAGCGATCAACAGGCTGCAGCAGCTGATTTGCAACCCCACCCTGATACACATGCTGCTGACAGCTCTGTGAGTGACAGACGCCCAGCCACTCCTGACAGGGGGCATGTCGCACCAGCCAATGGGAGGACCCGGAGGCCGCTCCAATCAGCTGCAGTATCCAGGAATCCCATTTAAACTCCCTGAAGGCTGAGTGCAGCGCCTGTGATATTCCTGGCTACCTTGTGTTACTTGTTCTTTATATTGTGTTTTGCTTATCCGTATACCTGACCTCGGTTTGTTCTCCTGACCCCGGCTTGTCTCCTGATTTTGTACCTTGCTCCCGTTCGTGTTTGACCTCGGCTTGTTTACGTTTATCCCTCTGGTTCTGATTTGTGGCTTTGGCGTTCCTATTTGATATTGACCTGGACTGTCTTACTATTCTACTTCCCCCAACGGCCCCAGCACTTTTAGCAGAGAGGGACTGTCGCACAGTTGCCGTCTGCCGCCTAGGGCAGCACGTCAAGCAGGCAGGGACAGTGGGCTGGGTTCCAGTTAGTCACATAATCTCCAAAAAATTGGGAATCTCGCAAGAGAACAGAGAGTGACTTTTGATCACTATGTTTACTATTTTGCCATAGGCAAACTTAAACTCTATCAGTTCTCTATCTGTAAAACACTAAAACGTAACTTTTATTATGTTCTAACTCTTAACCTTATCCCCAACACTATTTAAAACCTGATTTCTAACCTCATCATTAACCCTTTTTTGCTTCTGAAAGGGGAATAACCCCCTTTCTATTATCAAGTCTGTGGAGCACCACTTATTAACAGGAGACCCTTAATCTATAGTAAAGTACTAGCTCCAGTAAGGGATCCCAAGCCTATTTACTTGGGCAGTCTCCCCTAATATCATGGACACAAAAAAATAAGGCCCTCTTGTGAACCCCTGCAGCGGGTGACACTTGTAGACAGAGGTGAAGAATCACAATTTAAAACTTTCATATCTGACCTCCCCGACATGTTTCGCCAGCAAACCTGGTTCATCAGGGATTAGAGGTTCCGATCACATGTGGTGTAAGCTCACTTCCTTTTATATCATGTTAGGTACACCCCCCTATTTCAGGTGCTCACCAATTAGCCATCAGAGAATCCACATAAAGCCCACCCCCCCTTCCGCTCTCCTGCACGCACACTCTTTATATGTCCTGCTAAAGCTGCCACCATGTTCCCATGAACAGCAATCCTCAGGCAAATTCGCTATCCCCATAACAGGCTTGCGCCCCATCTTACCGTACTGCCCGTGCCAACGCACTGCCACAGCAGACACTCAGCCCTGGTGTGATGGGCTTCCATTTATTTCTCTCATATTATTGCAACTGCGTGCCTCACCTACAACGGACTGAGCAGAATAGGTGTTACTTTCCACAGAACACTACCAGTTTTATCAGCTCTCATAAGCTCTTTTTCCACATCTAATATTGCATATTCATTGGGAATATAGATTTCAACTGTACAGTACCCCACTGTCATATTATCTTCCCAAAGCACTTCTCCTATATATCTAATATACTATTCATTTTAATAAAGCTGCAAGCCCTATTAAGTACTTTGTTTTTTTGGGTGCTGTTTTACTATTGCTCAGACTGTTTCCATAAACCACTCCTCTTTTATATGTAATATTCATATTCATTTTAATAAAGCTGCCGGCTCTATGGTTAGCCCACCCTCCCTCCTGCAGTTTGGCCTCACAACTTCCCCATTGAAGATTCTCTCTTCAGGCTTACGGCTAGCCACCTAATTCAATTACGTCACAATGGAAGCATGCAAAAATTTGGGGGCAGGCATAAATATTAGTGTCTTCAAACTCTTTTGCATCTAGTTGCATACAGTCAGCACAAGATAACGCAGCGAGCAGAAACAATAAATCTATACATAGATGAATATATACACATGAATAGGTAGTTATCCACTCCCAAGGGTGCGTCTCGCCACAACAACGCGGGAAATGTGACATACCATACAATTCAGCTGCCAAAAAACCCTCCATGCACAAAAGCAATATACATACATCCTGATTTGTTAGATAGAAACCGTGGCCTCACTTGATCAATACCTATCATCCTTACAGGACCCAGGGAAATGAGGGACAACCTAGAGGCAGGGGGGGGGGGGGGGGGGGGGGAATGGGGGAGGGGCAGGAAGGAGAAATTTGGGAGAGAGGAAAAGCATATGTTGAACTCTGATGCTTCCATAGTCATATATTCAAGTGTGCTATATCCACCCGACCGCACTAAAACACATATATAATTTTTCTTCAAAAAATATCATATTGGGAATCAGCAAGATAAAATAAATGCTGAAAATGAAAAGCCTTCATTTAGGCCTTTAGGTTTCAAAAGTATTGAGTCTGTATATCATCTTGCCTCTTCCTGCAACAAAACTACATCCAGATCGCCCTTTCTTTCCCTAGCTTTTTCACACAGATGCCCCAGAATTTAAGCACCTCAAATTTTACCATTATGTACTTCCAAAATGTGTCTCGCTAGGGGGGTATACTTCTAATAGTACTCAGATGTTTCGAGATCCGACGCCGAAACTCCTGTATGGTTTTTCCCACATAGATCTTGGGGCAACTACACATAACCCCTAAATCACTCCTCTGGTTTTACAATTAATGAATTGTCTTATTTCAAATCTTCTCTTATCAATGGGATTAACAAATTCTTTAGTTTTCCATATAAATAGACAGAATGAACAGTTGCCACAGGGATATAAGCCTTTCCCAAACCCGGGGACTTTAACCCTGGTTTTTTGCCATCTCCCCCAAAATGACTATGTTTCAAATTTAAGGATTTTCTACTTAGGAACTGGGTATTTGGCCCTCAAAAATTGAATGCCTTCATGTAAGTCTTCTAATTAGCTTTATTTCTTTTCAAAATCAAAGGTACCTATACAACAAAATTTAAAACAGTTTTTTCTTTCTTTTTTTTTACTGATTAATAAATGTCCTCTGTCACTGGTCAAAGCCCTGTTAAACGCCTTCCTAAACATTTTTTGGGTAACCCCTTGCCTGAAAAAAGTGCATTTAACTTTATACATTCTTCATTGAAATCTCTAATATGGAACAGTTTCTACGAGCCTCAGAAATTGGCCTATGGGAATTCCCCCTTTTTTTAGAAGGTTTGGATGACAGCTAGAAAAAATGTAACAAACTATTGATAGCCGTATTTTTCCAAAATATCTTTGTCTGAATCCCGCTTGTTTTATCCAACATAATTTTTAAAAATCCAAAAAATTAATTTTCTCCCGATGAATTTCAAACGTAATTTCATCCCAATTTCATTATCATTGAGTCTAGAAACAAATCCATGAATAATTTTTCACTACCATCCCAAAAAATCAAATATCATCAATAAGCGCCCCCCAAATAAATCCGATCTGTGAATTTTCAAGGTGTTCAGAAAAAACAATTGCATCCTCCCACCAACCTAAAAATAGATTAGCAAACTTGGTCACAGACAGTGCCCATGGCTGCTCCTTTTTTTCTGATGGTAAAAGGTGCCATCAAACAAAAAATAGGTTTTGTGTCAAAACAAATCCAATACTGTAAAACAAAATCATTGTGTTCTGTAAATTGTGTACCCCTTGGGGTTCAAAAAATTCTTGATTGCTTTCAGGCCAGATCATGTCTGATGTTACTGTATGGGCTTCTACGTCTAAACTTGCAAGAAGTGTACTTTCACTCACCACTAGATCATTCATTCTTATCACAATATCCTTTGTGTCTTTAAGATATGAAGGAAGGCCAGTGAAAAAGGGCATCAGTATACGATCAACATATGTACTAGGTCCTTGTGTTAAATTGTTTCTACCTGAGACTATCGGTCTTCCTGGTATTGGCACAACCTCTTTATGCACTTTTGGTAATGCATAAAAGGTAGCAATAGTAGGATTCACATTTAGCATAAATTTCTTCTCCTCCTCAGTAATTAATTTTTTCTCAATTCCCAGATCCAAAACCCAGTTAGGGTTCCAGTTAGGGCTCACTGCACCTCCCTTGACGTGACAGCGTTGTTAGGGATTTAAGTGATGTCTGTTTTTAGAAGGTTTTAGCTATTTTACAGAGAATGTTTTACACTTAATAAAAACTATTTATTTACTAATACTCCATGCCGCACGGAGCTGAGATTTCAGTGCCCCCATCTCTCCATAGACTACAATGGGACAAAGTAGCTTGCACTCTGATTGGCCGGGATAGCCAAGCCCCCGCTAGTTCAACCAATCAGCTCTTTTCTGCATCCTTAACTGTATTTTTCACTGTCCCGCCTTTTCATTTGATTGATTGAAATGTGCTCTCGGTCGACTGTTACAACAGTACACTAATAAAAATGAGTTGTCTAGAAAATGTTTTCATTAATAAAGATAAATATCAAAGTTGTCTAGAAACGATTAAATGTATTGAAAAAGTGGATCATTTAAAATTAGAGGAAAAATATATAAGATCGCAAAAGAAATAAATCTCAGCTCTCAGCTCTTTTCTGCCTTTTTTAATGCATTTTGAACTGTCGCCTTTTAATTTGATTGGTCAATACTACTCCATAGGTTATAATGGGTCACTGTCGCTCCTATTCTGATTGGCTGGTTTATGCCGACCAATGAGAAGAGCTTACAGAATTTGAATCACTGTATTTCCTGGCAATTTTCAACATCCCAATTCCTGATGTTGCTCCGTTATTGCTTTTTTGTTAGTGATTTTATTTATGCATTTTTTTTAGAAGGTTTGAGCTCTTTTTCAGATAATGTTTTACACCTAATAAAAAAAGTTTTTTTGGATTCATACTCCATGCCTCACGGAGCTGAGAGCTGATATTTATTTCTTTTGCGATCTTATATATTTTCCCTTTAATTTTAAATGATCCACTTTTCACTACATTTAATCGCTCTTAGACAGCTTGATTTTTCTCTTTATTCATTCATTCATTTGAAAGAAAACTCTTTTTGCTTTTTACTAACATGTTTAATGATTTCTCGCTGTTTCCCAGCCTGTCTCAAATCGGAATACATGTTAGGCGCAGGCTTTCTGCGCCTAAGTCCCGCACTGTGCCTCACACACTGGCGAGGTGCAGGAAACTTTTCACCGCATGTATGAGCGCACCTCTTCAGGCGGTGAATCTTCTGATCCACGGAGATACAGGTTAGGCACAGTCCTTCTGCGCCTAAGTCCCGCACTGCGCCTCACACACTGGCGAGGCGCGGTGGACTTTACACCGCATGCATGAGCTCACCTTGGGCGTCGACATACATGAGGCGCAGCTTTCACTAAAAATAACATGAAAACAGGCGCTCCGACGCGCCGATCTTCATATATGTCGCCCTTAGTGTCTAGGGCAACATAAACTGTAAATATGGCTCTGGCAGACATGCATGTTTTGCCACCTTTATCTTTGTACCGCAGTTAATAAGGGCTATTATTTCCAAAAATATGTCATCTTTTTATTGTGTATTGGGAATAGGGCTGTACAGAAAAGTCATGGGCTCCTGGTCCAATGATCATAGTTACATAGCTTGTAAGGCTGAAAAAAGACATCCAGCTCAGCCTAATGTGCAGCAGTGTTGATCCAGAGGAAGGCAAAAAACCCCAGGAGGTAGAAGTCAAGTGATCTAATTTTAGGGATAACATTCCTTCCCAACTCCAATCTGGCAATCAGAAAAAATCCCTGGATCAACGACCCTTCTCCAGAAACCTGGTCATTATAACTTGTTATATTTTTGGACTCTGAAAATGCATCCAGACCCTTTTTGAACTCTATTACTGATTTCACCATGACAAGTTCCTCTGGCAGTGAGTTCCACAGTTCCAGATATTTTGTTGCACAGCGTTTTTGGGAAATCAGTGCAAACAAACCATTTCTGCAATTCTCAAGGAGACTTCTGAACCTGTTTACGGGGATTTTTGCCCATTTCTCATGAGCAAATCTCTCTCAGGTTTGAAGGGTGTCTTCTCCAGACTTCATGTTTCAGCTTCTTCCATGGATGTTTAATAGAATTAAGATCAGGGTTCATACAAGGCCACTTCAGAATAGTCCAGTGCTGTGCACATAGCAATTTTGTAAATGTTTTAAGCTGTGTTTTGTAGGTCATTATCCTGTTTGATAACCCATGACCTGTGACTGAGACTAAGATTTCTGACACTAGGCAGTACATTTCGCTCCTCAATGTCTTGAGATTTCATTGTACAGTGCACCAAATGTAGCCCCAAAATATATCCAAACATCCCCTATGTTCCACAATAGGTATTATGGCCCTCATTTGCCATCACTGTCTAAAAAGTTGGCATAAACTTAGGCAGTCTAAAAATGCATCAGATTTATCAAAGTGACTCATGCTGATTGATAAATCTGTGCAGTTTTAGATGTGTTTAACTTTTAAGATAAGTTTTTTTTATTCAACAGAATGTTTTAACATTTTTGGTGCTGATTTCAGTGTAGCATTTCTCACTGTTTGCTAAGTTACTCTCCCCTGTCGAGCAGTGTGCAGAACTTGTCTTAAAAGGGTTTCTCCCCATGCGTTTTAAAAACCCAAAAAAGGGGTTTTTTAGATTATGTTTCCCCCCTGATTTTCCTGGCACCGGGGTATTCTATAACAGTGATTAGCAAAATCATTCTGTATTAAAAGTCTTCAAATTGACGACATGAGACAAGACCTTATCTATGCAGCAAAGAGCTTCAGAGCTCAAAGAAAACAAAAGTAATCTCCTTTGTTTGCTAGAGATAACACTCTGCTCTCAAGCCGTAGGCAATCCTGTGTGCTGACTGTGGTAGCACCCCCGAAGAAAAAAGAAAAAAGAGAGAGAAAAGGGAAGAGCAGGTTTGCAACCTAGAGAAATCTGTTTGCACTCAGAGCAGGTAAACTCTCTTTTCTCCTGACCAGAGCAATATCAAAAGAGCAATGTATTTGGTAAAAATCTTACTGCTTCCAACATGTTGAAAGCTAATCTTTGTAAGTCCATAATAAATGTGTCTGCTCCAAAGAGCGTTTTCTGGTTCAACTAGACTAGTAAATGTGGGCCACTGTTCTTTTCCTTGAATGCTACATTTGTGTCCGCAAACACAAGCTAAAGAATTTCCCAAAAAGCTTAGTCTAGTCTCATCATCCCCTTTTTGGACTTGTAAATGGGCATTTTGGCAAATTCTAGTCTAGCTTTTTATGATTTGCTTTCAATAGTGGTTTCCCCCTCCTTGTCTTCCATTTTGTCCACTTTGGCAAAAGCAGCAACAGATGGCGTTATTGAACTGATTTACCTTTATTTGGGGTTTCACCTATAATTCTTTGAAATTTTTCGGGGGCCTTTGGTCCCATTTTATTATCCGGTCTAAAAATTTCTCATCAGTTTTACCCTTGTGGATACGTCCAGGGAGGTTGACTACAGTACCATAAACCTAAACATATAAACAATATGTGCAACTGTAGTAACAGAAACATCAAGCTGTTTAGGGATGGTCTTATAGTGCTTACCTTAACATGTTTGTCTATAATCTTCTTTCAATTTTCCCTGAACACCTCTCCTTAGCATCCTTTGGTCCAAATTTAGTATGGTACACACTAAGATACCAAACAGCACAGTGACTACTATTCACCCTTTTAGGCAAACTAACTATTTGCAAGTTTGAAGACACCTTCAAAGATTTTAATTACAGGATATACCTTAGTTTAACATTTCTCAATGGTCAAATAATTTTTAATCTCTTCTAAGTGTACCATCAGTTTTGTCCAGTTTCATTAGTGTTTTTGTTATTTTCGGTTGAACTACAATTCAAACGCAGTTACTAATTTTCATTAGTTGATATTTGGTAAATTTAAATGTATTATTACTGTAAATTTTTGGTTTTATTTCAATGATCATTGTGGGTTTTTCTTTAATGGAAGGGTACCAACAATTTTTTTCACGTATGTATTAGGTCTGGTTCACATCCGTAACACCCTGAGATATCCAACTACAGACAATTTCCAAGTTACGAACAGGATGGGGACTGTAGGTTTGTTCTTAAGTTGAATTTATGTGTAGGAAAAGGTACATTTATTACATGTAACCCAAACTAAAAAAAAAAAAAAAAAAAAAAGTTAACCAACTTTTTTTATTTTTCTTTTCTTCTCGCCCCTGTTTAGAAGATTTCATCTCACTTTCTGTCTTGTACTGCTGTGGAACATTAAACTATAAGTGCCAGCATGCACACATGTACTAATCAGCACCCATACAAGGGGACTGTTTTGGGGTGGTATGCTGACATTTTTAATTGGAACTACAAGTGCCACATTCCGAAACCCCATGTATGATTTTACAGGGGGGTTTTTTAATACAAATGGGGCCTGTGGGTGCTGGCACTTGTAGTGCATAGCTATTAGTTGCTGTGGAACATGTACTTATTGTATGGGTGCTGATACAGTACAGTACTGTATTTTACATTGGAGGTGGCCGGGAAGGGGCAGAGGGAGGACCAGGAGCAGTAAGAAAAGAGCTGTCATGCTGAGGCCCGCAGACACAAGACAAAAATGGCGTGAGGGAGAGGTGTGATGTTGAAGGGGAGGGCCCCCGTGCAAGGCGGTGGGGGGGAAGGAAAATAAAAAACCACCGCTGTGCCAGCCAGCTAGAAGATGCAGTGGGCAGAGGAAGGCTTGCGACGCTCTGACGATATTATGGGTTCTGACCCAGTGTGTGATGTCAGCATGCTGAGCCATGCCCCTTAAGCTTCCGTTTGTAACTATGGACCTATGTAAATTGGAACCTTGTAAGTTGGGGTCTGCCTGTATTACAATATTTATCTCAGTGTTCACATTCTTATTTTTGTCTCCTTTTGGATTTTTTTTATGTGTAAATTTATTCATATAGTTATTTTAGCCTCTTTTTATTTTTTTCAGCATGTTGGTTTACAAACAATTGACATGGAACAACCATGGTCTTTTGCCGTACTCTGAATGTGGTGGAATTTTCTTTTTGAGGGAGTTTAATTTCCCTTACCACTGTTTTAGTTGCCAAATCTCTTGTTGGTGCACTGTTTTATTTTATTTATGTAAACAGTTTGGTATGGTCTATAAGCACTTCCCCTTTGAACTGCAGATTGATTTACATTTATTGGATTTATTTGCTTCAAAAATAAAGATTGCAAGGTGATTTCATAATTCTGACAGCTACTTAATCTCCTCCCAAAAAAATCATTAGTTAAAATCAAAGGGGTATTCCGGGAGTAAAGAATGCTCATTGGTCCGTCAGGGCATTGTAAAGAATAGAAGATAAGACTCATACTTACCTCTCGGATGCTCCAGTTCAGTGTCCGGCCCATTCATCCAGGAAGTAAGCATTGAATATTCATTGTTCACATGACCGTGCAGACAGTCACTGGCCACAAGGTCACATGCTCCTGGCCTGTGATTGGCTGCATTTGTTTGGTGAAAAGTGTCTGTTCACTGCTAACAAATTTTCTCTCTTGATGTTTACTTTTGACCTAGTAGAGTACACTATATTTTCAGAGTATGTTTAAAGTTTGGATCAGAAGGCATGTATCGGATTCTATTAACCACTTACCGACAGAGCCAGTTTTGGCCTTCCTGACAGAGCCCGGTTTTAAAATCTGACGTGTCACTTTATGTGAGAATAACTTTTTGACACTTTTACCTATCCAAGTGATTCAGAGATTGTTTTCTTGTGACACATTGTGCTTTAAGTTAGTAATACATTTTGGTCCAAAAAGTCCTTGTTCATTTGTGAAAAATATCAAAATATCATGAAAATTTGCAAAATTTAGCAATTTTCAAAGTTCAAAAATTTCTGCGTGTAAGATAGATAGTTACTCCACTCAAAATAGTTTATAACTAGCATCTACCATATGTCTACTGTAGGTTGGCATCATTTTTTAAATGTATTTTTTTTACCACATTAAAGGCTTAGAGATATAGTAGTAATTTTTCACAAGAAAATTTGCAAAATAGATTTTTTTAGAGACCAGTCCAGTTCTGACGTGGCTTGAGGGGCCTGTATGTTAGATACCACAATAAATGACCCCATCTAAGAAACTAGACCCCTCAAAGTATTTAAAAACGCATTTAAGAAGTTTGTTGTCCCTTTAGCTATTTCACAGAAATTAAAGCAAAGTGGAGATGAAATTTCAAAATTTCACTTTTTTTGCTGAGTTTCAATTTTTATTCATTATTCACTGGAACACGGTAGATGTGACCATAAAAAGCAGCTTAATATCGATTCCTCAAATTCTGACGTTTTTAGAAATATCCCATATGTGGCCCTAGTGCATTATTTGGCTCAACCATAAGCCCTAGAATAGGAGGAGCACCTACAGTCATAGACAGAAGTTTTGAGAATGACACAAATATTATATTTTCACATGATCTGTTGCCCTCTGGTTTTTATGTGTTTGTCAATTTTTTTATCACATACAGAAATACAAGTGCAATCATATTATATTAACAAAACTTTTATTGACAGTTAATTGAGTTAATGCAGCAAGTCAAAAATTGCAGTGTTGACCCTTCTTCTTTAGGACCTTGCAATTCTCCCTGCATGCTCTCAATCAACTTCTGGACCAAATCCTGACTGATAGCAGTCCTTCTTGCACAATCAATGCTTGCATTTTGTCCAATTTGTTGGTTTTTGTTTGTCCACCCGTCTCTTGATGATTGACCCAAGTTCTCAATGGGAAATTTAAAATCTGGGAGTTTCCAGGCCATGGACCCAAAATCTCTATGTTTTGTTCCCTGAGCCATTTAGTTTCACTTTGCTTTATGGCAAGGTGCTCCATCATGCTGGAAAAGGCATTGTTGATCACCAAACGCTCTTGGACGGTTGGGAGAAGTTGCTCTTGGAGGACAAATTCGGTACCATTCTTTATTCATGGATGTGTTTTTAGGCAAGACTGTTAAAAGAGCCGATTCCCTTTGGGTGAGAAGCAACCCCACACATGAATGGTTTTGGGTGCTTTACAGTTGGCATGAGACAAGACTGGTGTATCTAGTGTTGAGCGATATTATCGACAAAGTTGAAATCGGCACGGTATTTTCGTTGATCGGATTTTTTAGATCACGCGAATAATTTAGGTTAAAAATCCTTTTGCATAAAACTAATTTAAAATCGCGCCATTTCGGCGCTTCCTGCATTTTGGCGGCCAGCAAATCAGCTTACAGAATAGAGCAGAGTGAGATGTGTGTCCGAAAGTCATGACTGGGGTGTGTATGGTTGCGATTGGCTGAAAATATGACCAAACCTCGTTTTAACATAGAACCCGCCCTTCCTGTTCATGAAACAGTGTGTGTCAGCGTCTCATAGCAGTAGGACGTGCGCTTTTGCCTCTGTCCAAACAGCCAGCAAACAGCTCCCCGATACTTTTAGCTGTGGATCCAAGAAGTTAGTTAGATCAAGATTTGCAGATTTTAGGTAGTAGGCAGAGAATTTTTTAAAAGGGGCATCTACCGCTGTAAAGTCACGGGGGGCGCGGGGAGGGGGGTGCCCCCGCGCGCGAACACAGACAAACTCTAGAAAAGATTACTGGATAGTGTACAGGCCAAAACTGTGTTTAGACATTGCATTGCATTTTATTAGGGATATAGATCTTTTCTAGTACTGCAGGTCTATTTGTTAGGTGAAAATCTCCACTTTTTTTTTCAGTATACATTTCAGATAGGTGTTCTTTTTTCCATATTTTGCCCAGTCCCAAGCTTTGTTGATATAGCCACCTTGCAGTAAAATTTGAATCCAGCAAATTTTTAGTCAGCCACAGGTTGAGTAGGTGCCAAAAAAATACTTTTATTATCCGTATATATTTTCAGATTGTGTTTTTTTCAACTTTGCGCAGGCCAGCTGTGTTGATCAGGAGCAACCTTGGCAGTTATATTTGAATCCGAGCACTTTGTAGCTCACCACTGGTGTACTGATCGGTGGCATAAATACCTTTATTAAAATCACGGTAGAACATTTCAGACAGGTATTTTTCTCACTTTGGTCAGTCAAGCTTTGATGATAGATCATACTTTGCAGTTAAGTTTGAATACAGCAATTTTGTAGGTCAACCACAGGTCGAATTGATAGATGCCAAAAATTTCCTTTTATTATCAAGTTTTCATTTAAGTCAGGTGTTTTTTTCACTTTGGTCAGTTTCAAGCTTTGTTCATGAGCTACTTTGCAGGTTAAATTTGAATACAGCAATTTAATAGTCACCACGGTGAATTGATAGGTGCCAAAAAATACTTTTTATTATTCCCGTATTACATTTCAGATACGTGTTTTTTTTCATTTGGCGCAGGCCAGCTGTGTTGTAGAGCCACCTTGCAGTTTAAATTCGAATCCAGCAATTTCGTGTCTACCACTGGTGTACTGATAGGTGCAAAAATACCTTTTAATATCCGGTAATACATTTCAAGACAGGGTGTTTTTTTAACTTTTGGTCAGTCAAGCTTTGTTGATAGATCTACTTTGCTGTTATAATTTGAACTTATCAGCAATTTAGTAGCACCACAGGTTGAAATTGTTAGGCGTTATGTGCCATAAAAATACCTTTTATTATCCCGTATACATTTCAGATACGTGTTTTTTTTCAAACTTTGGCGCAGGCAGATTTTTGTTGATAGAGCCACCTTGCAGTAATTTGAAATTCAGCAATTTTGTTTTGATTTGAGGATTGAGGAATAGCTGTGATTTGCCGTCTTTTTATAGAGACTTTCCAAAACTTCTTCCATACCTTTCTCAAATTTTTATCATTTTGAACATGGAGTGAAATTCAGGTGGGAAGCGAGCAAAGAGTGGGGGTAGGTCATTGGGAGGTAGAGGTACGAGAGAAGGTCTCCTTCCAGTGCTGGCGTCAATACGCATGCCAAGGCGGATCGTCAGAGATTGCAGGAACGTCAGGTCTGTCATCGTGGGTCAGGGCCCTGTGAATCTCATTAACGAACAGCGTCGCCAATCTGGACTTCAGAGGTTAATGAAACCTGCATCCTGCAGTCCTATACATTTCTCGTCCTACCAGTCACGGCCACAATGTCGTCTATCAGGATCATCAGCATCCGTCCAACATGAAGCAGCCCAAATGTTCAATCGTGTAACCACACTGTGGATATCCATTTTCTGATGACCTCTTTGATGACAAATGCGGTTGGGGTCAGAAGGCATGTTAAAAAGATCAAGGGCCAAAGAGGTGGATTTTCCTCTGCTTGAGCCCAGTTTACTGATGCCATCAGAGGAGGAGGAAGGAGCCGGTTCAATCCGGCAACAATCCCGGGTGGGTCGCAACGCCTGCGTCCCTTTTGCTGTAGCCGCAGCTCCTGGTTGCAGAATGTCAGGACGTCGAAGCACTGTGTTGATGATGATGATGATGACGACATCTCCAACGTGGTCTTTTTCAGCAGAATCTTGCTTCGCGATGGTGCTGTAGCGCATTCATCACTGGCGAGGAGGAAGACGATTGGGGTAGTGTCAGTTACGGGTCCCGCCTCAAAAGGGAGAGGGCTGGTCGCAGAAGTTTTTCGCTGATAGAATCCGCCAGCCACGTTCAGCGGGAAACCCGTCTCGCTTATCAGCCGTCAAAAAGGTCTAGGAGCCTCTCAAGCCTGGGCCTTCTTTGAGCAAGCCTCTGATTCACCAGCCGATGTCATATGCCGCCTTTGCGTAACGATTAAGTAGAGGCAAGAAACTTAGGTGTTTAAACCACAACCAACATGTTAGTCACATAGCAGCGATGCAATGAGTTTTGTGAAATGGAGGCAACACTTGGCCAAAAAGGTCCAGACCGACCGCGGGCCTCCAAACCATGTCACACCTCTGTCTCCGCTCTCCTCCTCCCGCCACCACAATGCGTTCCTCAGACTGGCCCATGTCTCTCAGAGTCATGATCAGGGATCATCCTCCGCTCAGCCTCCACCGTCGCCGAGTACCACCTTAGACACCACCAGAGGACCCATCCCGACCCCCTTCTCCTTCAGCTGTTTGACGACCTGCACGCCGTTACAGCGGGCCAGTTCTAGCAGCCAGCCTTCTGTCTTCCAGGTTTGGGAGCAAGAAGAAAAACACTTTACCCAAACCATCCAAAGCCAAAAGCCTGAATGTCGGCGATCTGCCAGGCCTTTTGCCTTGGAATTGTTGCTTTCCGTTGGTGGGTTCCGCCACGTCATTGCCCTTGCCTGCCCCCCAAATACAGTTGACCGAGCAGGACATTTCTTTGCCAGATAAGCCATCCTGCCCTGGCCAGCCAGTAGTCATTTAAATTTTAAAAGCGCGTTGTCTTCATCTTGTGGCCGGAAAAGTCCATCTCGGACCACCGACACATGACTAGTAAGCACGGCCAAGGCCGCTATATCTCTGTGATAGCTCTCTGAGTGAGCTGGGTGGATGTCTCTGGGGGTGACGGTGGCTCTCTCCAGGCTCGGCGCACGCTCTTCAAAACGGCAGGGATGGTGCCAGGGTTCATTCCCCAAGGTCCTATGGTGGCATCACGTGCCCAGAGAAACAGCCGTGTTGAAATTTATCTGTCTTGGAGGACCGTCCACACACAGGTCAGAGCTTGTGGACGGCTCTCCGCAATGAGACCGAGCGATGGCTGGGTGGACAAGAACCTTGTGCCAGGCAAGGTGGTGTGTGATAAACGGCGCGCGAAATCTGCTAGGCCTCCCATTTAAGACGTCGGTAGGATGGAGCACATCCCGTTGCCTGGCCACATGTCATGATCCTTGTAGTCCAGAAATAATTTCTAAGAGCTACCCGGGTTCTGGACTGCTATGAGGAAGGCTCGAAGTCTAAGTTCGAAACTTCCGCGGTTCGCACCCTTGGCTTGTCACGCTGGCTGCGTTTGCCTCGAGACAGCTCGGCCTCCCCGTCAAACTGTCTCATTGTTGACGTGGCAAACACGCTGGAATTTCACCCTCCACATGCTCACAGCGTTTTTATGGCAGCAGCGCAATTGCCATTACGCAGTACGACAGTGACACATGGTCCTGACATAGCAGCGGTGCGAAAACCTCGGGTTGGTTGAGCCACAAGGTGGAGGCAGGTGAAAGAGCTCGGTGCACCATCCTTGCCAGTTTTGAAGAAGCCACAAAAATGTTCAGTGCGGACATTGCACTTGTCAGAATAGCTTTGTGGTGATCTTAGTTCTGGACGATCGTTGGACACTCTGAAAACAACAGGTCCGCCGCGACGGAGGAGGAGAAGGAAGTCGACACAGAGCAGATGCGGACCACGGGAGACTTTCTCTCCGTCAAATTACTAGGCCCAACAGTTTCACAATTTCATCGGTCTTCATTACGGCAGTGGTTCGGGGTCCAGGGCTAGTTGCAAGGCGGCGCATCAGCTCTCAGGTGCTTATCTCAGGCAAGTCAGGGCTGTGTGATGCTGTGCCGGAGGGAAGCGGAGGATGGAAGGTATATCCTAGACACCGCGTTCCCGAAGTCCTGCCTTGGGAACAGAGGTTGGGCCGAATTGAGGAGGAGGAGGGAGAATAGGGGAAGATCAGTTTGCTTAGTGCCCCTCGACCAGAGGCTTGGGGAAATCAAGCTCCATCATCTCACATGATGTCTTGGATGATCCATTTCCTCCAACTGATCCTCGCATTAAGGCATCAAAATGAACACAGTTACTGGGTGGCCACCCTCCTGGATCCCGTACAAAAACAAAACTCAGCACTTTCCTTCCACCATCCAAATAAGAGTAAAATGCAGAAATGGAGACCTTGTGATGATCATGGAGATATCTGTTGCGTCTGCTTCACGTTCCTCAAATGTCCATATGGGAACAACTCCAGCGGACGTGACAGCAGTAGAGGCCAAGTAGCCGTAGCGGGCGAGCAGCAGCAGCAGGGCAGGTGGCAGAAGCCTAATGGGTGACCTCTGGCAATCTTTTTTTCGACACCACACGCATGCAATTGCTAGGCAACACCAACACACAGAGACCAGCTTAAGATCATGGTGAAGACTATCTGTGTTCAACACGATGTTTTTGGATGTGGTCTGGACCCCAATAGACTTCTGGGTATCCAAAATGGATCGAATGGCCCGAGCTCGCTCGCCCGCCTTAGAGGTGTTGTCCTGCCAGCAGCAAGCGTCATATCTTGAGCGGACCTTCAGCACATGTGGAGGAGTCATTACAGACAACGCATCCGAACTTTCACAGATAATGTGGATCGTTTGAACTTTCATCAAGATGAATCAGGCATGGATCTTGATGATGTTGTGGCCCCAATTGCCGAGGTCACTCTATTAGTGGCAGGTCTACTTCACATTCCTCTGCAAACAGATATGGTCCTCTTGGAAAACTTTTTTTTAAATGATCATTTTTACTGCAAATTTTTATTCTTTTTCCAACAGTTCATTTGCTGAGTTTTGCTGTCAGGAGACTGTAAAAAGACAGGCAAGGTTTTATGGACAACACCGTATTCCATTTACTCACTTTATCTTAGAAGTTTTGCATTGTCAAATGGTTTTGAGGTCATGTTGCTGGGAGATACAGCAATAATCATGGTCCTTTGGAACAGAAATGTGGGCTTTTAAGTGCATTTTCCCTCACAATTTTTAAACAGTGGCTGAGAAGTCATTTTTATAATTTTTTGGGACCATGCTGCTTTGAAATGCAGCAAATACTTACAGGTCCTATTCTAAAAAAATGTTGTTTCTAACAGACATTGTTCTTCACAATTGTCAATCGTGCTCAAGGGGTCCATGCTTTGAATTTTTGGGGCATTTTGCTGTGACATGCAGCTTATACTCAGGGTCCTATTATAAAAAATGTTGTTTTAACGACATTTGTTCTTCACAATTGTCAAGAGTGGCTCAAGGTGATGGTTGCTGTCAGGAAACAGGAATAGGTAGGGACATGTTAATGGACACATACTGCAAAAGGACTTGTTTTTGCAAGATTCTTTACCTAGCTATCAAATCCTCGTATTGAGAAACGCCATTTAATACAATAAAAAAGAGAAAATAGACATGGTGGGATTTCCATCCTATTTTAAAAATGTGTTTTCTTAGAATTAAACTACATAAAAACTTGCATGTACAAAATAAGCTGGTGATGTGAAAAAATTCCTCTGAATTGTACAAGGGAGGTACAGGAAAACTTAGACAGATGTAGAGTTATCAGGGACATGGAGTATGGAGCACGGAACAGAGAAAAAGTACAGAGACAATTTCCTCCAGGCACGTTTGATTAAAGATGAGAAAAAAGATGCAAGAAAAAAGGGGCCTCTGGGTGGAAACAGGAGCGTTAACCCCAGTATTTCCAAGTGAAGCTCAATTGGTCCGCACTCATACGGAGGGGCTAGCGCTACCCAGGTCTTGACTATGTACTGAGGTAAGGCTGGAGGTCTCTTCCTCACACTTCCGCTCGCATCTCTGCACGACTGTTTTCGTTGCTGCGTTAATAAGGCATTTTTTTTCCGTGTTAACTAGATGTGACTGACGCATCATGGGCTCTCACAGCCCCACGGTAACTCGGGCCCTGGCTGCTGAATTGCATGTTAATAGATGGACAGACGCTAGCCTGTCTCTCACCGCACCACTGTAAGTGTGGCAGCTGGACCTCCGTGTTAACTGATGCTGATGCAGCACTGGCTCTCACCGTTATGGGCATCAGGAGAGCTTAAAATTTTTCTAAAAATCAGATTTTGAAAAAGGTGATTCTGTGAGTTAAGTAGTGTCAAAAAGGGGTCAGAGGGTGGACACCAATTTGCACAATTTGAGGCTTAAAATTTTCTGGCTGGAGTACATATGGAGTCGCATCATTTGATCTCCAGGGGAATCTGTCCCTAATTCAATGAAAGAAGGATTTGGAGGAAATATGAACCATTGAACTTTGATGGCTGAATCAGTCTCTGAAGATAGGAGGGCAAATGTCTTCTCAACTAAGAAGTGTTTGGGAATGAGTAGGACATTTGTATTACTTATGGGGTGTGCCTTCGATTTAACACATCTACACGTGTATAAAAAATACTGCAGGGAGGGGTGTATGTTGTATGTTTCACACTTGAAAAAAAGCAAAATGATAATAATGTAAAAACTATAAAATAAAAACTTCCCCTAAATAAATTCTGTAACAAATGTCAGGATTCCAAAAAATATACTAATTGACAGTCCTGTACAAAATAGCATAGTGCCATTTGTGTTCTGTGTGGGTCATAAGGTTTAGGGCGTCATGCGGCGGGTGTGGCCATGGACTGGATGTCACGGGGGTCGGGGCTCATGCTGCCCCCCGCAACCAGTCTCCCTGCTCGCAGGGGAATCGGCGTGGCGGCTGCCGGCTGGCCCGCGGACCATCCCTCTGCTGTCCGGCCCCGGCGCCGTGTCCACTTACACGTCCGCGCTCCTGTGAACGCCGCTCCCAGCGCCAGTGTGCGGTGACGCCGCTCTAGGCGCGCGCGACTATCTCTAAATTTAAGGTGCAGCGTCCCGATAAGTTGGTTATTGTAGGGCGCTGGTTCTATTTAAGGTGATCCGCCCCATCACTTCCTGCCAGTTGTTGGTGGTTTTTGGTGCGTTTAGAGAGTATTGGAGTTCAGTCTTGGATTACCCGTGTACCAGTCCGCTTGATTACGTTTTCCTGACCTTGGCCTGTTTCTGCGCCTGCCCTGAGCGTCTGCCCCGTCTCTGACCTACGGAACCTCTGCTGCCTGCCCTGACCTCCCTGCTTGTCCCGACTACGCTTCTGGATTAGTTTTCTGTACCTCGCTGTACCCCGGCACGCCAATCGAAAGCCAGTCACACTTCAGGGTAAACTGACCTGTAGCTCACGCCGTCAGAGCAAGGGTCCATTCAGCTTTTCGGCGGCGGCGGCTCTGGTGAAAACGGGGGGGCTACTGAGATTCCGTTCCTGGCTGTGGATTAGCTATCATTGACTTGCATTGGCCCAGCGGATTCCAGCTCCCCCATTACTGTATAGATGGCCATGGATTCCCGAGGGTACCATCTGCCTGTCTCCTGGGACGGCACTACAGCTGTCGCCCACGCAGAGTCAACGCGCATCGACCAGCTAGCGGCCATGATGCAGAACCCTTGCAACCCGTTCTGTGCTCCACCGGCTGCCGCCTCTGACACCTGCATCCGTTGCTTCTGAATCAGTTTGCTCTACCTGCTCGGGCTTCGGGGACCCTCTCTGCATCTGCACTTTCCCTCTGGCTACGATGGAGACACCAAGAAGTGACGGGGTTCTTCAGAGTGCTCCATCCCCCGAGATGATGGTGCACCAATTCCTACAGAGCGAGCCAAAGGTTGTGGCCTTCATAATATTTTTTTTTCAAAAAGCCTCTTGTCTGGAGAAGCCTTGGCTTGGGCTACGCCCACTATGGGATGGGGGGATCCTCTCTAGACGGCGGACCTCAAACCTTCTCGGGGGTTTCCGCACCGTTTCGAGGAACTAAGGGCCGTACTTCCTCGGCTTGCCGCAGCGCTGATCGGCTTCGTCCAGGGCGACAACACAGTCGGTCAGTATTCGGTGCAGTTTTGCCACTCTCGCTTCGGAGCTGGGAATGGAATAAACGGAAGCGTTTGGTGCGCGACATTTGGCAAGGCTCTCGGGAGCGAATCAAGGATGAGCTCGCCGCTCGGATCTACCAGCTTGCTTGGATGACCTAATCCATTTAGCCACCCGAAGTGGATACTTCGCTTCGCGAAAGGCATACAAGAGACTCCGACCTCCAACAGGGAAACCGTTTTTCCCTGTTCACGCCGTTTCCCCGCGTTTGGCTCCAAACGTTTCCAGCGGTCACCTCTTCTCCTCCGATGGTCTCTGAGGAAGAAATATGCAGGTCGAGAGAGCCACTCACCTTTCCCAGGAGGAACTTTTCTTCAGCGTCGTCTGAAGCAGCTGTTCTTATATTGTGGCGGTTCTGGCCATTTCCATTGGGCACTGTCCTGGTTGCGACCGGGACAACTTTCTGCTACAGGGCTCGTTAGGAGAGGGCAACCCTAGGTGTCAGAACGGCCTCTCCCCGTTCTGACATGCCTCATATTATTGGTGCTTTCTTCCGGACATGCACCTTTCAGGCCACCGCCTTCTTTATTGACTCTGGATTCGGCCCGGAAACTCATAGCCCACGAATTGTGACCAGGTTTCGTCTCCCTGTGAATTCCGTTGCAGAAACCTATGTTAGTCCTCCTTGGTCGAAAAGGACGAATGCCTTAAGGACGCGATCCGCTCCGTACGGCCCCTACTTTTCTTGCTGATTGGGGCCATTCACAAGGAAATGCTGCAACTTCTTGGTCCTGCCTCGGTCTCCTCTGGAAATCTTCTGGCCTCATGGCTGCAGGATCATACCCCGACCTTGGATTTGGAGCACAGGTGTAGTCTTGTGTTGGGGTTCCGCGTGTCTCTCCCGTTGCCTGTCCTAAACAGCAGACTCGCTCCTCAGTTGTCTCCTGAAGTCTGCAAGCCTCCTCCAGGTCGACCTATGCCTTATTAGGACTTTGCTGATGTCTTTTCAGAGAGACAGGCCGAAACGCTTCCTCCACACCAGCCTTTATGACTGTTCCCATTGCACCTGCAACTGCTGTACTCCTCCCAGAGAGGCGGGTTTTTACTCTCTCTCCATCCCGAGGACTAAGGCGGATGTCTGAGTACATAAAGGATGAAACCTCCGCAAAGGATTCATCCATAAGTCCTCGTCTCCGGCAGAAACGGCTTCTTTCTTCGTGGAGAAAAAAAGAGGGTTTCTACGGCCCTGCTTCGACTATCGGGGGCTTGAAAAAATTACTATAAAGAACCGTTTCCCTGTGCCCTTGTTCTCTGAACTCTTTGACTGCCTGCCGTGGGGCGAAAAATTTTTCCAAAAAACTGGATCTTACGCGGGGCCTACATTTTAATCCGCATTAGGGAAGGGGGGGGCGATGAATGGAAAACGGCATTTAATACGCGGGACTGGCCATTTCGAGTATTTGGTTATGACCTTTCGGTCTTCTGCAACGCCCGCAGTATTTCGAACTTGTCAATGAGATGTCTTCAGGACCTACTCTATGTCTGTGTGATCGTTTCTACTTGGACGATATTCTTCATCTTCTCCCCGGATCTCGGAGATCATCGCCACCATGTCCGCCAGGTCCTCACGGCGACTTCCGCAACTCATCAGCTCTTTGCCAAAAATCCGAGAAGGCCTCTGTCGAAACGTGCCAGCTTACCCTTCTTAGGGTACTATAGTCTCTGATAAGGGTCTCCGGATGGATCCTTCCAACTTTCTGCGTGATGCAGTGGCCCACATAACCGGGTGGGCCTCGGGCCATTCAACGTTTTGTGGGATTTTGACAACTATTATAGACACTTTATCCCCCACTTCTCTTAACACTCGTGGGTCCCTTGGATGGCCTCTAACCAGGAAGAACGCCTATTCCCAAATCCTGGCCCCCAGCGGCAAGGAAAGCCTTCACTGGACTCAAGGCTGCATTTTTCATCGGCTCCGGTCCTGTCTCGCCCTGACCCTAACCCGCCCTTTATTTGGAAGTGGATGCTTCTTCTTGGTGCCTGGTGCTGTCCTCCTGCAGAAATCTCCTCTGGAAAACTCTTACCTGTGGTTTTTTCTCCAAGAATTCTCTCCTGCCGAGAAAGAACTATTACCATAGGTGATCGTGAATTACTGCCATAAAGCTGGCTCTAGAAGAAGTGGCGTCATCTGCTGGGAGGGGCTTACCAACCCTATTGGACATTTTCACAGACCACAAGAACCTCTGTATCTTCAGTCGCTTCAAGGCCTGAACCCCGGCAAGTTGGTCATATTCTTTGCCGTTTGACTTCAGCCTAATTTCCGGCCGGCCGCGAAAAAACAGTCAGAGCTGATGCTCTATCTCGCTCTTCGGATACGGTGGGTCTTGTGCCTCCTCCCCAGCACATTGTCCCCTGGAGCGACTCGTCACGGCTGCCCCCAACACCTACCCCCCGGGAAGACGTATGTGCGGCTGCTTGCGCCTATGAATCTGATGTGGGGGACTCTCTTCTCGTATGCTGGGCAACCAGGAGTCATAGGTCGCTTCAATTGGTCTCACCGTCTATTATGGTGGCCTACTCTTGCTCAGATGTCATGACTATTGTTTTGCCTGCACCTCCTTTGCCCGTTAAATAAGGTTCCTCGCCTCAAACCCGAGGGCCCTCTTCAGCTCTCCTGTGCTGGAAAACCCTGGACCCATGTAGCCATGATCTTCACTACTGATCTACCGCCTGCATCTGGGAAACACGGTCATCTGGGTTGTAACGACCGTTTTCCAAGATTGCCAACTTTATACCAACTGCCTGGGTTACCCTCTGCCCCCAGCTGGCCCTCCCCAACATTTTTGTCCTAGTCACGTTTTCCGTCGCACGGTCTCCCTTACAATATTGTCTCTGAAGGGGAGTCCGTTTATTGATACGTTTTGGCGGCTTTGATGTGTGCTCAATTGCAGGTTCAACTAGACTTCTCGTCCGCATACCACCCCCAGACTATGGGACAGGTAGAAAGGGTGAACCAGGTGTGGGGCACCGATATGAGGCCATTTTGTGTCCGCCCGTCAAGATAAACTGTCTGACATTCTTCCCTGGCAGAGTTTTCTTTATAACTCTTTAGATTCGGGAATCCGCGGGAGCCTCCCTTTTTTGTGTGTTTGGGGTTACATCCCGCCCCGGGGGCCCCCTCTCCCCTGGCCACCTCGTGTCTTGTACAGGCTGTGGTTTGACAAAGTTAAGGGACATTAAGGCCCTCTGGCAGCTCACGCGATGGCCCTGCTACGGGCTTATGCTTGCACCAAAGCCCAGGCTGACAGGTACTGTTGGCTCCCGCCCTATTTGAAGCCGGGCGAGAAGGGTTTGGTTGTTCAACCAAATATATTCGCTTTAAGGTGCCTAGTTACAAGTTATGGCCTTAAATACGTGGGCCCGTTCGAGGTACTGCAACGACTTAACCCGGTGGTGTCCTACTAGCTCAGTTGCCTCTACCCTGCGCATCCCGAACGCCTTTCCATGTCTCCTCTCCTCCAAGCCGGTGGTACTAGAATCGCTCTCTCCCGGGGGGGCTGTTCGCCTTCTTCCTGTGGCCAACTACTGATAACATCTTTGAGGTCAAGGAGTGTGGCACGAGGGACAGTGAGGGGGAAGCGGTTCTTTCTTCATTGACTGGAAGGGGTTCGGGCCGGAGAGAGAAGCCGACGTGGGAACGGAAGGCCAACCTGTCGCCTGACCTCCTTCTCTAGTTTCAAAAAAAGAGGGGAGAGGAGACCTAAGGGGGGGGGGGGTAGCTGTCACGGGGGTCGCGGGCTCCGCTGCCCCCGCTGACCGTGTCTCCCTGCTCTCAGGGGGTCCGCGCGGCGGCTGCCCGCGAACATCCCTCTGCTGTCCCGGCCCCGGCGCCGTGTCTCTTACCCGTCGCGTCCTTTGAACGCCACTCCGGCCGCCGTGCGCGGACCGTGCTCTAGGCGCGAAGCTCGGGACTTTTCTAAATGTAAAGAGGCCAGCGTCCCGATTATTGATCTATTGTCGGGCGCTAGTGGTTCTATTTATGGTATCCGCCCCAGCACTTCCTGCCAGTCTGTTGGTGTGTTTTGGTGCGTTTTGTGGAAGTTGTATTGGAGTTCAGTCTTGATTACCCGGTGTACTAGTGCTTGCTTACGTTTCCTGACCTGACTGTTTGCGCCTGCACTGGGACCGTCTGCCCCGTCTCTGACTACGAACCTCTGCTGCCTGCCCTGACCTCCTGCTGATCCCCGTACACGCCTCTGGATTACGTTTCTGTACCTCGCTGTACCCACGGCCGCCATCGCAAGCCAAGTAGTCAGGGGGTACGAACCTGGTAGCCTCACGCCGCAGGAAGTCCATCCGCTTGCGCAGACTCTGTGAAAAAACGGGGGGCTACTTTAGAATTCCGTTCCCCTGGGTGGCTTTGCTATCATCGCTGTGCTTTGGCCCAGCGGATCCACTCCCCGTTACAAGGGATAGTCTATGGTCCAGTGAATACTAAAATGGTGGTGAATGACTCCTTTTTCCGGCGACTTTTAAATGTGGGGGTCATGCAGGTTTTGGAGGCTCAGCGTGGCCAGGACAGGGTATAGTCATTGTCCATGTGAAATAAATGGTGGTTGTAAAGAGCTCCTATTTCCCGGCACTTTTAATCTGTGGGTTCAGAATGTTTTATGGTCATTCTGCAGGTTACAGGACAGATATAGTTAATGTCCAGTTCAACTAAAAAGTGGTTGAAAGACTCTTTTCCTAGCACTTTTTTATCTGTGGGTCAGACAGGGTTTAATGGTCATATGCGGTACAGGACAGATATAGTTAATGTCCAGTTCAACTAAAATGGTTGTTCAAAGATCTTTTTCCCGACACTTTTTAATTTTGGGGGTCAGACAGGTTTAATGGTCATACTGAGGTCCAGGACAGGTATAGTCAATGTCCAGTTCAACTAAATTGGTGAGTTCAAGGCTCACTTTTTCTTGCACTTTTTAATCTGTGGGGTCAGACAGGTTTTAATGGTCCTACTGTGGTACAGGAACATGTTTAGTCAATGTCCAGTTCAACTCAATTGGTGGTTGAAAGACTCCTTTTCCCAGTTACTTTTTATTTGTGGGTCAGACAGGTTTAATGGTCATACTGCGGCTACAGGGACAGTTATAGTTAATTCCAGTTCAACTTAAATGTTGGTATGAAAAGACTCCTTATTCCGGCACTTTTTAATCTGGGGTCTATGAGTTGGGCTCATGCTGCGTTCCAGAACAGGAGATAGTCAATGTCCTGTTTAGTAAATGATCGGTTCAAATCATTTACTGCCTTCTGGCCACTTTTTAATTTGTGGGTCATGCAGGTTTTAGGGTCTTGCTGTGGTGCAAGACAGGGATCGTGAATGGTTGATTTTTTTATCTGTGGCTTTTTGAACTTATATTGTCTTGCCTAGATGTAGCACGTATACAGTTTGTTTTGCTGTTCGTGGTTGTATTTCCAGCTCTTCTCCATCCCTGTTTGGGTGTAAGAATGAAGAGTTGTTCCTATCCCATTTGAACTTTAATGGTCATCGGCGATTAATCTATTATCGACTATCGGATATTCTTATTTATAATTGCCGATATCGTAACTATCCGGACCCGTTGGACGATAGTCAAGTAATCGCTCATCCCTGTGTTATCGTCACCTTGTCTTCTCCGAACAAAGCTGTTTTCAGATGTTTCCAAACATTCGGAAAGGGGATTATCTGAGAAAAGTGACTTTTGCCCCAGTCCCAGCAGTCCACTCCCTGTACTTTGGCAGAGTATCAGTCTGTACCTGATTGTTTTTTTCTGGAGAGGTGGTTCTTTGCTGCCCTCTTGAATCAGGTTGCTCCATGAGGTCTCCGCCTCACAGTGCGTGAGATGCACTCACACCTGCCTGCTGCCATTCCTGAGCAAGCTCTGCTACTGATGTAGCCCGATTCCGAAGCTGAAACACTTTTAAGAGACGGTCATGGCGCTTCCATTGCTGGTATTTCTTGGGGCGCCCTGGAGCCTTTTGGCAAACAATGAAACCTATCTCCTTGAATTCCTTGATGGATGCAATAGATTGTTGATGAGGTGCCATCATTATTAGCTGCAATATCTTCCCTGTTAGGCAGTTTTGTTGCGCTGTGCAATGATGTCTGCACGTGTTTCTTTAGACGATAACCATGGTTAACAGAAGAGTAACAATGATGCCATGCACCAGCCTCCTTTTAAAAGTGTCCAGTGGTGTGAATTCTTACTTAATCATGAAGATTGATCTCCAGCCTGTCCTCATCAACACCCAACTTGGTTAATGGAGCAATCACTGAAACAATGTTAGCTGGTCCTTTTTAAGCAGGCCTACAATGAAGTTGAAATGTGTTTTGGGTGGGAAAAAGTTCCATTTTCTAGGAAACTATTGAACTTTGCAATTAATTGCTGTTAAGCTGATCAATCTTTCATACATTCTGAGTATATGCATATTGCCATTATAAAACCTGAGGGCAGTAGACTTTGTAAAAATTAACATTTTTATCATTCTCAAACTTTGGCCATGTCTGTACTGGACTCTGGGTCCTCATTTCTTTACAATTTTATTAGCCGCCCATTCAGGTTTGCGGACACCTAAGGTGCCAAAACTTAATAACTCCTAAAAAGACCCCATATTGGAAACTAACCCTTACAGAATATTCCAGAAGGCAAGTGAGTATATCGACCCACAGGGTTTTTTTGGTTTCACCAAATTTTTTAGCGTTCGGCTCTGCTGAAAAAAAATATACATATTTCCAATAATCTGCCAATTTTAGATGTGATTTTTAATTTTTACAAGGAATCCTGAAAAAAGCACCCAAAATTGTGTTATGCAATTTCTTCCAAGTTCGGCAATACCCCCACATCAGTGGTGTAAAACTGCTGTTGGCGCCATGTCAGGGTGTTGTCATGGAAGGGAGTGTTATTTGACTTTTAGGAGACAGATTTTGTGGGACCATGTCGCATCTTGCAAGCCTCAAAGTACTAGAACAGGTGAAACCTTCCAGAAGTTGCCCTCCATTTTTGGATTCATCACCCTCATGGATTTCATATTGGGGTGTATTTTGCATTTTGGGTGCCCAGGTGTTCCGTAGTTTTTTTTTTTTTTAAGGCTTTGACCCTGAAAAACTGGGGGAAAAAAACGCAGTAGTTACTGTAATTGTTTTTGGGCTTCGATTTTTACAGTATTCGCCATACGGGATAAATGACCGGATAACTTTAATAAGGGGTCGGATTTACATTGCAATTGATATAATTTATATAGTTTTTTATGTTTTATTAATTTTACCAATGAATGTGAGTTTTTTATGTTGTCCTATCTGACAGCCGTAAACTTTGTAAATTTTTATGTCATATAGACGCGGATTATGGGTTTTTTTTTACGAGATTGTGTTGATGTTTTTATTGGTACCATTAAGGGTGCTTTGATGCTTTTGATCACTTATTATTAAGATTTTCATGGTGTGAGGGCACTTTTTGAACATAATGCAGGCAATTACAGGTTGTGTTTTTTATTTTTTATTTTTACTTGCGGTCACTGTTGCGGTAATAAATTGAAATGCTAGTTATACTCAGCAGGTTGATACGATGACAGCGATACCAAAATTGTATATTTTTTAATGTTTACTGCTTTTACACAATAAAAACAATTTTAATTTGAAAAGGAAGGAAAACCACATTTTTGGCATCGCCATAGTCTGTGAACCACTAACTTTTTTTATTTTCTGTTTATGTAGCTGTATTGGGACTTTTTTTTGGGACGACGTTGACGTTTTTATTGGTTATTATTTTTGGGGGGACAAGACTTTATGATCGCTTTTAAATCCGATTTTTGGTACGGCAGGTGAAGAAAATACGCAAATCCTAGCCAGTGTTTTTATTTTATTTTTCAATTCGTATCACCGTGCAGTATCCTGAGAGAGTTATTTTTACTCTTTGGGTTGAGTACGATTACTGGTGGATTACCCACACTTTATTAGTTTTTTTTTATGTGGAAGCACAATTTTTTTTTAAAAAAAACAAATGTTTTTATTGTGTAAAACAATAGTTATGCAGTCGCTTTCTTCTGGATGAGCATAACTTTTTTTATTTTTTCCGTAATAAGAAGCTGTGTAAGGACTTTTCTTTTGCAGGCTGAACTGACGTTTTAATTGGCACCACTTGATGTTGATAATGAGTTTTTGATGACTTTTTACTCCATTTTATGTGCTGGGGGATTTGAACAAAATCGCAATTTCTGTGACTGGTTTTTTTGGTTTTTTTTTTTACCCCCACCCCCCGGCGCTTTCACCGTAGGAGTTTAATTAATGTGACAGATTATAGGGTGGGTCGTTACGCACGCGGGCCGAACCTATATATGGGGTATTTTATTTATTTTTGATCTTTTTTTTTTACTTTTTTACACTTATTTCACTTTCCCCAGAGGGTAATTGTAAGTACGATCGTCAGATCGTTCATACCATAGGAAATAAGCACACAGCATATAGCTGTGTACTGATCTCCATGGCAACTGTCAGTCACGCTGCCCAAAATGTCAATTCTTAGATTGGATCTTTGATTGGATCCAAAAGACGCATCAGAAAGACGCATGTAAATACGTATCAGCGATCACTCGTCTAAACGCCAACGTGTGTATTACATTGAAGCCATTGTAAATCACACTGCATATTGTTAGATGCATGTTTGTGTCCGTTTAGGGTCCAAAATACGCATCTGTAAAAGGATCCAAAAATGGATACAACACGTCGTGTCAACATACCCTTAAATCTTAAAACTGTAATAGTCTTTTCCTGAGAGTCCTTTGCTGGAGATACATGTCGTCCTCATTCTCTGGTATAGAGAGGATGGTACGGCCAGCAAGGGGAGGAGACCAGAACAAGAAGCTCCTTAGTAGGGAATTCAGATGGATATTTGATTTGGGAACGAGGATCCCATTTGGGTTAAATATAAAACAGGATATTGCCTATAAATACTAGCTGTTCCATATTTCTTTTTCGGGATTAACTGTGTAAGTGTATATGCTTTTAGTTGTTTTCATATAGTATATCTGATTGGATGAATGGAACTAGTATCTCATTGGCAGATGGGAGCATGTGACTTGGAGAGGGAGTTTTTAAAGCACTTTGTTAGTTTTAGTGTGCAGGCTACGGCTAATTCCTTTTTACCCGAAATGCACTATAGATGACGCAGTGCCGCATCAGGTGTGTTGTGTACCTTGTACGTTTTTAACGGACTATAATAAAGATTAAATCTTAAACCTTTTAAAGATTAAACCTTTTAAAGAAATTCCATGTGGAATGGAAGCTGGTGTCTTCTTCTGATTTTGCTACATTCAAGTGTGAGCTCTTCTTTATCGTACCTCCTCCAGCTGGACCTAGATTAGGACTGGGTGAGCTGACCACATATTGTTTTTCTCTAATGAAAATTTTAACTACCAAAACACCCCTTCAAATTAATTTGAGATCTGTTTGACAAAGTCAGAGTATTCAATTATTAAACAAACATTGATTTGTGTATTTGATTCACAGCAACATGGCTTTTTGAACATCATCTAATTCCATTATTTTTGTCAGGACTGAGCAGAGTGTGATGTTTGGCGCATCAAATGAACATGTTTGGCGCATTGTTTGATATTAAGCTCTGACACATAGATCTGACACTTTTTAATGCGCCAAACATGTGGGAGCGTTCTGAGGGCGTTATTGTGGCATGTCTCACCACATTCAAACTATTATACACATATATAAATGTGGGTTGGCGAAATTAGGCGAATTCAGGCTTGTGGCTCACCGGAGTACAGAGCACAGAGCACTGTACAGAGCACTGTGCAGGAAGACCGGGAGCAGGGACAGCTTCAGGGAGCAGTGAAAGGTTGAGTGCTGCTAGTTTTTTATTTTTAATTAGCCCATCCGACCTCTCTACCTGCTGAGGGACCTATAACCTGCCTATATACCTGCTAAGGGACCTATAATCTGCCTATATACCTATCGGGGACCTATAACCAGCCTGTATACCCACTGGGGGACCTATACCCTCCCTCTATACCCTCTGAGGGACCTATAAACTGCCTATATACCCACTGGGGGGACCTATAACCTATATACCTACCTACTGGGAGATATTTAAACCATATATCCACCTACTAAGGGACATATAACTTATTGGGGAACCCTATTACCAATACTGGGGGACATATAACTTACTGGGGAACGCTATTACTTGTACTTGGGGACATATAACTTACTGCGTTGAGAACTCGCTAACAGTCGTTAAGTCAGTTATTAAGGCCTCAAATCGATTGATAAGAGCTTAGCAATCGACTCCGAGGACTACTGAGGAGTTGAAGTGGAGCTAGTTTTACTATTAGGACAAAAAATGTCCATTATTTCTCAACTTATACCAGTACAATAATAAAAAAAGAATTTCTGATAATTATCAAAATATATCAAATTAAATAAGTTAAAAAAATTATCATATAAAATTACTATAAACATATGTAATATCCCAAAAATAATAAAATATCTGCATTTAAAATTTATAGAATCTAAAATTAATTTTAAATGATATAACCCACTGACCTATATTTTTCTGAATTAGGTTAAAAATAAAATGTTGTTCAGATTTTTATTTTTTACTACGTTAATTGAAAGAAATTTTTATCAGATGGTGATCAGTGTCGAAATCTATTTCACATACAGCAAGAACTAGAATACCACAGGTCTTGCTGGGACCTGTGGTCCACCAAGCAAGATCACTACCATAGTTTATATTCACTGACATGCTATTCTAATGACTTTTGTTTTGTTTCTAGCCTATCTATAGCCTATACACGCATTACACTCCAAAAAAACCATCACTACAACCAAAATAATAAAAAAAATTATAAATTTTATTAGATCAATTAAAACCAAAAAAAAATAACCCCACCTATATACAGAAAATATATCAACACCTAATCCATGATCCAATCACATATCACTTTACATGATTAACAAATATTTAAACAACTATGTAAATACAGGAACGTACATGATAATGTAAAAAACAAGAACATAAACAACGTAGAAATATTGAACCTGCAATAGATCAATGGACAGGGCTGCAAACCCCCATGCACGTTTTGCTATTAGCTTTGTCAAAGGGAGTGTTTGGTGTACTAACATCAACTTTCTTATAGTTACCATAAAACCAATCAGAATACACATATCAAGACAGACAAGTGAACAAACCAATAGAAATCACCCAGTTTGATAGACAAAAAATAAAACCAATGGAGAAAGATGTACACGACCCGGAAGTCAAACATCACAACATTCGTCAAAAATATATAATATATACACCATTTATGACGAATGTTATGTTTAACTTCCGTCTTCAAACTAGAGCAGCCTGGGCCTCCTTTTGGATGGGGCCCCCTACCCCCCGCCCCCCAACAATTACCAGGACAAGTAGTTAGATAATGTAGATAATACAAGGGGCCAATGCCTCACCCTACATATCACCATCACACTGCTACCAATCAAATCCACTATAACAAAACCAACATTACCAATAACACTGCTACATAAGGACCTCATTATACTGCAAGAATATGACCGCAAATTAACACCATAGTGACTAAATAATACCCCTACACTTTTACTGATCAGTATACAAAGACCTATAGTACCGCCATATAGTGGTAGGTATCACTTAATTTTTTTTGTTTCCCAGTATATTTTATGGTACAGTCAATAACACCATTAAAAAAATACATCTTGTCCCACAGAAAACAATTACATGGAAAAAAAAACTCAAAAAAGTTCCTGCTGTCAATAAGGGGTTAAGGAGTTTGGGGCATTTTTATTGATTTTTATTCATTTTTTTTTTTTAGATTGTGCCCCCCATTAAGGTCAGAAAAAAACCTTTAGGTGCCATTTTTACAGAGCTGATCTGGATGTCCTAGGGGTACGTTCACACGGCATAATTGCAGGGTGCATTTTGGCACATAATTACACTGCAATATGCCCAAAATGCGCCCCGGAATTACAGTGATTCATAGTTCTGACAGAGCTATGAACACCCGACGTTTTCCCCAATGTACAATATGCGGCGGGAAAAACAACTGTTATGTCACTGCTTCCCAGCATTTATGCGACGGGGAGAGTGAAAGTCAATGGGGACCGGCAGTCAGCGCTTTAGAAGTACACGCTGGCCAACGCATACTTCTAAAGCACCCCACGTATTGCTGCGCACACACCCCAAGACCCAGCACACGTACCCCAAGACCCAGCAGCTCCTGCAGTTACCAAGCCCCAGAGAACACTTGATCTGTATACAGCGCTTATTGAGCGCCATGCATACAGTGATCACTCTCACAGCTGCACAAACACTGTACAGCGGCCAACTTTTCATTTTATTTAAAAAATTCACAAACATGATGGGGGAGGGGAGAAGGGAACGATTGAAGGGGAGAAGTATATGAGGGGGAGCGCACCTGAAGGGATGGAGGGAAGCACACAGACATGAATGGAGGGGGCACCTGAAGAGGGAGAGGGGGCACCTGAAGGGGGGAATGAGGCGCACACACACATACACAAGAGGAGAGGAAGGGAGCACACACACACACACACACACACAACCACACACACATGAAGGAGGGGGCAACAACACAGAAGTAATGGCAGCCCTTACCAGTAACATTTTACCAGCTTCTTATACTCATCTCCTTGAAGCTGGCAGACATGCTGAGCTGCTGCAGTGTGAGAGGCTTCCTCTGCTTCCTGTCACACTGCTGAAGAGGCTGCTGAGCTCTTTCTATGCAGGAGGGCTCCCTCTGGTCCCAGGTTAGTGGCCCCTCTTCCTGCAGGTGCCTGGGTCTGTCCTACTGACAGCCCAGTCCAGGCCCCTGCGCTCCCGGCATAACGGGGCTGTGAGTGAGCGAGGAGGCGGGGCCTCGCAGGACAGGGAGCTCAGCTCTGCCTGGGAGAATAGAGAGAGACCACAGTGAGAACGGGCGGCCACTGACAGCCCAGCACAGCTCCCTGCAGTCCCCTGATGAGCGACCACTTGTGAGAGAGGGTGCAGGGCTGCACAGAAGAACTGCAGAGCGGGCAGGAAGGGCAGTGAATAAATAATAAGCAAGCACAACTACAGGTGGAGCAGACATGGTAGCAGCTGCCCTGGGGCGCAGGCCCCCTAAGGAGGCGGGCCCGGGGCAGCTGCTACCTCGGTAGTTACGCCCCTGGTTCCTGTATTTACATAGTTGTTTATATATTTGTTAATCATGAAAAGTGGTATATGATTGGTTCAGGGATTTTTTGTTGATATATTTTGTGTTTAGTGGTCAGGTTATTTTTATCTGGTTTTAATTGATCTAAAAAAAAATTATATTTTTTTTATTATTTTGGTTGTGGTGATGTTTTTTTTGGAGTGTATTGGTATATTTATACCATCACCAGTAGTATTACTTTAGATATATTGCCCATTTTTTCATATAGGTGTTGTATACACGCATTAGTAATGCGGCAAACACACAGGCGAGGCACATTGAGCTTTTGACGCCATTTGTGAGCACACAAAAACCACTTTCATAGATCAGATGCATTTTACACTGAAAAACCAGATGTGAAAATTCACTTTGCCCCTACTATTATCATATATTTCTCCCTAAGAGTCAAACTGGAAATCATTAACTACGTGTCTACCCTCTAGTCATGTTTCAGGTAACAGAGCCAAGTCAATTTTAATTAGACATATCAGACAAAAGTCGTTATTAGTTAATATCTGATCCTTGCCTCTCCTTTGAATACTGCCATCTCTCATCTACAAGATTATACAGTATTTGATCAATTTTAGTCATTTTTATTTATACTTTATTAACCATGCAGTTAATATTTTATTAATACACTGTTAATACTTTAAATATTTAAACACATATTTTATTTACGGTAGGTTAACTTTTATATGTGTGTAGTTCCGGTAAGCCATATGTAAATTAAAAACCATACTCTACATTATAACCTTATTAGTTTCAGCGACTACTTTTGAATTGCAGATTGTTACCAAAAATTTCCAAGACCAATCTAAATTTACATTTTTTCATATTAAGCTTTAGGGAAGCCAATAATTATAGCTTTAGGTTTACAATTCTGCAATGATTTTCCATCTGTAGCCTCTTTGCTTAAGGCATATTAGAAGGTTGCTAAAAATATCTAGCAGATTAAAGCTTCAAAACTCTCATATTTTGTGGTTTAATTTATAGTTCTGTTCCAAAAGCATGTGTTCTGTTACTACATTACATCTTGCTTAGATCAAAGCAACATTGTACTTATGAACTAAAAAGTAAAACTGGAATAGTAAATATACTTGGCACAACTGTGTCTATTTATGAATGTATGTATATATGATGTATGTATGTATATATGATGTGTGTGTATATATATATATATATATATATATATATATATATATATATATATATATATATATATGACAAAAGGAAAAACAAGGGGGCGCACAGATGGTGAAGTACGTTTGGTGGAACGTATACAGTTGAGTATTTGATCTACTCACCAATTTGAGTTGCGCTCTTAGTGAAGAGGCACAACTCTCATATTAGCATACATGGCTTTTACTGTAGCTGTAGCCCTTGTATACGGCTGCCGATGTTCCTGTGAGCGGCGTCCCGCCAAGCAGACAGTAGAGAAAAAAGATGATGTGGAATCTTCACCCCTGAGGAAGCGTTTTAGAATAGCCTTTTTAGAATAATAAAGTAATTTTCTGGATCCCCCTGCCTGCATCATTGGCATTCCTGGATACACATGTGCGCCGGTTCCACCATCTTCTTTTTCCTCTAATAAATATATATATATGTAATTTAATTGTAATTTATTGTACTGCTTGTGTCCCAGTTCACACAGATATATATATATATATATAAATATATATATTATATATATAGTATTATATATTATATATATATATATATTATATATATATATATATAATATACATGCTGTGGCAATCCACTCACATTTCGGTTGTTTTCTTGGACCATCCCGGGTTTTTTTTTAGCTCCTGGATCGCCGCTTTCATTAACGGAATGGCACTCGGACACAGGATTCAGTTTAACACTGGCCTCAACCAGCTTTATTGAGACACAGGTTACAAAAACACAAATCAAATCTTAGGCCACCTGGCCACTAATTTTACATAAATAGAGACCCTCTCTACTAATGGTCAAGGCCTATCACACAGCACCACAGCCACATTGCTTACATTGTACAGGCTTCCCTCAGCCTCTTGGAGGCCAGAGCCTCTCCTCAGCTCTGCTGCTCCAAACTGCCAGGTAGTAACCATGCCCCCTGATCACCTGTAGTAGCAGGCCTTTAATAGGTCAACAGAGACCTACCAAAACCCCATCCTGGAATGTGGGAACAGCCACCCACCCAACACTATAGCTGTCCCTAAAAAGCCAACCCATACATAGCCGCCTAGTAGCTATTCTAGCTGGTACTGTAAGTGTCAGCAATATATCATTACTGACGCAATATAGGTGGCTTTCCGCCACCAAGACTAGGTCCTCTGTGGCGCATCTGCAGCAGGTCTCTGGCTGTATACCCTCTAGTGGCAGAAACATGTGACTATCTGAGGTCGCTTTGACACAATTACATATATATATATATATATATATATATATATATATATATATATATATATATATATATATATATATATGTGTGTGTGTATAAGTATGTATATATATGTGTGTGAGTATGTATATATATATATATATATATATATTGTGTGTGTGTGTATATGTGTGTATATATATATATATATATATATATATATATATATATATATATATGTGTGTGTGTATAAATATGTATATATGGTAGACAGCATTGGATTATAAAAGGCTAATTTTATTCCATTAAAAGATTAGATAAGTGTTCACCTTAACAAAATGTGCAACATGCATAGCGCGTTTCGTTCTTAACCGGCACTTCCTGAAAAGGCTGTTTGTGTTTCTATTGCCCTTGGACTTTGCTTGACTGCCGAGCTGACCCCCAGTCACAAAATCTACACACCTGTGCTGCACCTGTTCAACGGTTTGATTTACAATTGCAAGTCACCCTCATTTACTTTAAAGGTATGCTCACACAGCGTAATTGCGGCGCATATTTCGTTGTGTATTTTCGCTTTAATACGGGCGAGATGCATGTTGCAATTACGGTAATCCATAGTTCTCTTAGAGAACTATGGATTATGCCTCCTCTCCCCACTCGTACAATACGATCGTATTGTATGCGCAGGGAGATAATTGGCATGTCTATGTAATATGAGATATGAGATAAGTAATGCATGTCTATGGGGCTGGCAGACTCGGGAGTATGTGCTGATCAGCGTGAGCTCCCGAAGCACACAATGTATTGTACTGTACGCGCCGCAATACATCGTGTGAACATACTCTAATACTTGTTTCACAGAGCCAGCTCTTCACAGCTTAATTCAAGCTTTCACATCCTGTTTGGCCTGTGGACAGTTCTATAGCAGTGATTGACATGATATGAATTCAACTTCTAGCTGAGCCTGTTAGAGGGACAGGGCTACAGAGCTTTAAAGGATGAAAGTTTGCCAGTTACAAAGATAAACAAACTTCTGTGCAGCAGGGAGTGATATCACCATGCAGGCCAGGGCTAGGATACAGCATAAAGACTTGGAGGTGATTGACAGCCAGGGAAGCCTTCTGTAAACAAGCAGGAGTTCTGCTGTAACTTTGAAATGAAGCAAAATCTGAACAAAAATATGGTAATAGTCTGTACTTATCCTTGCATACATGTTTAACGCTAATCAGTGTGGTAAACATAGCCCTTTTAAGCTTCAATATCTTACACAATCCATGGGGGTGTGGTTTCTGTATTTCTATATCCACCCCTTTAATGCCTTGTTTAATGCAAATGATGTATTGTAACGTGTGTCCCCGCGACCCCCGTGTCGGGTCGCAGGCACACCCGCACCTCGGCAGCGTCTCCCGCTGCGACCCGGTCCTCAGCGATCCGACCGCGCTCCTTTTGTGCTCCCGGGGCCCGCTCCTGCTGCTGGCCGGGTGTGTGCGGGGCGGGCACGCGGTACTACATCTAAATTTAAAGGGACAGCGCGCCGGTGATTGGCTTTCACCGGGCGCTGATCCTATATAAGCCCTGCCTTTTCCCTTTGGACCTTGCCGAATCGATAGTGCCCTGTGCCTATAGAGGAAGCATTCCGAAGTATCTTGCGTAATTCTGTGTACCGGAACTTCTGCCTCCTTCCCTCGAACACAAACCTAGCCGCCTGTCCTGACCTTCCTGCCTGTCCCCGACTACGAGCTTGCTTCACGATTTTGTACCACGCCACACCTCGGCCGCCACCACAAGCAAGTCACGTCAGGAGTAGCGACCTGGTAGCAATCCGCCACAGAAAGTCCATCCCGTTTTGCGGCGGGCTCTGGTGAAAACCGGACCTACTTAGACTCCGCTCCCTGGCGTGGCTTACACCATTGCTCACATCTCTGGATTGCCCCTTTGTAAGCCAACCCTGACAAATAAAATTTATTTTTCCATTTTTTTTACTAAATTGTGTACAGTAATAAAAACCTATTTCTATACAATAGTTCCTAAATATAAATCTCTTACAGGAATCATTTGGAATGCTCATGCAGGATAGCAAAATTTGTGCAACTGAGCAATCAGTGTGCATGTAAAGTAGACATTCTAGATCAAAACTATTGAAATGTATGGATTGTGTATTTTAGAAAAACACATAAGGCAAGTATTTTTAACTAACGCTTATAGCTTATGGATAATGATTTTTTAAAATTTTCGTATTCGCTTGTACAAACTTTAAAACTACAAATCGTTCTAAAATGCAAAGTGAATCTTGAAGCACATGTCTCTTAGGGGCAGTTCACACCTCCTTTTTGTCTCAGTGGTATTCAGTGGGGTACCATGTAAAATTGTACCCTGACATACAGAGCTGCCATTAGAAATTACTGGGCCCCATGCAGCCAAAGTGCATAGTCCCTCTTTCTACACCCTACCCATAATACCAGTTCCTAGTTTGGGCAATATCACGTTGTATGTGTAATATATAAGAATTAACTTTTGCTTTTGCCAAAAAATTTGGAAGCCTGTCACTACATCAGGGTAGACTCTTTTGGCAGGACCCTACTCTACTCTAACTTCTTAAACATTTCTAAATACCTATACATGTAAAATATATATGGCTAATCTTCAGACGATAATGCTACATATCCATAAATTAAAAGTAATAGAATTCTAGATTTTATGCCATATTCTGGGCAAATAAAATAGGTTTTATTTTTATATTTTTTTAGAATAAGATAAATAAATTTTTAGGCCAAGTTTGTTAATAAACCTAAAATATTGTGCAGGTAGTACTGTGAATAAAAATGTCAAACTATGAACAGTTAACATTTAAAAAAAATGTTACAAACATGTTACAAATAAAGGGAAAAAACATAATGAAGTGCTTCAGTTTAGTGACATCAACATAATACATGTAAAACAATCAAAATGGTATAAATGGTCTTGTTAACAAAACTGAGCTATCATCCATTGTGCCGTGTATACATGCAGCAATAGAAGGGCAAACATTTTATTGCACAGGTAGACATGTGATAATATACCTCCCTACTTTTTATTTTTTTTTACTTACCCTTAAACCATAAGCCATCAATCGCTTTCCATTTTACTGTCAATGACATGCACTGCTTCAAAAATTGGATTATGTTAAAATAAGTTTAAATTTAGATTTGTGGACCAGTCAGTCTTCGTACTTTCCGATTTGTAAAGTCTATAATTAGGTCTTTATAATAAAATTGTCTAGCAAGCTCATATTTTCCACAAGTATTGATACATTCATTTTGAATGGCCCATGAAAGATAATGTGCTTAAAGCCTCCGTCCCTTTTCTTGACTACCCTTAACATTTTCTAAATGGTCTTAAATATGGTGTCAAGGTTTCCAATGTTCTCAAATAGTTTCCATTATGCATATCTCCAATTCTCCATGATCTCCCCATGAATGCCATATTGCGTGAAATTAAATACAGTGTCATAAACTGAGCCATAAATTTATTCACTCTATTTGCCAGATGACTTTGTATCTCATAATCAATGCCATAACCACCTATGGACTTTTGGAGTGTTCTCAACTCCAGTAGCATTTTCTGTGGCGTGCGGAATGTTCATGTTCTGGTAATTTCCTATACAGTCGATGCTCTTTTTGGATCACAACAGTCTTTCTGATAGAGGATGCTTCTTGTTTTCATAAGAAAAGGCCATGCAAGTTACACAATACATAACTTGCTTACTTGGATGTGAACAAATCTTAAGGGATTGACTAAGATGGAGACCATTTGATGACTTCGCATATTGGAGAAAATCACTGAAAGAACGGGTATCAATATCTTTAAGCAAGGACTGTGCCATCTTCTTTTATTGTTGTTCATCTAGAAGTCCAGGACAATCTTCTCCCCTTCTTTATCTTTGAGGACATCTGCCCACAGATTTTTTATAATCAATTCTTCCTTGCAAATCCTTAGAGTCTGACTGCACTCTTCTAGTACCATTGTGCATATTACAAGATGCCTTGTCACTTGTGTCTCCCAAAACATCTAACAGAGACAGGTTGATGAGGTCTTGATTCTCAATGTTAGAACCTAAATTTGAGCAGGAAGCAATATCTTCCTCTTCCTACTGACCAGACGACAACATTCTGTGTGAAGCAGATTCTTCCTCCTTCACAACAGGACTCTCGAGGGACATGCTGCAAGAATGTGCAATGCAGCAGCTTCTGTGACTGCACAAGTTGATATCTTACCAGAAGTTATGTCACTATCTTATACCACTAAAGAAATGGATGAAGGTGAAGCTGCCTGACTGGATGAAGCTGTCTGCTCAGCTATCAGATGGAAAGGTTCTGTTTTAATGTTTTAAAAGCTTCATCATTATCTCCCTTGCATCTTGCTGGACTTTTAATTTACTGCAGTATTAGTTTTTTTACTCTTCAGCTTTTCTTCATCTCTTGATCTCTTTTCCCCTTGCATTTTTAAGAGCTAGATTTGTGATGGTACTTTTTTGGATCAACAGACATTTTTGGAGTAATACATTACTATTTACTTGCTATAGAAAAACATAAGTTAAAAAGTAACCATGTTTTTACTAAGTGAGTGAAAATATAAACTGTGCTAAGTAACATTGGTCAAAGCTGAACCATTTGCATTACTGAACCAAAATGGAAAAATACAACATATACAGTGCTGCTATTATTATTGTTTATTTTAAAGCGCCATTAGTTCCAGAGCGGTGTTTTTTCAAAGGCGTTTACATACAAAACATATGTCAGACAAGTACAATGGTAACAATAAAATGATGGCACAGAGGGAGAGAGGACCCTGACCGCAAAGGCTTACAATCTACAAGGCATAAATAGGCAACTACTTATGGTGCTAAAGATCAACAGAACTGCAATGAACTTGAATTAGTAGTGCTAAGACTTCCAAACTCTGTTACATGAAATATTTTTCTTTACAGTACAATAAAAATAATCAGTGGCAAGTGTTGAATTTAGCTTGTCTAAGTTTAAACTTTTTACAACTTACATACACCCATACATACAATTTCACTAAACAGACTTGTAGACGTGGCAACAATTTCAGTTTAATACGTTTGCCTGATATACAGTGGAGAAAAAAAGGATTTAGTCAACCACCAATTGTGCAAGTTCTCCCACTTAAAAAGATGGGAGAAGCCTCTAATTGACATCATAGGTAGACCTCAACTATGAGAGACAAAATGAGAAAACAAATTCTGAAAATTTTTGGAGCTGTTTTGGAGCTGTCGCTGGGCAACACTCTTTCAACTCTCTCTAAAGGTTTTCTATGGGGTTCGGATCTGAAGACTGGCTGTAGCGGGTGACGCCGCGCTCCGGCCCATGGGCACACCCGTGCCCTCTCCCCGGGGTGCCTTCTGGGGACAGGTAGCGCCGCGGGACGCCCTCGCCCTCTGTACTCACCACTCCACGTTCCTGTTCCGTCCACGTCCTCTGCCGGCCGAGGCGCGCGCACGCCCGCGCGCTCTTGTAAATTTAAAGGACCAGCGCGCCGGTAATTGGCTAATTGCCGGGCGCTGCCCCTATATATTGGTTCGGCCCACGGTGCTTCCCTGCTGGATCTATGTTGCCTCGTGCCCTAGAAAAAGCGTTCTTTAAGTGTGTTCTTGCCTTGCCGTGTACCAGGCCTCTTGCTACGTTTCTCGACTCCGAACCTCTGCCGCCTGCCCTGACCTTCCTGCCTGCCCATGACTACGGTTCTTGTCTCACGATTCTGTACCTCGCTGCACCTCGGTCGCCACCGCAAGCCCGCCGCTTCAGGGGTAGCAACCTGGTAGAATCCTGCCGCAGCTTTGCGGCGGGCTCTGGTGAAAACCGGGACCTACTTAGACTCCGCTCCCTGGCGCAGTTGTTGCCATAGCTTGCGGTGGTCCACTGGATCCACTACCCAGCTGTTACAGTTAGATCTAGCCCTCCGCGGGGAAGGGTCTACCCGCTGTCTGTACCTGAGACTCAGGCCATGTCGGCCATTATTCAGGAGAACTTACAGAAAGGTTTTATTCGTAAATCTTCCTCTCCAGCCGGTGCCAGGTTCTTCTTTGTACAGAAAAAAGATGGCTCACTTCGTCCGTGTATAGATTACAGAGGGCTAAACAAAATCATGGTGAAGAATCGCTATCCCCTACCACTGATCTCCGAGCTCTTCGATCGACTCCGGGGTGTTTTCTAAATTGGACCTATGGGGGGCCTACAACCTCATCAGAATTCGAGAGGGGGACGAGTGGAAAACGGCATTTAATACTCGTGACGGGCATTTCGAATACCTCATGATGCCCTTTGGGATATGCAACGCTCCAGCTGTATTTCAGGAATTCGTTAATGACGACTTCAGGAATCTGCTTTACACCTGCGTCAAAGTATATCTGGACGATATCCTAATTTTTTCTCCAGACATTCAGTCTCATCGTTTACAGGTGCGCCAGGTTCTGCGACGTTTGCGGAACCACCGACTGTATGCCAAGCTGGAGAAGTGTCGGTTCCACCAGGCCAGCCTTCCATTCCTTGGGTACATAGTCTCCGATCGGGGTCTACAGATGGACCCAGCTAAACTCTCTGCGATCCAACAGTGGCCACGACTTGTCGGCCTTCAGGCGATACAACGCTTCCTGGGGTTCGCCAATTACTACCGGCAATTCATTCCCCATTTCTCCACACCGGTGGCTTCCATCGTGGCTCTCATGAGGAAAAACGCAAACCCGAGATGTTGGCCTCCGGCAGCCGAAGAAGCATTCTCCGAACTGAAGTCTGCTTTTTCCTCCGCATCTATCTTGGTCCGTCCTGATCCGGAGAGACCATTCTGCCTTGAGGTGGATGCATCGTCCGTGGGAGCGGGGGCGGTCCTTACTCAGAAGGGCCCCAAAGGCAAGACGCTCACATGCGGTTTCTTTTCTAAGACCTTCTCACCGTCGGAACGTAATTATGCCATCGGAGTTCGGGAACTGTTGGCCATCAAATTGGCTCTGGAGGAATGGCGACATCTACTGGAGGGAGCTTGACACCCATTTGACGTCTTCACGGACCACAAGAACCTCCAGTACCTCCAGACGGCCCAACGTTTAAATCCTTGCCAGGCCAGGTGGTCTCTCTTTTTCTCCCGTTTTGACTTCAAGATCCACTTCCGTCCAGCCGAGAAAAATGTCAAGGCGGACGCCCTCTCCCATGCTTCTGATGTTGCCGGAGAAGAACCTGTATCTCAGCACATCATTGCCCCTGAACGGCTGGTCCACGTGGCTCCTGCAGATCTTCGTAGTGTCCCACCAGGCAAAACCTACGTATGTCCAACACTCAGGAGGAGAATTCTGGAATGGGGCATAATTATCTTCTGGCCGGTAACCCCGGCATACGCAAGTCCTACGCTCTTATCTCACGGCAGTACTGGTGGCCAACTCTGCCCCAGGACGTCAAGGATTTCGTTCTCTCCTGTGCAACGTGTGCTCGGAACAAGGTCCCACGCCACAGGCCTGCGGGTCTCTTAGTCCCTCTACCCGTCCCAGAGTCCTCATGGACACATATTGGCATGGATTTCATCACGGACCATCCTTCTTCTTCAAGGAATTCTGTCATCTGTGTGGTCACGGAACGATTCTCGAAGATGTCCCACTTCGTGCCCCTTCCTGGTCTTCCTTCGGCTCCTCAGTTGGCAGGTAATTTCTTCCATCACATTTTTAGTCTGCATGGGTTACCCTCGCACATCGTCTCTGATCGGGGCGTCCAATTTGTTTCCAGATTTTGCCGTGCCCTGTGTTCTCGCTTGCAAGTCAAGTTGGACTTCTCTTCTGCCTATCATCCCCAGACGAATGGACAAGTGGAGAGAGTAAATCAGATCTTGGGGGAATACCTGCGTCATTTTGTATCCGGTCGACAGGACAATTGGTCCGAGCTGCTTCCATGGGCCGAGTTCTCCTACGACCATCGGGTCTCTGATGCTGTGGATGTTTCGCCATTCTTTGTGGTCTATGGTCGTCACCCACGCCCTCCCCTCCCCTTGGCTACGGCTGCCGAGGTTCCCGCTGTGGCCAACCAAGTTCGGGATATCAAGGCCGTTTGGCGGGAGACCCGACATGCCTTACTCCAGGCTTCGGCATGAAGACCCAGGCTGACAAGAGAAGGAGACCTTCTCCTATGTTCCTCCCATATACGTACGCCTCAAGATCCCCAGCTATAAGTTGGGCCCGCGGTTTCTGGGGCCCTTCAGAGTACTTCGGCAGCTGAACCCGGTGTCCTACAAGCTCTGCCTACCCCCATCTTTCCATATTCCAAACGCTTTCCACGTCTCCCTCCTAAAGCCCCTGGTCTTGAACCAGAGGAGTGCGTCTCCGTCTCCGGTGGTAGAGTCTTCTGATGTGTTTGAAGTAAAGGACATCTTGGACATGAAGACCGTCAGGGGTAAGTGGTTCTTTCTTGTCAATTGGAAGGGCTTCGGTCCCGAGGAGAGATCCTGGGAACTGAAATCTAACATTTTGAACCAAGATCTTATTCGCAGGTTCCTTTGGCCTAAGAAGAGGGGGAGACCTAAGGGGGGGGGGGGTACTGTATCGGGTGGCACAGCGCTCGGGGCCGCGGGCGCACACGTGCCCTCTCCCCGGGGTGCCTGCCGGGGACGGGTAGCGGAGCTGGCCGCGGGAAGAGCCGCGGGCTCACTCGCCCTCTGTACTCACCACTCCACATCCCTGTACCGTCCACGTCCTCTGCCAGCCGAGGCGCGCGCTCGTTCTTGTAAATTTAAAGGGCCAGTGCGCCGGTAATGGGCTAATTGCCGGGCACTGCCCATATATATTGGTTCCCATACATATAGTTCCCTGCTGGATCTATGTTGCCTCGTGCCCTAGAAAAAGCGTTCTTTAAGTGTGTTCTTGCCTTTCCGTGTACCAGGCCTCTTGCTACGTTTCTCGACTCCGAACCTCTGCCGCCTGCCCTGACCTTCCTACCTGCCCACGACTACGGTTCTTGTCTCACGATGCTGTACCTCGCTGCACCTCGGCCGCCACTGCAAGCCTGCCACGTCAGGGTTAGCGACCTGGTAGAATCCCACCGCAGCAAGTCCATCCCGCTTTGTGGCGGGCTCTGGTGAAAACCGGGACCTAGTTATACTCCGCTCCCTGGCGCTGTTGTTGCCATCGCTTGCGGTGGTCCAGTGGATCCACTACCCAGCCGTTACACTGGCTAGGCCACTCCAGGACCTTGAAATGCTATGTGGAAAGCCACTTATTTCATTGCCCTTTTGCACTTAAAATCTCACGATACATGGCCCCATTCATTCTTTCATGTACATGGATCAGTCGTCTTGGTCCCTTTGCAGAGAAACAGCCCCAAAGCATGATGTTGCCACCTCCATGCTAAACAGTAGGTATGGTGTTCTTTGGATGCAACTCAGCATTCTCTCTCCTCCAAACACAACGAGTTGTGTTTCTACCAAACAGTTCTACTTTGGTTTCATCTGACCATATTATCATCCAAATGCTCTCTAGCAAACTTCAGATGGACCCAGACATTTACTGGCTTAATCAGTGGGATATGTCTGGCACTGCAGGATCTGAGTCCCTGGCGGGGTAGTGTGTTACTGATGGTAGCCTTTGTTACGTTGGTCCCAGCTCTCTGCAGGTAATTCACTAGTTCCCCCTGTGTGGTTCTGGGTTTTTTGCTCACCGTTCTTGTGATCATTTTGAGAGCACAGCGTTGAGCATCAGATCGAGGGAGATTATCAGTGGTCTTTTATGTCTTCCATTTTCTAATTATTGCTTCCACAGTTGAGTTCTTCACACCAAGCTGCTTGCCTATTGCAGATTCAGTCTTCCCAGCCTGGTGCAGGGCTACAATTTTGTTTCTGGCTTCCTTCGACAGGTCTTTGGTCTTCACCATAGTGGAGTTTGGAGTTTGACTGTTTAAGGTAGTGGACAGGTGTCTTTTATACTGATAGCAAGTTTAAACAGGTGCCATTATAACAGGTAATGAGTGGAGGACAGAGGAGCCTCTTAAAGAAGACGCAACAGGTCTGTGAGAGCCAGAAATCTTGCTTGTTTGTAGGTGACCATATACTTATTTTCCACCATAATTTGCAAATAAATTCTTTCCAAATCAGACAATGTGATTTTCTGGATTTGTTTTCTTATTTTGTCTCTCATAGTTGAGGTCTACCTATGATGTAAATTACAGGCCTCTCTCATCTTTTTAAGTGGGAGAACTTGCACAATTGGTGGCTGACTAAATACTTTTTTTCCCCATTGTATCTTACAGCGACACATTCACACTCGTTTTAAAGGGACTAGTTAAATTTTTAGTAAGGAAAGCAAGAAAAGTTAAATTTTCACTTTATAATCTCTGTAACTTTTCTGTGCACTTGAAGGGGTGTTCTAGGACCTAAGATTGCTTATTCATCTGTTGAGGCATGATAAAAAGTAGAAGGTAAGGCTCATACTTACCTTCTGGACGCTCCCGTTCACTCCGGCTGCTGGTCTGTCTATCCTGACTAAAGTACTGAATGGTCTTCATTCACGTGACAGCTGCAGCCAATTACAGGCCACAGAGGTCACATGCCGATGAACGTTCACTGCTTACATCCAGGATGTACGGACTGGCAACAAGGATTGAACGGGAGCGTTCGGGAGGTAAGTATGAGTCTTAGCTTCTATTTTTAATCATTCCTCGATAGACAGCATTGTTAAGTCCAGAAAGCACCCCTTTAATAATTGATATATAAATTTACATTACCAATACTTTTAATTTAAAAATTATTAGTTTATAAGGAGGGCCATACTAATAAGCTTGGAGAATCCAGAAAACATGACTGAGTCAGAAAGTAATCCAAGGGACAATATATCATAGTATACTTTATTAGTTCAAAAACTGATGATAAAAGCTGGCACATAATTAAGAACAAGAAATAGCAATTACAACGCTGGTTGTGTACACAATTGTCATGATCGTGCCCGATAGGCGCCCAGCTTTGAGCTCTGGTCGCCAGCCACGGCTGTTGCGACAAGGACCGTGGTTTCTGACTTAAGGGGTTTTGCCATAAAGTAAAATTGACGTGGGAAGCTTGCAAATGAAATAACAAAAATTTTCACCATTCATTTTTATTAAAAATTCTGCACATTTTTGTTTTAGCTGCTCCTTTAGTGATCCATTGTTTTACAGTCTCTCCAGGGGATACGACCAGGGCTGAGAGCTCCTCAGTCCTGGTCGCACATGCTCAGACATCACCTCTCCTCTCAGGCAGCTACTGAGTGTTCAAACCCTGTGTGCTGTCATTCTACTCCTGTCCTCTGTACTCCTTAGTAATTAGTCAAACAATGCAAATAAATAAAAAAGAAACCTCAATGAGGTATGTGCATTGATAAAGAGATCCTGCAGGGATTTGAACCTAAGAACCTTGTGTCTGGAGGCAAAAACTTTACTTCTCAGCTACTCACAATGCTTTACATAAACAGACCTTTCTTTGACTAGAGAGAGGAAAGGCCTGGTGTTGTCATCCTGCTGGGTAATGATATGCAGTTCAAACAAATCACACACGTCCATTTCTGAGCACACGGAGCTGAAGAGCTGGATACAGTAGGTATGAAATGAGATCATGGCAAAAACACTTTAATGCTTTTTATTTGTATTCCAATGTGAACCTGGTCTTTCCACTCTGTTTTACTAATTGATTCCTGGCCGACGCCCTTGGTCAGGAATCTTCCAGCACTCCACTGGTTAACCTGGTTCCTTGCTGGTCTTGTTGATTGACAGTCTATCAATCTTGTTGTATACCAATCTGGTCTTGTGTTCATTCCACCTATCACCTCTGTTCTGTTTTCTCTTGTTCCCTATATAAGGATTCCTTTGCAACCCATCCTTGCCTGATATAGTGGTTTTTCTGCCAGTAGCTAGCCCTTACCTTTCTGTTATCTGACCCTGCTGTTCTACTGACTATTCTCTTTCTTTGTGATTTGGTACTGCTTTGTCCGACCATTATTTACCTGGCTCGTCTGACCCCTCTTTATTGTGTTCTGTGTTTGTTTATCTGCACTTATTTAGTGTAGCTCTTAGTCTTCTGGTTGGGGCCGAACTATTTAGGAGCCGGGCACTCCCAAAAGGCAGGGACAGCGGTCCAGACCAGTGTCAGGGCCTCACTCTGTGTCTGCTCGTGCGCCTATGACAGGTCCTTTACAACAGTACAGTGTAAGGCAGATATCAAGCTCAGAACTCACAGAAAATACTTAAAATTAACACCTTGTCAACTGCCCTTTGACTGTATATTTCAGAGCGGTGGTTGTTTATCTCTGTATCTTCTGGAATGTACATGCAGAGATTGCAGCTGTATACTAATTGTGCAGCCATGTGAGTGAAGATCTGCTTGTCAGTGTTACTGGCTTTCCACTAAGAAAGGCGGAGATGGTTGATCCCTGCCTTCACGATCGTTGTATATACAGCGCTCAAACACTGACTAGCAGAAAGCTTTCTGGCATCACGCATTGGTAGTTACAGATGCTGATAGCCTAATAAATTGTATGGTCTTAAGAGGAAGGAGGCCCTCACGCCTTGTACCACATATATGAAAACTGTCTAGGTCTAAAACTCACTTTGTTGTCCATAGCAACCAATCAGATCGCCCGTTTAATTTCATATAGTGCTCTGGAAAAATGAGAGGGGCTATGGATAACATAGTGAATATTAGAGCTACACTGTTTTCATAAATGTGACCCCTTGTGTCTGATCTGTCTGTAGTTTTTTAATGTGTAATTTTTTATTTTTTTTTATTTATAGCCTTTAATTATAAAGTTCTGCAGAATATGTTGGCACTATATCAATAAATATTTTTATCATTATTATTAGGTCAGCTCTGCAGTTAGTACAGGAGCTTGTTCTCCCTGTATTTCCACTGTAACTGGGCTAATATATTATGGGTGCACAATATGTAAAATCAGGTATTAAAAAAAAAAAAAAACACACACAAAATATTTTTTTTAAAAAACATTAAAAGCCCAAACCACAACTTTTATCCCAGCCTTCTATGACCCTAAATTACACACAATTAATACTTTAATTTAGCACCACTTTTTAATGTTAAAAAAAAAACAAATTAAAAAATGTGAAAAAAACAGACTTTTGATTTTTTTATTTTACTATTTTCCCTTGTATTGTAGAAAAAACAAAACATACATGCTGTAAAAGAAGGCAAAAGAAAGTGTGCCTATTTAGGAAGGCAGGTTAACCAGCTGGTCAAAAGCTGATTAAACCCACAGCAAGCACAACATATTATATATAATTAAACATGATATAATACAGTGCAATAAATATAAAGTGCCAGTGCAAACAGTGTAAAAATCTATTATAAAGTACAAATTATAAACCAACCTTGATACAAGTCAAGATAATTTAGATCCCAGCTGTTTCACCACTAAGATGGCAGTCAGTATAGGTTAGGTTCACACTATGAGGGAAAAAAAAATTTCAACGCCTAAGAAAAGTATTCAAATGTATGCTTTCTATTGTGTAAGTCTACAGTTTTTTTTACCTATACATGAAAAGTATAAGGGTACATTAGTATATATTTGTATAATTTTTTTTTTTTTTTTTTTAAGTATACCTTTTTTTGTTAAAAGGATGTTCTATCATCCCGTGATGATTTATGATGAAAAACACATAAAGTATATTTCACGTATGCAAACGTGTACTATTTCATTTGTAATACGTCGCTCACAGACTTCAGTGCAAAAAGAAAAAGTATCATAGTGTATATGTTTTTTGTAGGACAGAATAGCGTAATACATTATGCTTCTTAAAACCTGAAAAAAACAGTAGATGGATGCAAACGTATCCAAAAGTATGCTCCGGTGAATTTCCATTATAGTCCATGAGTACATCAAACTATACATTCCAGTGCTGTTTTTCAATATGAAAACGTATATGTTTGACATGAGCTATAAACATAGTGTGAACCGGCCCTTATTGGGGTTTTCTCACAACATTGATTCGCTTTAAACATATAGGCAAAGTAAAATAAAAACTATTAACAAATACTTTACTGTTCTAATTTTGTTGTTTAGTTCTGAGTTATCTTCGATCCCTGAAAGTGGCAGTTCATGGCTGTAATTAACATTTGCTGGTTCAGCGAGTAAGCCTATTCCAAAAGTTTAGGATGTATATGTACATCATATGTTGGTAAGGGGTTAAAATTGCATTTTTGAAAATTTGCAAATTTATTTTCTAAGTGACAGTTACATCAGCAATCAATTTCATACTTACCTTTTGCAGTCGTCTTTTCAGCATGGGGTCATCAAGCTCTTGAGTGCTTACGACACTTTGAAGCTGAACCACGTCCACTGCTCTATCCAGACACAGCAGTTGGGGTCTTAGGGATTAATCCTCAGTGCTCCAGACCAATAAGAAAAAAATTAACAGATTACACACATAAACAGCATAAGAACCGTGTCAATAACTGACATGTTTACTTATATTTTTCCGCAGTGTACAATTTATATCCACAAGCAGAAAAGTCCACCCCTGGACTCACATTAACTTGCATAATGGGACATGAAATACCCATAGATTCCCTATAACGGAATGGAAGTGGATTTCATACCAAAATCCACATTACAGTCCACTGGATGAGCATACCCTAGACACAGCCACACATACATTATAAGTACATTTTGTCCAGCAAAAAACAAACCCTCATATGTCTGTTAATGGAAAAATAAAAAATGTATGGATCTTGGAAGGCCATTTATTATGACCATTGCCACCCACTGCCCTCCACAATGGCATTGTCATGTTCAGGGGAGTAACTACCGGGGTAGCAGGGGTAGCAGTTGCAAGGGGGGCCCCGCGCTTAGGGGGGCCCCGGGGCAGCTTTCTACCGGTCGCTACCCCGTAATGCCGCTCTGGCCCGCCTGGGCAGTGAACTTAACAGTTCACTGCGGCGGGTGGGTAGCTGCGGGGCCCGGCGCATGCTGCCTTTGAATGCCCGGGCCCTCCGGCCCGAGCGTTCAGAGGCAGCGCTGGCTGGAACTAGCAGTACGGAGCGCCGATGCTTCACCGCTCTGTAATTCCTGCCGAGCGCTCTGTGAGTCATCAGGTGGGTGCGCTGGGTGACGGTCACAGTCACCGCCTGCGCTGAGAGCGAGTGGCTGCAGGGAGAGCTGCAGACAGTAAGCAGTGATGGACCGAGGTGAGTAAGGGATTTCCTTTTATTTTACCTACCCCATATGGCCTCGCCCTTTACCCCCATATGGCTGCTATACCCCATATGCCTGCATATCGCCCCCATATGCTGCCTTCGCCCCCTCATATGCCTGCCTATAACCCCACATATGCCACGCATATACCGCCATATGCCTGCCTGTGTAACCCCTCATTATCGCCTTGCCTATACCCTCCCATCTGCCTGCCTTTACCCCCCCATATGCCTGCAATATACCTCCATATGCCTGCCTATACCCCTCATTATGCCTGCCTATACCCACCATATCATGCCCTGCATTATACCCCGCATATGCCTGCCGTATACCCCCCGTATGCCTGCCTATACCCCCATATGCTTGCCTATTACCCCCCCATATGCCTGCCTATACCCCCATATTGCCTGCCTATACACCCCCTAATGCCTGCCTATACCCCCCATATGCCTGCCTATACCCCAATATGCCTGCCTATACCCCCATATGCTTCTATACCCCCTATATGCCTGTATATACCCCCCATTCGCCGCCATATACCCCCATATGCCTGCCTATACCCCCGATATGCCTTGCCTATACCCGCCATGTGCCTGCCTATACTCCATGTGCCTGCTATACCCCCCCTTATGCCTGCCTATACCACCCCATATGCCGCACTATACGCACCCATAATGCCTGCCTCTCTACCGCCCCCAATATGCCAGCCTATACCGACATATGCCTGCCTATACCCCCTCCTATGCCTGCCTATACCCCCTTATGCCTGCCTATACCCCTCATATGCCTGCCTATACCCCGCCCATATGCCTGCTTATACCCCCCATATGCCATGCCTATAACCCACCACTATGCCTGCCTAACCTCTATGCCGCCTATACTCCCCTCTATGCTGCCTATACCCCCTCATGTGCCTGCCTGATAAACCGCATATGCATAGTTGCCAAACTTTTGAAAGTTGGATAATAAAAGCAGCGAGAACTCCAGTGGGCGGCGCGAGTAGCGCGCGCCGAGGCAAAAAATTTGCAGGATGGGTACACGCATCCCATCTTGTCGGTATGGCCCACGCCCTTCAAAAAGCCACACCACTTCCAACATAAACTGCATAACGGCTTTTGGAAGAAAGCCAGGTAGATGCCCTTATAGCCATGGTAGTAGCCACCATAACGCCAGGTAGCTGCCCTTATCAGGTCGGTAGCTGCCCCTTGGTAGCCAAAGTAGATTGCCCCTCTGTAGCCAGGGATAGAGCCAAATTTGTAGCCAGGTAGATGCCCCCCTTTGTTAGCCTAGGTAGTGTGCCCCCTCTTCGCGTTAGCCAGTAGGTGCCCCAATTGTTGCCAAAGAGTGCCCATTGTTAGACACGTATTGCCAAGCTCGCGTTAGCCAGTGTAGTGCCCCCATCTGTTGCAAGGTTAGTGCCCCATTGGTTGCCAGGTAGTGCACCCATTGTTGCCAGGTGTGACCCATTGTTTGCCAGGTATTTCGCCCCCATCTTTTTAGCACATGGTAGTGCCCCCATCTTGTTAGCCAGGTAGTGCCCAATTCTGTTAGCCAGGAGGTGTGCCTCCCATCTGTTAGCCAGGTAGTGCCCCATCTGTTGCCAAGTAGTGCCCCCATCGTTAGCCAAGTTAGGTTGCCCCCATCGTTTGCCAGGGTATGTGCCCCATCTTGTCTAGCAGTGTGGCCCCATTGGTTGCCAGGTAGTGCACCCATTGGTTGCCAAAGGTAGTGCCCGCCCATCCTGTTAGCCAGGTATTGCCCCCCATCTGTTGCCAGGTAGTGCCCCCTCTGTTGCCAGGTAAGTGCCCCATTGTTTAGCCACGGTAGTGCCCCCTCTGTTGCCAGGTAAGTTGCCCCCTTGCTGTTGCCATGGTATGCCCCATCTGTTAGCCACGGTTATGTGCCCCCATCTGTTAGCCAGTAGTGCCCCCTTTTTGTTGCCAGGTAGTGCCCCATTGTTGCCAGGTAGTGCACCCTCTGTTGCCAGGCTAGTGCCCCCTTGTTGCAAGGTAGTGCCCCCATTGTTGCCAGGTAGTGCCCCCTCTGTTGTGAGGTAGTGCCCCCCTCTGTTAGCCAGGTAGTGCCCCCGATCTGTTAGACAGGTAGTGCCCCGTTTGTTGCCAGTCGCCCCCTTTTGTTGCCAGGTATTGCCCCCATTGTTTGCCAGGTAGCTGCCCCCTCTGTTCCCAGGTAGAGTGCCCACCTCTGTTATGCCAGGTAGTGAACCCCCTTGTGTTTGTCCTGGTAAGTGCCCCCTTCTGTATGCCAGGTAGGGTTTAGTGCCCCCTCTGTTGCCAGGTAGTGCCCCCTCTGTTAGCCGGTAAGTGCCCCCATCTGTTAGCCAGGTTAGTGCCGCTTTGTTTGCCAGGTGATTTGATGCCCCCATTGTTGCCAGGATGAGATGCCACATTGTTGCCATGGTAGTTGGGCCTCTCTCTGTTTAGCCCGGTAGGCCCCTAAAGCTAATAAAATTAAAATAATAAAATCCACTCACCTAACCAGGCCTCCTAGCAGCCTTTTGTCGGCCAGCTCCTGCCCGAATACTCCTCAGCGGGCGCAGGGGGAAGTTAGAGAGCAGCCCGCGCGTCACTCCCTGTAGACGCGCGACACTTCCCCCTGCGCCGTCTGAACCTGTTATGGCGGCGCACAACCGGCGCTACGTACATACAGGGGAGGAGGGAAGGAGGGAGCGATCCACTCCTAGCCTCCTCCCCGCACTGTGAGACCCAGCGGGCGGGGGTGAATATGCGGCCGCTGCCGGGCCGCTGCACCCGCCTTGTAGGAGCGGTTCCGGCGGCGCACTAAGTGTAGCGCTACAACCGCGCTACTCTTGCGCGCCGTGTAATTTTAAAGGAACCAAGCACGACTGCAGGCGCGGCGGGAGAATGCAAACTCCCCGGGAGGGCGGGAGGGGACCCCCAAAATAGCGGGACCCCCCCGCCAAAAACGGGAGAGTTGGCATGTAATTTTAAATACGCACTGATGCCTGCCTATACCCCCCATATGCCTGCCTATACCCCCCATATGCCTGCCTATACCCTCCATTTGCCTGCCTATACCCCCATATGCATGTCCTATACCACCCATAATGGCCTGCCTATACCCCCAATATGTCTGCCCTATACCCCATATGCCTTCTATACCCCCTCCAATAATGCCTGTAATATACACCCCATATGCCTGCCTCATACCCCATATGCCTTCCATATACCATCATATGCACTGCCTATTACACCCCCATATGCCTGCCTAGATTACCCCCCATATGCCTGGGCTCTTATACCCCATATGCCCTGCCTATACCCCCCCATATGCCTGCCTATACCCCCATATGCTGCATTTTACCACCATATGCATGACTATACCCCCAATCATGTCTGCCCTATACCGCCTCCATATGACCTTTCCTCTATACCACTCATATGCAGTTGTAATACCCCCCATATGCCTCGGCCTATACCCCCATATGCTGCTTCCTATACCCTCCATATTTGCTGCACTACTACACCCCCATATGCCTGCCTATACCCCCCATATGCCTGCGTTATACCCCACATATGCTGCCTATACACCGCATATGCCTTGCTATACCCCCCATGTGCCTGCCTATTCCACCCTTATGCTGGCCTATACCCCCATATGCCTGAGACCTTATACCCCCATATGTCTGCCTTACCCCCTTATGCCTGCCTATACCCCTTCATAGACTGCATATACCCCCCTATGCTGCCTATTACCCCCATATGCCTTCCTTTACCCCCCATATGCCTGCCTATACACCACCATTATGGCCTGCCTATACCCACATCATGCCCCTGCCTATACCTCCCCATATGCCTTCCTATTACCCCTATAGCCTGCTCATTCACCCCCATATGCATGATACTCATTCCCACCATGATGCCTCAGAGACTTTACACCCATATGCCTGACTATACACCCAGATGCCTGACCTATACCCCCACATTTGCCTGCTTTATCCCCCCATATGCATGAGCCTATAAGCCCCATATGCCTGCCCTATACCCCCCACTATGCCTGCCTATACACCACATATGCCTCCTCGCCTATACCCCCCCCACTATGCCTGTCCTATAAACCCCCATTTTATGACTGCCTTACCCCCCCCCATATGCCTGCTTATACCCCCCCATACTGCCTCGCCTATACCCACCATATGCACTGCCTATACTCCCCTCATTATGCCTTGGCCTATACCCCACCATTTGCACCTGCTCTATACCACCAGATGCTGCCTTTATCCCCACATATGCTGCCTATACCCCCACATATGCCTGCCTATACCACCCCAGTATGCATGCCTATATCCCACCATATGCATGCCATTTACCGCAACCAACCATATGCCTGCATATACACACCATATGTCCTAGACTTTTATCCCTCGCATTCATATGCCTGCATTTACCCCCTTTATGCCTTGCAATTTTACATCACTATATGCATGCAGTTTACTCCCCAATATCGCACTGACTATACCCCCCTTTATCGGCCATTACGATTACCCTTTATGCCTGCAATTACAACCCATTCTTGCCTGACTAGTTAACAAGACTTATTGGCACGGCATATTTATCCCCCCACTTTGCCTGCCGTGACGCCACCACACAACATGTTGACTGACGTTAACCCACTTATGCATGCCCTATACCCCCCCATCATGCCTGCCTATACCCCCCCAATAAATGACACTGACTATACCCCCCAATATGACCCTGCATATACCCCACCTCAATATTCGCATGCCGTAATACACCACACATCATGCCGCCTGATTACCCCCCATATGCCTGCTATACCACCTCATTTGCCTGTTCGCTATCTCCCCACAATATGCAATAGCCTATATCCACCCACTATGCACCTGGCCTATACGCTCCCCTTATGCCTGCCTATACCCACCATGTACCTTATGCCTCCATCCTATACCCGCATAGCCTGCAATATGCCTGACCTTTACCCCACAATGTCTGTTCTGTTATACCCCATATGCCTGCCGTTATATACCTCGCTTATGCATGCAATACTTCACCATAGGCCTGCCTAAACCCCCATAATGCCTTCATTTACCCACAATATGCCTGGATAATCTCACCCAAAATATGCATGCCTATACCCCCCAAGATGCCTGCACTATAGGACTCTCCCCCAATATGCTGCCTATACCCCATATGCCTGCATATTTACCACCCATAATGCATGTATATAATCCACACCATATGACTTTACCTATTCACTCCCCATATTGCTCATTCTATACCCCCAATATGCTCTGCCTATACACCCCATATGGCCTAGCCTATAACCCCCATATGCCTGCTCCTTATACCCCCCATATGAATGCACATATAACACCTCCCATTTCGACAATGCTCCGATATAACCCATTTGCCTGCCTATACCCCCAAATTGCCTGCCATATAGACCCCATATGCATGTCCTATATCCACCCCTATAATGCACTGACTATAAGCCCCATATGCTGCCCTTTTATAACTCATCTCCCATATGCCTGCCTCTATGACCCCCAATATGCGGCTGACAAATACTACACCACACACTTATATGCTGTCCTAAACTATACCCCACTATTACTGCCTGTCCGAGTTGATATAGCCCCCCATATGCCTGCGCCTTTACAACACTACTGGTGCCATGCCTATATCCCACCATATGCCTCGCACTATTCCCCACTCTAGGCAACTGATCCAATCAGCGCCCATACGCTGCTGTACCACCAATTGTTGATGCCTAGACAACCACATTAGACTGCCTTTCCCACCACCAACTTGGCCTTTTGGAACACTGCCTATACGCAGCCCCTCTATGCTCTCGCAATATACAAGCCACCTCATATGCACTGCCTCGAATAACCCCCTCTCATGCCTGCCTGTATACACCCACTAAGCCTGCTTTGTATACCCCCCTACAAGCCTGCCTTGCTTTACGTTTTTGCGTGCCCCTTTAGCTAAACTAAAACGCCTACGCCTAATATGACCCTATACGCTCATCTAACTCCCTGTCTCCTGTATGGCTCCCTATAGCTACCATGATAACATGCCTTTGCCTATATGGGCTTACTCTATTGCGCTACCTACAATCATTGCATATTTGGGGCCCATATATCCTAGTCCTAAACCCTGCCTGCTGAAAATGGACTCCATATGCACAGGGGGGCGGTGCTGATAAAGTCACGGATTCTAAGATATTCGAGAGCGCGCTAAATATGCAGGAGGACAAGTGGTCGGGAGATGTCATCATGAAGTCTTGGCGGTTGCAGAGAAAAGGGAAAGTTCAATGATAGTTCAGAGAAATCGTCACCTGTGTGAGTCACAAGATGTAACTGCACTGTAATCCAATTATTATGTCAGCACAGGCTGTGTACACTGCTATCTACACTTTATCGGTCACTGTTAATGGAGGTAAATCACAGTCTGCAGAGCCTGTGTACAATGCTCGTCTACCATATTTATGGTACACTGTATGGAGGGTTGTTGCCCCCCCCCCCCCCCCCCCCCCCCCCCCCCCCCCACTATATAATTAGATATATGAAAATATACGTCATAGCCGAGCACTTTGCTTTCACTGGTGTCTATACTATATGGCACTGGAATGGTGGTAATATACAGTATGCCAGAAGCCCTGTATACCACTGGTGATCTACCATATATGGCTCACTGTATGGCACGGTAAATATTACCACGTCTGCAGATCCTGTGTACATGATCTATACCACTTTTGTCACTGTATGGAGGTAACTATACAGTCTGCGAGGCCTCGTTACATAGCTGTCTAACCACTATATGGTCCTGTTATGGAGGTAATATACAAGTCTGCAGAGGCCTGTGTACTTGGTGTTATCACTGATGTGGTCCACTGCGATGGAGGTTAACTATACAGTTGCAGAGCTGGGTACATGGTGTACTAACCAATATATTGTAACGGCTATGGAAGGTAACTATTGTAAACAGCTCTGCTCAGAAGTGACTGTGTACATGGTGTCTACCACTCATTGGTCAACTGTATTGGTGGTTATATACAGTGCTGCAGACGCCTGTATATACATTGGTGTTGCATACCACTATATGTGTCACTATAAATGGAGGTAATAATAAAGTCTGTTAGAATCCTGGTGTACAATGGTATATACATTATATGGTGCTGTATGGACTGGTATTATACAGTCTGCAGAGCCTGATGTACACTGGTGGTCCTACCACTATTGGTCACTGTTTGGTGGTTCATTATTATACAGTCCTGCAGAAGCCTGTATACACTGGTGTCAACCACTATCTGGTCATGTTATGGAGGGTAATAAAGAACGTTGTCAGAGCCTGTGTACACTTAGCTATTACCCTTATATGGTGACTATAATGGTGGTACCTAATTGGTCTTGTGTACTGATCAGATAAGTATGTTGTAGGGGTACTTTGTTAGTCACTATTTGGGTGCGGTAATTTCGTGGTCGTGTTCTGGGTGGGTTATAATCCAGCCTCCATATTGTAATAGAGTTATTGTAATGCTGGTCTTAGTACTAGTGGGATAGTGAGATGGTAAGCAGTATGATGGTGGTGAGATGGTAGGTGAGGTATTTAGCCCCCTTGTATTATCTGCTTATCGTTACAGCATGTCCTTTTGGTATAATGTTCCGATGGTCTGGAGTACGTGGCCGCGAGGGGTTGAGGGGGGGGGGGGGCGCCCATCCAAAAGTTTGCTTGGGGCGCCTGGCTTCTATCGTTCACGCCCCTGGTCATGTTGTGACATTCTGTTCGGAGAGGGTAGTGGGCGGCTACACGATAGAAGTAACCGTCTTCTGACTAGTGCACATGCCCAGAAAATAATTATCGACTGGGCGTGCACACTAGTCAGGAGACCTTTACTTTTAGTTAGAGGAATTAAGAGATGAGGTTCCAAACTCAATGTCATCACTAACTGCCATATACAATAAATAGTAATAAAAATGTGAAAACACAATGTATAAAATATATATGAACTCAATAAAGTATATAAAGCCTATTTAATGTCTCTGTGACTAAGAAGGCATGGCAACTTCTGAAGTGAGTACAGAGGTCTTGAAAAATGGATAGTTTTTACTACATTTGTTCTAACAAGCATGACAAGGGTCTTTCTATTCATTAATTTTTTTGTTTTTCTATTAGTTTGAAATATTTGATAGGATTCTCTTAAATTTATCTTTCAAACATGTCAGTTTTATACACTTTTGAGATCTGCATTTTTAAATTACGGTAAATGTTAGATCTGCAGCAGGGCTCAGCACCAGATTTATTTATGATCTAGGAAATATACTTTATTTTTTTTTTAATCCTGTCCCAATGCCAAAACATTTTATAATGTCTGCACATAGACCAATATCCTCTTCCATATTATAGATTAACAGTAGCAGATCAAGCCTTGCTATCTTTACAGCTTTTGGAAGTGGCCTTCAGGGAGATTTTGAATTGCAGCTTGCCACCTTGATGTGGACCACACCCCCTGTTTTACATGACAACAACCGCTTTTACAAAAAGGGCCACCACACCTCTTTTCACATCGTGCATACCGCATTTTGGAAGGAAAACTGATGTAGGTGTGGTATCATTCAAGTTTACTGGGCATGTTGGATCTCCGTAACAGCAGCATAAATAGCTGGGTCAACAGCAAGTACAGGGAGTAACTACAAAGGGTAGCAGACGTACGTCAGAATGCACGGGGCCCCGGGCTGTGACACATCTACTACCCCCGTATTTCGGCTCACTGCGCCCTCCGGCTGGAACCATAACAATTCACTCATGGCAGTTGCCGCAGCTAAGGGGCGCCTGGTGCACCTGGCTCTTGAACGCCCGGGACATCCTCCGGCCTAGTGAGTTCAAAAGGCTAGGACTGTCACAAGTGTTAGCAGAGCAGGAGCGAATCCAGACACTTCCATCTACTAATCAGCCTGCTAGGAGTCGGACCACAGTAACTGACGTGATCAGCGCGGATGACGTCACATCATTCGCGCGACACATCGCACGACGCACGGGTCTTGGCAGAGAGCTGAGATGCGAGGGCGTGGGGCAGAGTAGTAAGGGATTTCTTATTTTTTAATATTAATGAACCCTGCCTGGCCTGTAATATACCATACATAAATATTATCAATAATAATAATAATAATCATTCTATGTGTATCAATAGCGCCAACATATTCCGCAGCACTTTACAAATTTGGAGGGTAAACGTACAGACATACACATTAAAAGTACTTACAGATGAGACACAAGGGTGTGGGGCCGTCTTGCTCGCAAGAGATTAAATCTATTGGGTGTACTGTGAGAGACGTAAGGGCGAAAGAAGTGCTAGATTCGTACAATGGTTCCGAGCCATAGTGACATAAATATGGGGTTATGTTTTACATTAGAATTCGGAATTGAACCCCTGCCCAACCTATATATAGCATCTCTATACTCAGTCAAGTATGCCGAAAATGAGATGAGTGCGCTAGGGAGTGTGGGGGGTGTGGGGGGGTGTTAAGCATTAGGGATTTGTAGGCCAGAAGTGAGAAGATGTATTCTCAGGGCCCTTTTATAAGACATGAGAGTTCTGAGTTGGCCTGTTCGCCCGCACTTGTCCAGGTAGCTCATTTCCAGAGAACTGGTGCCGGCCACATGTGAAGTCTTGGAGTACGGGCTATCGGGAGGTTCGGCTAATGATGATGAGTGTACCTGATTATCAGCAGAGCGGAGAGACGCGGGTAGGGTGGATAGAAGAGATGAGGGAGGAGATGTAGGGAGGAGCAAAGTTGTGGAGAGTTTATGAGTGAGAGGTGATGAGTTTATGTTTTTTACCTGCTACTGGATAGGCAACCTGTGCTGTGACTGACACAGGGTAGAGGCATCGTATTAGAGGGCTGGAAAAAACGACAAGCCTGCTGCTGCATTCAGGGACAGGATTGGAGAGTGGAGAGTTTGAAGAGGGAGACCGATAAGCAGGAGTTACGTAGTCGAGACGAGAATGAATAAGATCAACAATGAGAGTTTTGGAGTTGACTATCCCCACTGAGAGATGTGTGTTGTGTACTTATACTTTAGATTTATCTTGAGGTGCATGTGACAGGAAAGCGGGCAAGGGATTGGTTATATGAGGACGAATGACAGATTGGATCTAGTATAAACCCCATAGCCCCCCTCTCGTGTGCCACGCGGGCCTGCGCTAGGGAGTTATAGGTGGTGCAACACACATGAGACAGAAAGGGCGAGGGTAAGGTCTGTTAGTAGATGGTGGGATGACTAGAAGTTCAGTTTTAGTGAGGTTTAGTTTAAGATACAGGGAGGACATGATGTCCGAGACAGCAGACAGGCAGTCCCTGGTGTTTTGTAGCAGAGCAGGAGTGATGTCTCGGGAGGAGGTGTATAATTGGGTGTCATCAGCGTAGAGATGGTACTGGAAGCCAAATCTGCTGATGGTTTGCCTGAATATAGCCCTACCTGCCTTTATATAGCCCTGCCTGCCTGTATATAGCCCTGCCTGCCTGTATATAGCCCCCCCAAATCCCTGCCTGCCTGTATATAGCCCCCCCAAATTCCTGCCTGCCAGTATATAGCCCTGCCTGTATATACCCCTATCTGCCTATATATAGCCCCCCAAAGCCCTGCCTGCCTATATATAGCCCTGCCTGCCTATATATAGCCCCCCAAAGCCCTGCCTGCCTATATATAGCCCTGCCTGCCTGTATATAGCCCCCCAAAGCTTGTTCTGCCTATATATAGCCCATAAAGCCCCCCCAAGCCCTGTCTACCTATATATAACCCCCCAAAGCCCTACCTGCCTATATATAGTCCCCCCAAAGCCCTGCCTGCCTGTATATAGCCCTGTCTACCTGTGTATAGCCCTGCCTGCCTGTATATAGGCCCCCAAAACCCTGCCTGCCTGTAGATAGCCCTGCCTGCTTATACTGTATATAGCCCCCCACAGCCCCGCCTGCCTATATATAGCCCCCCCCCAACCTCACGCCGGCCTATATATAGCCCTGCCTGCCTATGTATAGCCCCCCAAAGCTCTGCCTGCCTATATATAGCCTACATAGGCCCCCAAAGTCCTGTCTGCCTATATATAGCCCCCAAAGCCCTGCCTGCCTATATTTAGCCCTGCCTGCCTATGTATAGACCCCCAAATCTCTTCATTCCTCTATATAGCCCATATAGCCCCTCAAAGCCCTGTCTGCCTATATATAGCCCCCCAAAGCTCTACCTGCCTGTATATAGCCCCCCAAAGCCCTGCCTGCCGGTATATAACCCTGCCTGTATATATCCCTGCCTATATATAGCCCTGCCTGCATATATAGCCCCCCAAAGCCCTGTCTGCGTATATATAGCCCCCCAAAGCCCTTCCTGCCTATATATAGCCCTGCCTGCCTAAGTTTAGCCCCCCAAAGCTCTGTCTGCCTATATATAGCCCATATAGGCCCCCACAGCCCGGTCTGCCTATATATAGCCCCCCAAAGCCCTGTCTGCCTATATATAGTCCCTATAGCCTACCCTATGCCCTCCCTGCCTGTATATATGGCCCTATAGCCTACCCTATGCCCTGCCTGCCTATATATGTCCCAGCGCTCCGCTCTACTAATCAGCCTGCTAGGCGCCGGCCCACAGTACTGACGTGATCAGCGCGATGACGTCACATCATCGCGCCACCCGCACCGAGCACGGTCTGGCCGAGAGCTGAGATGCGAGGGAGCGTGGGGCAGGTGAGTAAGGGATTTCTTATTTTTTAATATTAATGAACCCTGCCTGCCTGTATATAGCCCTGCCTGCCTGTATATAGCCCTGCCTACCTGTATATAGCCCTGCCTGCCTGCATATAGCCCCCCAAAGCCCTGCCTGTATATATCCCCTCCCAAAGCCCTGCCTGCCTGTATATAGCCCTGCCTGTATATAGCCCTGCCTGCCTATATATAGGCCACCCAAAGCCCTGCCTATATATAGCCCTGCCTGCCTATGTATAGCCCCCCAAAGCCCTGCTTGCCTCTATGTAGCCCCTATAGCCCCCCCAAAGCCCTACCTGCCTATATTTATAGTCCCCCCAAAGACCTGTCAGCCTATATATAGCCCCTATAGCCTAACCTATGCCATCCCTGTATATATGGCCCTATAGCCTACCATATGCCCTGCCTGCTTATATTTAGCCCCTCTAGCTTACCCTATGTGTTATAGCTTGTAAGGGTAAGAAGTGTATTTTGATGTTTACAGTAGGTTAATCCAAAGGGTTAAGTGTTGAGACAGTGAAGCTGTCCCTGCAGCCAAACAGTGTGCAGCAGTTAAGTGGGGAGACTGTAAATCAGGGCCTGCAGCCAATTGGTGTGCAGAAGTTAAGTGGTGAGACAGTGAAGCTATTCTTGCAGCTAATTGGTGTACTGCTGAGGGGAGGGGCCACAGATTAACAGCTATAAGGAGGACAGGGGTTTAGTTAAGCCAATTCCTCAGATTTGTCACTGGGGACAGTTCTAGTTATGTTCCAATAAAATAGCTGATCTTCCTACCTATCAGCCGGCGGTGGATAGGACAGGCTGGGCTGTGGTATCAGCCCTACTCACAGATTTACCAGAAAGACAAAGAGGAAGAGAGAGTACAGGAGACTGAAAGGAGGGGATCGTGCAAATCCCATATTAGGTACATAGTGGACAGGAAGTGTTTTCTGTCCTGAAGAGTAGTACCGAAGAGAGCAGGCCAGAACAGTTTGTCCTGAGTAGTTCTACCGAGGCAACCGTTAAGTACTTTAGGTGGAATGCTGGCTCAGTGTCTGAAGAAACTGGAGGGAGGCTGCAGAGAGAGAGGAAAATAAAGGGAAATTGCCCAGGGAGTCATTTAAGAGAGGAAGTTTAGTACTGTACGCTACAATGAATGCGATATCCTGTGACAAGAGTGAAGTGTAACGTTCATAAGATAAGTGCCGTGAGTAAAGCCTGAAGATTCCTGGAACCACTGTTGTTTGTTGTTGCTTCAAATGCCAGTGCACCACAGCTCACGACACTGCCCGGTTAAGCAGTCATCAACATATTACACGCGCATGGTTTCTCAACTCTACAAGCTGCCATATAGCAGGCTAAAACTGACCAAACATTTTCAACTTGTGACTATGTTTGGCCCCTTTTCAGCCATATATGCTGCACTAGTGTATATGATGCACACCGCGTTTTTGGAGTGTGTTTTGGCGTAGTTTTTGCCCTGGCTATTAATTTGTATGGGTGGAAACCTCATCCAAAACCTCATCAAAAACCTCTCTTGAAGAAGCGTGTTTCAGGCGAGGTTTTGATGGGGTTTTTGGCACTGAAAAATCAGCGTCCAGACAGTGTTAAAATAAGTCATGTGAACTTAGTCTAATAGGCGTGCCCAAGAGTGTATTCTAAACGTTACCAGTACTTGACAAGGCCGGTACAAATAAAATACTGGCACTGGCCCCCTGGCAGTAAAACCGTCCCTGCCAGTGGTTTACCAGATTGGTGGCAAACCTACTATAGCAGGAGATTTATGAACTCTTCAGGGAGACTGTGAGGATTCCCCCTTTTCAGGGAGTCTCCCTGACAAACAGGAAGAGTTGGCAAGTATGGGATAGGAGCTTAATGTTAAAAACAGGGCTTACATTTGGCATCCTTGTCTTCTACTTTTTATATAAGCTAAAATGTTCAGAACTGTATACATAGACTTCTGTGTATACCTTGAATTAAGTCATAAAATGTACTACCCATATCATGTTCAATACCTGACTGGGCCAGGGCACATTGTCAAACATTGCTTTTTTACATTTTGTAGCCCCATCCTGTTTTAATAGTGAAAAAGTAGTAGAACATAAAACATTATACATGTTTGGCATCCCTGTTATAGGTAATGACCATAGAATAAAGATAACACATTATTTATACAACACAATTAAAACATTTTCAAAAAACAATAGCAAAATGCAGTGTTTTATTTTCTATCTCCTCAGCAAGATTTAATACATATTAATTAATAAGCTGTATGTAATCTAAAAGAGTGCCTTTAAAAATTACAACTCGTCCCACAAAAAACAAATCACCATACAGCTGTGTCGATGTAAACAAACAAAAAAAAAATATATTTTTGGAGTGTAACGAAAAAATGTTTGGTCCTTAAATCCAAAAAAGACTGGTCATTAGAGGGACTTACGTATGCCAATATCAGACAATGCATTCACACAACATTAAATTACATATTTTTCCTACAAAATTTAATGGGCAAAATAAGTTTTAGAAAAGAGTTTTATATTCTTGAAAGTAGATGAATATATTTGAAGAGTTTTTAAATTGAAAATCTAATCTATGAACTGCTTGGCACATATTATACACTTATTTGGATTCAAGATTAAGGTAAACCAGTGAGAAATGAAGCTACTGTAGTAAAGATTTTAATTCATTCTGAAATATATCCAGTTCTGGATAAATTCAGCTTGACATAAAGTCAATCTTTTTTGCTAAGAATTTAGAGATGAACATGCTGCAGGAATTTAGCATTTTGCTGAAATGAAAGGCTTATATGATAATTGACCCATGTCCATAGATAAAGTCATTTTAAGTAAAGAGTATTTAAAATCTAAAAGAAACCTACCTAATGAGTTATTTTTTCCTCTACATAAGTACAATGCAGACTGATGCAAAAACAATAGTTCATTTTTTTTACAGCATTGTCCAGTTGCTGTTAATAATTTTAAAATGTGCTAGAGACCTACAACATATCAAGGAATCATAGGTTGCATCATAGGTTTCATTTTATATGATTAGAAATAGGTATCATGAATAAAAAATAAGTACTTCCCTGTCCAAAATGTATGTCCACTGAAAACTTTGGAAAACTGCTTCCCACTTTTCCATTTTGTTCCTTGTCCACCTCCTTACTAAACTGTTTATTTTTCTTCAGCAATAATATAAAACAGTGGCCCTAACATATGTGGACTCAGGAAGGGTTTTTCCTGTTACATTATGGTGTTGTTATTGCCCTATCCTGGATCAGAATAAAAAAATAAGCTTAGACCTGAAACAAGAGTTTAGTTCTGAACTATAAACTTTTAAAAAATGACACAATAAATTTAGAAAAATATTTATAAGTAGGGATAAGCGATTATAATCGACAAAGTTGAAATCGGCACGGTTTTTTAGGTTGATCGGAAATTTCCGATCCCCCGATAATTTAGGTGAGAATCTGCGCATAATCTAATACTATTGCGCCATTTTCGACGCTTCCTGTCAATTTGGCGGCCAGCAAATCAGTTTAGAGCATAGAGCAGGGTGAGTTGGGTGTGCGACATCATGACAGTGATGTGTATTGTTGTCATTGGCTGGAAAAATCACATGACCTCATTTTGCATAGAACTGTGCTTCCTGTTCAGCACCAGCGTGTCAGGGTCTCTTATTAGAGCAGGACGTGTGCTAGATCTCTCCTCAATACAGCTCAGCTCAGAGACACAGTTCTCTTTATTCATACAGACAACTATGCTTTTAGCTGTGAACATTAAAACATAGGTAGATTAGAGAATTTCAGTTCTTAGTTAGTTAGGATGAGACTTTTTAAAGAAGCATCTAGCGCTGTACAGCCGCGGGGAGGATGGGGAGGGGGGCCAACACAGACAGGCAGGCAGGCAGGCTTTTGAAAAAAGAGTGTATATTGTGCAGCCCAGACTCTGCTTTGAACCTGCATTGAAATGGCTTTTTTTTTTACCAGTTTTTGGCCAGCACACCTTGCACCTGAGGTGAAATAGTACCTTTTATTTTGTGCAGCCCAGTTTTGTTTAAATACCCACCTTGTACTTGCATTAGGATACAGAAATTTTCTAGTAACTGCTGTTGTAGTTCATTGGTGCAAAACCCACCTTTTATTATCCGTCTCAATTTTATTTAGGTGTTTTTCACAGTGGCACAGCCCATTTTTGTTCAAAGACCCATCTTGTACTTATATTAGGATGCAGAAATTTGCTAGTAATTGCAGGTGTATTTCATAGGTGCAAAACCCACCTTTTATTGTCCGTACACATTTAATTAGGTGTTTTTCACTTTGGCGCAGGCCATTTTTGTTCAAAGACCCATCTTGTACTTATGTTAGGATACAGAAATTTGCTAGTAATCGCAGGTGTATTTCATTGGTGCAAAACCCATCTTTTATTATCCGTATAACATTTAAATAGCTGTTTTTCACTTTGGTGCGGCCCAGTTTTTTTCAAATAGCCACCTTGTACTTAAATTTGAATACAGAAATTTTGTGGTAACTGCTGTAGTAATCATTGTTGAAAAACACACCTTTTCTTATCCATATAACACTTAAATAGCTGTATTGCACTTTGGTTTGCCCCAGTTTTTTTCAAATAGCCACCTTGTACTTAAATTTGGATACAGAAATTTTGTAGTTACTGTTGGTGTATTTCATTGGTGCAAAAACCACCGTTTGTTATCTGTATAACTTTTAAATAGCTGTATTGAACGTGGTGCGGCCCTAGTTTTTTTCAAATAGCCAACGTTGTACGACAATTCTGATAGAAAAATTTTCTAGCAACTGTTCTCGTTTGTCATTGCTGCAAAAAAACGCAATTTCTCATCCGTGTAACTTCTGAATAGTTTTATTGCGCTCGTTGAATCTCAGTTTGGCGCAGATAGCGCACTTGTATGATATTTTGTTGAAAACTATCAATTCCTAGTCTACTGGCAGTTGTAAATTCCTAGGACTGAAAGAAGAACACTGTTGATTTTGTCTTACGGTTCTTCCACCAGACCGCATTTCATAGGTATTCGCTACAAACAATTCAGTTTCTAATCCTAGTTGGCTGTAGGAAATTAGAGGGATTTAAGAATAGCTGTGATTTGCCGTCTTTCAATAAGAGACTTTCAAAAACTCTTCAATACCTTCTTAAATTTTTATCTTTCTGAACATGGAGCGAAATGCAGGTGGTAAGCGAGCAAAGAGGGGTGTAGGACATGGAGGTAGAGGTACGAGAGAAGGTGCTCCTTCCAGTGCTGGCGACAACATGCAAGCCAGTGGATCGTCGGTTGCAGGACCGTCAGGCCTGTCATCGCTGGGTCAGGGCCCTGTGAATCTCAGTAACGAACAGCGTCGCCAATCTGTTATTCAGTGGTTAATGCAACCTGCATGCTGCGGTCCAGGACATGGATAGTTAATGTCCAGTTCAACTAAAATGGTGGTTGAAAGACTCCTTTTTCTGGCACTTTTTAATCTGTGGGTCAGACAGGTTTAAGGGTCATGCTGCGTTCCAGGACAAGGATAGTAAATGTCCCGTTGAAGTATAATGATGGTTCAAATAATACTGCCTTCTGGCACTTTTTAATTTGTGGGTCATGCAGGTTTAAGGGTCATGCTGTGGTACAAGACAGGGATAGTGAATAGTGTGTGACTTTTTTTTCTGTGACTCTTGTTGCCTAATTGTGTTGCCTAAGATGTAGCACGTATCCAGTTTACTGTTGTGGATGTTAATTCCAGCTTCTCCAGCCCTGTTTGGGTGTAAGAATGAAGCTGTTGTTCCTCTCCCATAGACTTTAATGGTCATCGGCGATAATCTATTATCAACTATCGGATATCGGCATGATAATTGACGATATCGACTATCGATCCAATGACGATAGTTGATGCAATCGCTCATCACTATTTATAAGTATTTTCTTTTCTTTCAGGTTTGAAGATGGAACGGTTTCATTCTTGGATATAATTGCACTTAAGCATGGATTTGATACTCTGCAGAAACTTACTGGTAAACTAGTAAGTTCTAATGGTTGGATTGCTATTCTGTTCTGTCAGTTATGTATTTGAGTCTTGCATGTCCATCATCTTCTCTTCTATAAAAAACCTCTACTGATTTTTGGTCCTCATTACAAGTTTTAAGAATTACGATACTGTGGTCACTAATGTTTTATTGCTTAAGTTAAATTATTAATAACACAAAACAGGTTATCGGGAAGAAATTCTGATAAGAAAGCATATTAAAACTTTGTAAATCTTAATAAAAAATATCTGTATAAAGAAAGAACCCTTTGAGATATAAAATAAGCAAATTCAGCAGCACTGGTAGAGTAGCAAATGGATCTCTCATGTGGGTTAAATACCAATAATACCAGAACATTTTCAATGAATATATTTATTATCGGAATGTCACAATTAAAACCGCATATGAAAACATTTAAAATACATAAATGTCCCACTCACAAAGAATGGCACATCGCCCATATCGACCAAAAATGGCAAGTACAAAAATACACTATAAAGGGGAAAAATATAGAATATATGCAACAACAATTAAATCGAGTGACTATATATATAGGGGGTCATCATATATACATATATGGCTGACCCCTTCCGACACGGTCTCCCCTGCCACACTCTCTTTTAGCGGCCTCCAACTTACCCACACTCCTCGCCCTGGTAACAAGCATGGTGGAGGTGTCGGCCTCCTCGGGTCTGACACTGCTCCTTTGTCCCGCTCACCTCTCCCTTCCCTCACACTCTTCTCTTTGAGGTGCACTTGTCGCATCATACGCCCCCTCCAACCTCCAAGGGGGCTGTTGTCTACCGACCGCCAGGCCCCTGCCACTGCCTTTCTTGACCACTTTGCTTCCTGGCTTCTCCACTTTTTTCCACCGACTTTCCCCACTATCATCATGGGTAACTTCAATATCCCAATCACACCCCCTCTTCTGCTTCAAACAAATTTCTTTCATTTTCTCCTCCTTTCGACCTCTCCCAGTGGACCTCAGGAGCCACTCACAAAGATGGAAACACACTGGACCTCTTTCTTCACCCGCATCTGCCCCCTTATCTAAATTCTCAAACTCCCCCCACCCCATATCTGACCACAAACCTCTTACCTTCTCACCACTCTAACCCCACCTGCTCATCCCTGTCCATATTAGTTAGGGCACACAGGAACCTTCAAAGCCTCAACCGTTCCCCACTTCTGACTCTTTGCACCTCTTTCCAACTATCTCCTCATTTAATAACCCGAGCGCACCCCACCACTTTCTACAACCACACACTCATCCCCAAACCCTTGACTCAATCGCTCCTCTCACACACAAAGAAACCCGCAAAATCAACAAAAAAACCCGGGAAACACAGACCCACTAAACAAACTGGGGCGTGCTTCCAGACTGCAGTCGCCGCGGAAAGAAAACTCACTCCACTGATGACCTTGCCTTATACAAACAATCACTGCTTACATTTAAATCTGCTCACCTCCAGCCAAAAGGAAATTTCACCACTCTCATACCCTCCCTGTCCCACAAACCCAAACAATTATTCAAAACCTTCAATCTTTCTCTTCCATGTCCACCAGCACCTCTCCCCCATCCTTTCTTTCAAGCAGGACAATTTTGCATCATCTTCCTTCAGAAGATCAACCAATCAGAGAAAGCTTCAGCCGCAGGTCCCACCCCACCCCCCTTTACTTTTGGGCAAATGCTCTCTTCCCCTTAAAACTTGCTTCCCACAGTCACTCATGACAAGCTTTCTCTTTTGTCCAAATCCAACAACCTAATTTACCTGTAGTCTTGATCCGCTGCCATCACACTTCATCCCTGACCTCAGTGCTCCTATCATCCCGCCCTCACCCCATCTCTTCAACCTATCACTTAACCTCTGGATCTTCCCTTCGCCTTTATACATGCTACATCACCCCAAAAATCCTTAAAAAAAACAACCCTTGACCCACCTCTACTTTCCAAACTTTCGCCCCATCTCACTGCTCCCTTTGCTTCCAAACTCCTGAGACAATGTCTATCTTTCTGCTGGTCCTCCCACCTCTCTCTTCCAACTCTCTTCTTGACCCACTACATCTGGTTTCCGACCCCATCACTCTACCAAAAACAAACCCTAACCAAAGTCACTAATGACCTAGTAACTGCTAAAGCCTCATGCCACTACTCTGTGCTCCTGTCCGTCCTGCCTTTGACACTGTCGACCATTCCCTCCTGCTAAAAATTCCTCTCCTCCTCGGCATCAACGGACTTGCTCTTTCCTGGATCTTCCTCGTACCTCATGATTGGACTTTCAGCTTCTCTCATTCTTCCACTACCTCCTCCCACAGCCCTCTCTTTTGGGTGTCCTCAGGGGCAGTCCTGGGCCCTTTACTCTTCTCTATCTACACTCTTGGCTCGGTCGTCATAGCCTCAACGGCTTTATTTTTCACCTGTTTTGGTGATAATAAATAAACAACTGTCATACATTATAATTTTTGCAAACACTTATGTTTTCAAAATGGAGATGATTTCTGAAGCCATTTTGATGCTTGCTAAACAAATTTTCTAATCAAACATAGTAAAGGAAAATATGCTGATGTTCATTATTTACACAATGATGTGATTGGGAAGTATCAATTTACTAAAATAGGTTATGGTATTGATATAATCTGTTAATCTAGCCCTGATTGTTTGATTTTACTGCATTGCCACTTATTTTTAGTTGTTTCTTTGTGCTTACATGTCTATTGTTTTCATTCGAATACTAGAATTCCACATTCAGATTCGCATTGCTTGTACCTACATTATAAGTATTGGCATAATAAAACCAGAACAAATTTAAATATTATTACACTTGACTATAAGAAATTACTACCGTTATGAATGCATCAGAGATTTTATGACCTTGTTATCAGCTTGTTAAAGATGTGTGAGTCTTGTATATAATACCCATATCACGTTCTGGCAGGTTGTTATTGCAGTGGTTTATTCGTTCAGTTAACTATTTTTTCTATATGAATCCATATATTCCTGTCAAAATTGATTGCACACTCTGTATAGCCCTAACAGATCTTTATTTCTATAATGCCTGAAGAGTAAAAATATCTAGAACTTAAACAATCAGCCATAACATTAATAACATTTGTACACAAATGATCCAATTTATAAAATGGGCAACCCTGCCTCACAAAAACAGAATAAAAAGACTAATATACACCAAAATGATACCTATGAAAATGGCAACTTATTAAAAAAAATAGGTTATGTCGTAGCTCCATCAACAGAAAAATAAAGTTATGGCTCTCAGATTATTGTAACATCAAAATGTGATTTTGTGGGTTTTTTTTAGCTTTTTTTAACTACTTTAAAAAATATAAAATTTAGATGTGATATCGCTGTAATCTTACTGACCCACAAAATAAAATTAACATGTTAATTTACATATCATTAAATTTTTTTTAAAAAAGTGTAAGAATTGCTGTATTTTTTATCTCGTGTCCCAAAAACGGGAATAAAAAGTCTTATGTACCCCAAATTGATGCCAATAAAAACTGCAGCTAACCTCCTAATACGTGGGATCTCAAACAGCACAGTTGATAAAAAATTTTAAAAAGGCACAGTTTTTAGAATATCAATGCAAAAATTATTGTAATAAGAAAATCATAAAAAGCTGCATAAATTTGGTATTACCAGAATTGTATTGCCCCATAGAATAATGTTAACACATATTTTAGCTGAAAAGGAGAACACTATGAAAACAAACAAAAATAAAAAATTGCTATATTGACTGCGCAGATTGTATTGCGTCCTAATCTGGATAACACACACTGGTGGCGTCATAATGCCCAAGCACATATGATCACATTTGGGGTATTTCCAAGGTCAAGAAGAATTGTGTAACAGCTTTTGGGCTGTTTTTTCTCTTACATTACAACCAAATGCTATTAAAATCCATGAAATACCTGTTACATCATACTACCTTCCTAGACATTTTGTCATCTCAAGGCCTTTGCAAACCTTAAATGGCATCTAAAAATATAATAAAAAAGGGACAAAAATCCACTGGACGCTACTAAGTGTCCTATCAGACTTGTACAGAGGCCTGAGAAATTAAGACCATATACAGTATATTTCCAAAAACAGAATCAGGGGGATAAATACTAAGTTCTGTTTTTTCTGTTAATATCTACAGAGTTCCAGAAATAAATGGATTAAAATTCAAAACAAATTACATTTTGCCTCTATCTTGCTTTTATTACTGTGAAACACCTAGAGGGATAACAAGATTTCTATTTGCTGTTTTGAATTCTTTGAGGGTGCAGTGGGTTTATCCAAAAGGGTGCTTAACATACAGGTCTCTCAGAGCCATGTGGGAGCTGAACTAGTCTCTGCCACTATAGATGTTCCAACTCATACTCTTACTTGCTACCAGTTGCACCAGCAATTATTGGTTAACTCCTGATTCTGAGCTTTGATGCCATACAGCTGATTCTGATGCTATGGAGGCAGAGCAACAGAGAAGTAATCTAGGATTATATGCACAATTGAATTAGCCACCAGGATGGCATCATGCAAGCAGCATAGAAGTGTGTAACCGTGCAGTTTATGACCCCTGCATCTTACTTTTTCCTAATCATTACAAGTTTAACAGTTGCAGTTCTTTTTTTTTTCTGGCTGGTACTTTTGCAGTTTTCTTCCACAGACAGTATAGGTTAGGTGGTTTGCTACCAATCAGAGGCTCAAATGTTAATCTATTTTTTTTTATTTTTTTTGTTTTGTACCTCATAATTCATGTATTGACTAACATGGTCAGTTTTCTTTTTGTCTTGTTTGGATTAGAGAATTACACTTACAGTAGCATTTTTATTTCCCCCCACCCTTTTTACCACTAATAATGTCTGTTCTGTGTACTTTGCTGGTACTTGACAAAGACCCCGGTTCTGGCTTGAGACATGTTGCACTGCACAATCTAATAAAAGCATCTTCGCTTCTAACGTCCACATTTTGTGGTTCACTCTACAGTGCCAAACAAAAATGTTTATCTTGAAATGTTCTTCATTGACAATATGTTTTTTGAACTTCGGTAAAAATAGCTATATAAGAGCTGTTGTGTGTTTTTCCAGGATATGTGTTTTGTTTTTTGTTTTTTTAAGTACCGTATAATTCATAATAATAATAATCTTTATTAGATAGCGCCACATATCGCACACTGTACAATAAGAGTATAGCACAGACAAACACATTACATTATAAAAAAGCTACTGACAAATGAGACACGAGGTGTGAGGGCCCTGCTCGCAAGAGCTTACAATCTATTAGGGTGTATGGGTGAAACAAAGGGTGACACGTGCTTGGTTTAAAATGGTCTAGCCATGTTACATAAATATGGGGTAGTATACATAAAAAGTGGATGAACCTGCCATCCCAAGCATACATCTATATTAGAGATAAGTGCCTGTGGGTGCCAAAGTTCAGGAAGTGACGAATGTCTGACAGAATATGGAGGGATAACAGTTAGGCTTATTCCCGATGGATTTGTGAGCCGTATTGAGCTCACAAATCCGCCGTGAATAAGGGGCGGGACGGGGACGGGGCCGGAGCGCGGCGGGGGCGCGCTCCCGGCCCCATAGACAATGCATTATCTACGGCGCGTACGCGCCGTAAATAATGTGCATGTCACTTACTCCCCCCGCAGCGGATTCGCCGAGCGGGGAGGAGCGACGGATTCCACTGTTCTCTATGAGAGCAGTGGATTACCGTGATTGCTGCCGCGGATTGGCGCCGTACTGCAGCGCAAATCCGGCGCAGTACGGCGCCAATCCGCGGCAAAATAAGCCGTGTGAACGAGGCCTTAGGGATCTTTGTAGGCTTATCTGAGAAGATGAGTTTTCAGAGGCACTTAAAACTTGAGGTTTGTGTGTCTGATCACATGGGGTAGGCTGTTCCAGAGAACTGGTGCAATACGTGCAAAATCTTGGAGACGGGCATGGGAGGTTCGGATGAGTGAGGTGTGTAATCTTAGATCAGTAGCAGAGTGGAGAGCCCGGGTAGGGTGGTAGACAGAGATGAGGGAGGAGATGTAGGGGGGTGCAGCGCTGTGGAGAGCTTTATGGGTGAGAGTGATTAGTTTATGTACTGAATAGGTAGCCAGTGCAGAGACTGACAAAGGGTAGAGGCATCAGTATAGCGGCTGGAAAGAAAGACAAGCCTGGCTGCTGCATTCAGGACAGATTGGAGAGGAGAGAGTTTACAGAGAGGGAGACCAACAAGTAGGGAGTTACTGTGAAACAAAAAATTAAATCTTTGTGAGCTGAAATGGAGGAAATAAAATGCAATTGCACCATTGAGGACAGACATTTTACCACTAGAAATATAAAAAAAAATTCTGGGCCACATGTATGAAAACGGTTTAGGTCTAAAACTCATTAAATTTTGTTAAGAACCACCATTTTCCATGTATGGACCTATGTGTGGGCATTTTTTATTTCTGTGGGGTAAAGTGTAGCTTTTATTGGTAGCCTAGAGAGGTGTACAACTTCCAGATCACTTTTTATCACAATTTATTTGTGAAGTTAGGTGGATTAGGTATTCTTCTTTTTTCACCAGTGCATGACTAATAAGAGATAGATCAGACTCTTAAAAGACATGTCAATAAAAATTAGATTCACTTCTCTATATGATCTTGAGCCTGTGATTTCTTATTTTTTATTTTGCATTCTGAAACAAATAAAAACAGTTTTTTCTCAAAGATATTGTAGTGTAGAAGTCTATTTAGAAGTGGTTACGTGTTTAAAAAAAATAGCTGCATAGGTATTTTTCAGGCAAACTGTCAGTCTTTTATAAATTAACATGCCTTTATTTTAAGAATTTACACATCATCAGTTTACAAGTTTTATGTTGTCTAGAAATTCATTTCCATGTCCTAGTCATTCTCCTAATATCCTTGATGTGTAGGTAAAGATTAGCAGGCAGCCATTCCAAGAACTGGGGTCTACAACAAATTTTAGCTCCACATTATTCATAAAATGCATACTAGCAAGGCAAAGAAACTTATAAGCTTTGAGCTTTGTTCATACAGCATGTACTGTATTATGTACAGAGGAGGTGTATGTATGTAGAGAGGGTTCATAAATCAGGCGCATTCTATGCCAGTATGATGCATGAAATTTGGCATTAAAGCCAAATTTCATGCATGTCGCCCTTAGTGTTTTATTCCATTTTTTTTAAGAACGTGAAACGATCAAAAAAATGCTATTTTGAGAATTTTTTTCCTACCATATTCACCATACAGGATAAATGGTCATATTTTAAAATATCAGAATTTTAGGGACCCGTCAAAACTAATTATGTGTAATTGATTTAATTTTGTTTTATTTTATTTGTAAAATAGCAAAAGGGTGGTGTTTTTAACTTTGTTTTTTTTCTAATTTTTAAAAATCTTGTTGACGTGGGGCTGATTATGGAATAGAACAGTGCATAGTACCGTTCCATAGCCTTTTAGATTTCGCTGCCACGTTTATTGCGGCATCTAAAGGGCTAAATGGTTGGAATTGGAGTTATCTCCAATGGCAGACAATAACGGCAGATCCTGACTGTACTTTACAGCTGGTACCTGCTACTTTTGGAGCTCCACAGCCCCTTAATGGCACAATAACATATTTAATATATAATTTCAATTCAAGATAATATACAACGAATAAGTGAAATAAGTATTGAACACATCACCAATTTTCTAAGTAAATATATTTCAGCAAGACAATGATCCCAAACACACAGCCAAAGAAACTCTGAATTGGGTTCAGAGAAAGAAAATAAAGCTACTAGAATGATCCAGCCAATCACCTGACCTGAATCAAATAGGAAATCTATGAAAGTAACTGAAGCATAGAGTTCTTAGAGCTTACAGAACCCTCAGGATTTGAAGAGAGTTTGTATGGAAGAATGGGCCACAATCCTGACTGAGCAATGTATGTGACCTCCATACAGGAGGTGTCTTGAAGCTGTCATCACAAACAAAGGCTTGTATACGAAGTTTTAAGTACATTTCAGTAAGCAAGTTCAATACTTTTTCCCAGTGTCATTTCTAATTGTTACGCATTACTTAATTTATGGACATCTAAATGGTTTCTTTGCCTCTGTGGATTGGAAGGTCTGTTACCGACATCTGGTGAGAATTTCATGTCAATAGCAACATATTTACTTAGAAAATTTGGTGACTTGTTCAATACCTATTTCACCCGCTGTATTTAATATATTGACATATAGAATGAGAGAGATATCTGTTATCGATGATCAGTATATGCCTGAAGGTATTGCATTATCAGTATCTTACAATAGCTGAGTCAAAGGCTTAAGGAAGTTATCTCAGGAATTATTTTTATACCAAAAGTCCCTAAATGTTATTCTTAGTGGCTTTAAAGTAAAAGTGCCCGTCTATAAACCACTATAATAAAAATCACAACTCACACACAGTATTTCCATTTTAATGAATTTTGCAGCTCTTTATTGACATCATAGTTGCATATTGCATAAGTGATAACACCATCAATATCATTGCAGTCGGGGTGGGCATGTCATGGTTGCTCCACCTCTTCAGCCAACCACCATTTTTCAGCAAGGTCCTTCCTCTATGTGCTACAGGTGAAAGGAGTACCTCTACACCAAGTACCTACAACCAGTCACCAACATAAACAAGGCCCTCTTGCAAACCTGACAAAAATGTGTCCATGATGTAATAGCAAATGCTTGTTATTCCCTTCCAGCTGACGGTGCCTAAGAATCACACTGCCTTTTAACGCAAACATATCAAGAAAGGCCTCACTGCATTCTCTGAACTCCCGCCTCTAAAATAAATCCACTTGCTGAAACTGCAAATTCAGACCTCTAGGTCTGCATGAAGCCTTTTGCATGGCTCAGTAGAAAAACAAATACAATGTTAAGTGGTTGGGCCTCATATAATGCCAACAGTATTCAGACTTTAAACTACCTATACATTTTACATCATCTGACAACATTCCTGCCACATTGGACATGGTTAGCCGCACCTATGCAAAACTAATGTGTCCCAAACTGACAATAACGCTTAGCTAAACTACATCACCTTTCATGAGACTAGCCAGAATGGACTTTGACAAGGCAATGAGCTCCAAGAAACACAAAGTGCAGAAAAAAGCTAAACAAACTTTCAACAAAATAACAGAATTTTCGACTTTGAGATGCATAAACTTGTCAAGATTCCTAAAAGGCGGATCAGCAATGAAAATGAAACCAGAGGCTGTTGATCAGCTTTTTTTCAACCTTTTTAGGCCGGTGCAAATGTAAAATCTTTTGTGAATTCCGACAAACATCACAACTTAAACATGAAAGCTATGCCAGACAAACTACTGTCACAGTAAGGCATTTCTCTCTTAACAAAATCAGATCTCAAAACCTTACCATGGCAGACCAGGAGGCTGCTGCCAAATAGTTTTCTAAACACGACCGGAGTTTTTCACTGTCAGATCCCACAGGAAAGCTGGGCAATGCTTCCCCTCAATCTGCCTCAAGGAATAGAAAAACATCAGAAATTTTTTCACCCCCTAGTTAACTTTTTCCCTTCTGTTTCGGGGGGGGTAGCGCTTGAACCATGGACGCATCTCTCCTACTCTCACTGTAGCCCTCCTGCTTATTTGATGATGCTTTGCCATTCAGTGTTCCCTTTTCTAAAGCAACACAACAGTAAGCGAAATCCCCCACAGATGTTACACTCGAGAATTAATTTACAAAATGCATGGAATCTGCAATGGCCTTTGTTAAAAAAACAGCAGGAACCAGGCTTCTGAGGTCGTAATGCTGAAAGTTTGGGCGTGGGAATGGTGGCCCCCTGCTGTTTTTGCCAACATCAACTGAATCCATATGTCCATCACCCTTTGAACCCCCCCACCCCCGAGACAAATAATAAGCGGTCTCCTAAACTCCTAACTAAACCATCACTCAAAGCGCCATGAAACTAAAAGGAAAGTATGGTTTTCCAGGTAACAGACAAAAGGGCCCTTATGGAAACACAGGTTTATGAGTTGCCTTACATGGGGAAATCACAGCAGTTGTTTCCATTTGAGACATCACCTTCTTTAGAATTTCCAGAATCTCACCCCTAGAATTCTAACATTTTCTAGCCTACATTCATGCCCTAATACAGAAAAATTCATCATCTAAGATTATCAATGGACCAAGACCAGCTAAATGAAGGGACCTAGCCTAACCCAAGTCCCCCGCAAGAGGGCGCCCCCCGGCTCTATTGGGGAAAAACCCTTGTGACCCCGGCATTTCAGGGTTACCCCGAGGGGTGTTAACCCCAGGGACGTTTTAAAGGGTTTCTTATATTTCATATAGCTATGTTTTGATGCCCTATTGTTTGGTGGGCTAGAAAATTTAAAAAATTATTTGTAAAGAAAATTTTTTGCTTTCAATGGATATGCTTGTTTTTGTATAGAGTCCCCCGGGCTCCCACACCCATTTCAACCAGCCTTATTGGGGTCTCTGCCTTCTAGCCTCCGTTTAGGGTTATACCAAAGAAGAAGTGAAGGGAGGGGGAAAACTCCTTATCGGAATGCAGCGAGTGGTGGATTTGTGAATCGGACACTGTCCATTTTAAAAGAAAGTTCTTCCCTGAACTAATTTGAACAAATAAGGTGGCATGGGGGAGAGGGCACACTAAGCTAGAGGTTAGCACTCTAGCCTCCCTACCAAACCACTCTACTAGCCTGTCAGGTGGCTGTGAAAGAGGAGAAGCGGGAGGAAGGGATGGCAGCACATTAACTCCCGTATCTTATAGACGTTTCCTTTCACTAGAGCTAGTCTATCGGGCCCATAGGGGGCAAAGTAGAGCCACCTGCAGATTTGACCCAGCAGCCCTTCCATACCCATGTATGCCTTTCAGAGCATTTAAAGTCAGCCTCAATGCTGATGTACAGAGCATCGCAGAGACGCAGCATCAGCCCAATGCTTACACATGGGAGGAAGCAGAAGCAGGTTGATTAGCCCTCTGCCTCTTCACAGACTGAGGGGTAGGAGGACTAAGAGGCTCTGGCACCTGACATGACTGTGGCAACTTTGGCCGTGACTGGGTAGCGGTGCTCTGCTCCACAGCCTTCTGGCCTGAAGCCAGGAGCAGTCCCACTCTATCTAGCTTGGATTGAAGTGGTATCAGTTGTATTGAAGGGGAGATAAACTAATGGGAGGTACCTACTAGCAGCAAAGCTAAAGTTGCTCACTGTGCCCAGAGTGAAGTCCAAAAAGGAAGGACAACCTTAAAAAATTAACCTAATTCCTCCCTCCCACAAGGCTCCCTGCACCATAAGCCCCTCCCCTTCTTGCCATTTTAAAGGGGTCCTTCGCCTAACTTTTTGTAGCATAAAAACATACATTTTTTAAAGTTCTTCATGTGTCTACTTTTATGTGGCATTTAGTTTATGCTGGGATTTGCCTCTGGGCTGAATCATTCTAAGTCCTTCTCTGGCAATATAGTCTTTGCATATTTCCCCTGCAGGAGTTTCTCAATAACTTTCAATGACTAAACAGAACTTTCCTCCCCCCCTACAAATAGGGGCAGAAACTAAGTTCTAGAGCAGCTTTTTAATATTTACAGGATAAATTGGCCAGACTTTTTCTGAAAGAGTACATTTTTGCCATATGTCTGGCTAATCAAAGTTTCTGGGTAAGTTAGAAATGTAAGTCGGGAGATTTTCATAACCTCAGTTTTTCCAACCTTATTTTAAAAATTTGCTTCCAATAAAATGTGACCTGCTTGGTATGAGTTTCAATCGATCTATTAAAAACATGATGTAGGGGATTGCCCCACGACACGCATTTTGCACTTATTTTAATGCTCTGATTGAAGTGAACAAAACTATATGACTTTTAGGTGATGGGACCTCCCAATTGTTGCCCTCTCCCCCCAAAAAAAGCCACAAATTGCCATTATTTACCTGGGAGCTGAAAAACATATGCTGAACCTCCCCATAAAGATAATTGGGACCAGCATAAATTGCCTGTAGAGTATGAAAGCATGTATTGGGAGTTCTTGACAGTGGTGGGGTTTTAAATGGGTGACCCAAATCTGACTAGGTTTCATAACATGTCTTGTTTTGTATTTCTCTTGAATATGTAAGACTGTGATCTGCAAAGATGCGGATTTCCACTGCAACAATTTCTGAGACTCAAATATGACCAACTGAGTAGAATTTCTAAAAATTCATGTGCATGCTACAAAAACAACTGCATTTGGATGAAAGAAAGAAATTTTCAGTTTTATAATTTCTGCAATACATCTGCCACATGTGATCACCCTATTTATCCGTAGTGAGCAACATGTTGAAGTAAATGAATTTTTCATAGTTTAAGGCAAAGTATATGTTTCATATGACTATACATCATATTTATAGAACAGTTTCATTTGCCACATTATCAGTTGCTTAAGGTATATAACCAGGGTAAAATTATTATGTTCTTAGCAATCTACTTTCAGTTAAGCATTCGCGTTACAGAACAGACCATATGCTTAACAAGATGTAATCAACATTTTCCCTTTGAAGCCACAAGATTAAAATGATTGACAGAATGAAAAGGGAACAAATTATGAAAATTCTCATCCATTCATGGGGATATAAAGTCACAGACTCAATCAACTTGAAGGATAATAATGAAAAAAAACTGTGGAAAAGAGGAACTTATTTGCAAATAAAGTTAAAACAATTTTTTTTTTTTTTCAAAAACATGTAAAGCACCGCATTTTCGTAATAGGAAGATGATCGTGATGGAACACTTATTTAATCTTAATAGAGACCCACATTAAATTAGCATTTCTGCACAATTTTACATTTTTGTTAAAAAAATATTATAGCTACAACAAATAAGTTTGATAATCCGCATCCACTTCCTTTATTATTTTTCTGGTATGTTTACAATCTTAATTGCACTAAACTTTCATTGTCTCATTGGCCTTTCATTAATATGGAAATCTTGGAAACAAATATGTATTGGTGATTTAGAAGCATGCGGCAGCAGCATCAATAAACTGCCGCTTATATTTAATTGTGTTGCTGATAGGATAGACAGTTTCGTGAAAATATTAAGAACATCATACATCCATATTTTTCACATTCTTTTGATTGCTAGGTTATAAGTTAATGTTAGGAATTGTGACGGGAAATGTTGAATAGTCGGCAATATATTAATATTTATTATCGAGCTAGAGAAACATCTGATATTTTTCATAATCAATTCGGTCAGGTTGTTAAAGACTTTGATTATCTTTACACCTACAGAGTTTTAGTTATGCCAATTTTGGCAAAATTAGCTAGTCTTCAGCTGTCTAACTGTTAAGATAGAATTGAGCAGTAATATGTACACTTGATTAAATAGAAGGTTTTTTAGACATCTTTTTTTATACAACAGACCAGTCGACATAAATACATTATAGGACCAGTAAGGTCTATTTCACACGTGTCTTAAAAATTTGACGTAATTCAGTCCGTAATACCGAACGCGGAGTGCGGCAAAAGACGGCTGGAAGTACGTCTAGTTCATTACAGTAATACACCACATTGGTTCGACAAGAGAACTATGAGAATACTCTCCTCTCCCTGCTCGCGAATCGCGCCGGTGGGGTAAAAGTGACATTTGAATTTACCAAGTGGCGTATACGCTCCGCTATAATTGAAAGTCTATGGCCGCGAGGTGCCGGCCCCCCGCTCCGACCTCCGTACCAAACGGCGTAATGCTGGGGGCGTAATTACCCCCCTCAATAAGAGGCCATTGAACCCAGCCTAAACTCACCCAACTGCGAGAAAACTAATGAGGCACTATTAGGGACAACATATAGATATAAGTTACAGATATTAAAATACGGAAGTGAGAATAGGTGAGTTGACAACTTTTAGTCCTTAGTAATAACTAGGTTGATATGTTGTTTTTGGAGGATGAAGAGAAAGTAGAAGTAGAAGTCAGGATAACAGTGGTATATAGTGATTTGCGTGCACGGCCGCTTGGTTGGACTGTAACATTGCTGAAGTGTGGATCCGCTGGACCACCAGCAAGCTGGCAGTGTAAGCTAACATACAGGGTAAAAAATAAAAAGTGTATGATCAATAACAAAATTTCATCTCATAATGTTATTATATAGCCCTTTGTTGGCAATGACAGAGGTCGAATGACATTTTCTGTAAAACTTCACAAGGTTAGCCACACAGTTGTTTTCTTGGGTATGTGTTGGCCCATTCTCCATGCAGATCTCCTCTACAGCAGTGATGTTTATTGGGGCAGGTTGCTGGGCAACACGGACTTTCAACTGCCCTCCAAAGGTTTCTATAGGGGGTTTGAGATTCTGGATACTGGCAAGGCCACAGCCAAGACCTTGAAATGCCTTCTTACTAAGCCACCTCCTTCGTTGCCCTGTGGTTTGCTTGGGAACAATTGTCATGCTGAAAGACCCAGCATTTCATTTCTCAATTGGCTTAGCTGATTGGAATGTTTGCACTCAAAATCTCACGATACATGGCCCCAATCAGTTCTGTTCATGTTACACAGATCAGTCTTCTGGTCCCTTTGCAAGAGAAACGAGCGCCAAAGCATGATGCTGTCCAGGCCAATTGCTTCACTGTAGGTATTGTGTACTTTGGAAGCAACTCAGCAATTCTCTCTCATCCAAACTCGACGAGTTGTTTGTTTATACCAAACAGTTTCTATCTTTGGTTTCGATTTCTGACCATATGACATTCTCCCAATACTCATCTGGAGATCATTCAATTGCTCTTTGCAACTTCAGTTACTGGGCCCGGACATTGTACTTGGCTTAAGCAGGGTGAGCACGTCTGACACTAGGGCAGGATCTGAGTCCTTGACAGGCCGTAGTGTGTAATTGATGGTTAGCCTTATGTTATGTTGGTCCCAGCTCACTGCAGGTTCATATCACGTAGGTCCCCACCAGTGAGGAGTTCTGGGATTTTTTCTACTGTTCTTGTGATCATTTTGACCCCAATGGGGTGAGATGATGCGTGGAGCCCCAGATCGAGGAAGAATATCAAGGTCCCCTTGTTATGTCTTCCAAATTCTAATTATTTCTCCCTACAGTTGAATTCTTCATCACCAAAAGCTGCTAACGCTTTTGCAGATTCAGTCTTCCCAGCCTAGTGCAGTGCACAATTTTGTGTCGGGTTTTCTTCCGAAACAGCTCTTTGGGTCTTCACCCATAGTGGAGTTTGAGTGTGACTGAGGTGAGGACATATTGTCTATTACACTGATAACAAGTACAAACATGTGCCATTACTACAGTTAATAGTGTAGTGACGGAGGATGCCATCTAACCCCTAACCGCCGGAGCCAGTTTTGGCCTCTCTGACAGAGCCCATTTTTTAATCTGGCATTCTGTCACTTATATGTCAGAATAACTTTTTGACGCACTTTTAACTAACGGCCATGGGGGTTGATTTCAGAGATTGTTTTAACAGTCCGCTGACACATTGTTGCTTTAAGATAGAAAGAAATTTTTGGTCTCAAAAATTCTTGTTTATTTGTGAAAATATCAAAGGTATCGTGAAAAATTTACCATTTCAAATCTTCAATAAACATTTCTGCATGTAAGACAATAGTTATTCCACGTAAAAATAGTTTAAAACTAGCATCTACCATATGTTTGCTGTAGTTTTGTGCATAATTTGTTTTTAAATGTCTGATTTTTTTTTAACGACAGTTAGGGGCTTAGAATTTAGTTAGTAATTGTTAAAATATTTCAAGAAAATTTGCAATAAACATTTTTTTAGGACCAGTCTCAGTTCTACTCAACGTGACTTTGAATTGGCCTGATGTTAGGTATCCAAAACCCCAAAAAATAAAAGGGTGTACTTCATCTAAGAAACTACAACCCCTTAAGTATCAAACAGCAATTTAGGAAAAGTTTATTAAACCATTATGGCATGTCCCCCACATCAAGGTTTTTCGGGCCATTATTTCTTAAGCCGGTTTGCGGTTTTTTTTTCGACCTGCCTGAAAAACCGGCCGAAAATGAGCACAATGGTGCTCTATGCCAAAACCAGTAGCAGCAGTCCCACCACTGTGCACATGAGTATTTGCCACCGGCTGTCCCGGCGGTAAAACATTTAGAAGCACAATCTTCATTCCGGTATCCCCGATCGGAAGATGGCTTCTCAATGGGAGGGGGGGGGGTGTTCTCCGTCATCGCGGAGAAAACCCTTTTCCCCCCCGCGGCCGGGGGGGAGGGGCGCAAAACGGGCAAATACCCGGCCGGGGATTTGCCTGTGCAGTGGGAACGCGCCCTTTGGTGTTTCCGGGAAATTTTAAATTTTAAAAAATTTCACTTTTTTTTGTGATTTTCAATTTTTATCCATTATTACAAGAATACGTAAATGGGATCGGGAAATGCAACTTAATATTGAATCCCCAGATTCCCCTGTTTTCAGAAATCCTATGTGGCCCTATGCGCTTTTTGGGCTCAACCACAAGCCCCAAAAATAGGAGGGCCCCTGGGGACTCTGGGGTTTCATTTTCCACGATTTTTTTAGGGGCCTTTTCGGTTTGCAGACACCCTAAGGTGCAAAACTTAATAAAAAACCCCCTAAAAAGACCCCTATTGGAAACTCACCCTTACGGAATATATCCAGGGGTGTAGTGAGCATATCAACCCCCGGGTTTTGTCAAAAAAATTTTTAGGTTTTTTGGTGAAAATGAAAAAAAAAATTTTTTTTTCCAAAAATTTTCCCCAATTTTTACTGAAAAGTTTCTTTTTTACAAGGCATCCGGGTAAAAAAAACACCAAAAATTTTTGTTACGCAATTTCTTCCAAGTTCGCCTTACCCTACATGTGGGTGAAAAACTGCTGTTTGGGCGCATGGCAGGGCGAAAAAGGGAGGGAGTGTTATTTGACTTTTTGGGACGGATTTTGGGTGGGGGCCATGTGCATTTAAAGGCCCCCAAATTTCCCAGAACAAGTGAAACATTCCAGAAGTCACCCCATTTTGGATTCAGCATGCCTCATAGATCTCATCTAGGGGTGTATTGTGCATTTTGGGTGCACAGGTGTTCCATAGTTTTTTTTTTGCATTGGGCTATGAAAATGAGGGGGAAAAACGCAGTTCCGCCATTGTTTTTTTGGGCTTCAATTTTACAGCTTTCGCTGTGCAGTGTAAATGACAGGATAACTTTACTATGGGGGTTGGTACAATTGCAATGATATAGATTTTATATAGTTTTTTTATGTTTTATTACTTTTACACAATAGAAATAGGTCTATAAAAAATTGCGTTTTTATGTTGCCCTGTTCTGATAGCCATTACTTTTTCATTTTTCTGTATACGGAGCCGAGTATGGGCTTGTTTTTTGTGGGATCAGTTGACGTTTTTATTAGTACCATTATGGAGGGGTATATGATGCTTTGATCACTTTTTATTAAGGTTTTTGTGAGGCATTTTGAACAAAATACAGCATTGTAGTATTTTTTATTTTTATTTTTTACAGCGGTCACCGTGCAGTATAACTGACATGCGTGTATTACTCAGCAGGTCGATACGGGTACAGCGAGACCCGATTTGTATATTTTTTTATGTTTTACTGCTTTTACGTAAATAAAAACTCTTTTATTCAAAAAGGAAAACACGTTTTTGCATCGCCATAGTTTGAGAGCCATAACTTTTTTATTTTTCTGAGTACGGAGCTGTGTAGGAGCTTGTTTTTTGCGGGATGAGTTGATGTTTTCATTGGAATCATTTTGAGGGGACAAGACTTTTTAATTGCTTTTAAGTCCGTTTTTTGAAAGGCAGGGTGAAGAAAATACTGCAATCCTAGTAGTGTTTTTTAATTTGAACAGCTCTCACCGTGCAGTATCCATGACCAGTTATCTTTACTCTCTGGGTCGATACGATTACGGTGATACCCAATTTATATAGTTTTTTTTAATTTTGAAGCACTTTAAAAAAAAAAAAGTGTTTTATTGTGTTAAATAATATTTATGCATCGCTATCTCTTGAGAGCCATAACTTTTTTTATTTTTCCGTATACAGAGACTTGTAAGGACTTTTTTTTTACGGAATGAACTGACGTGTTAATTGGTACAACTTAGGCATTTATATGAGTTTTTGATCGCTTTTTATTCCATTTTATGTGCTGCAGGATGAACAAAAATCGCAATTCTGTGACTGTTTTTTGTGTTGGTTTTTTACGGCGTTCACCGTATGAGTTAATTAATGTGACAGATTTATAGGATGGATCGTTACACACGTGGCGATACCAAATATGGGTACTTTATTTATTTTTCATCATTTTTCATTCATTTTTTGGGGCGACTGGCGTTTGTAAAGGGGAAAAGGGCGGTGTATGTGTTTTTTATTTTATTTTTTGTGTTTGTGTTTTACTTTTTTTACTTTTTTTTCACATTTTTTCACTTTTCCACAGTGGGGATCTGTAACAGCAAATCCCCACTGGGGAAAAGCAATTGTTAGGAGAGGAGACCTGTACACAGCAGTAACGCTGTGTACAGGTCGGCATGATAACTGCTGACACTATGCTCACAATGCATTTTGGGCATGGTGACATCACCAGACTACCTGGATGCTTTCAGAAAGCATCCGGGGAGTCCGGTAAGAGACCAGCGAGCGGCATCTGCGCCGCTTGCTGCGCCGGATCGCAGGCAGCAGGAGCTTACTCCTCCTGCCTGCGGCTTCATTACCGCAACCATGACACGTTGCGGTAATGAAGCGTTAATCACCCGTGGCCGGAGCTCACTCCGGCCGGGGGTGGTGCGGCATGAAGCCAGCGGTAATTTACCGCTGGTTCCATGTCACGATCATGCGCGGCTCGCCCGCAAGCCCGCACGATCGCCAGGACGTATGCATCTGTCTATTTGCGGGAAGTCACTTCCCGCTAGGGTGTATGTATACGTCCAATGTCGAGAAGGGGTTAAAGAAGATGCTACAGGTCTGTGAGAGACAGAGATCTTGCTTGTTTGTAGGTGACCAAATACTTATTTTCCACCATAATTTGCAAATAAATTCTTTCCAAATCAGACAATGTGATTTTCTGGATTTTTTTCTCATTTTGTCTTTGATAATTGAGGTCTACCTATGATGTCAATTACAGGCCTCTCTCATCGTTTTAAGTAGGAAAACGTGCACAATTGGTGGCTGACTAAATACTTTTTTTCCCCACTGTACATGGCTAGACAGGAACACTAATAAAGGCTTTTTCCCACGCAAAGGCACTAAAGATCCATCGGGGAGAAAAGGAAGTGGTCAGGAGATATAGGGTCGGCACCCAGCAATTAACCAATTACTGGTGCGCTTGCCTTATAAATTTCACAGATTTGCCACGCGCACCCTAGAGAGCGGGGAGACGTGCATAAGCAGGCAGAGGCATGCAGGAACGAGGAGAGGAGAGTACAGGAAGCAGGCTGGCAGTGGCAAACGAGTGCACTTGCGGCATGACATGTGGGTCGCGGCACCACTCATAAGTGTTTTCAGTCAGGTATTCTTGGTTTCATTTTGAATTCAGGGGCATGTTTACTGGCTTCTACTAGGCTGCAGTAGAACCCAGGTCTGTAGCTACAGCAACCAGTGCTGGCAGCCTATCATGAGAGATTGAACAAGTCTGTATCTATAGCAACCTGAGGAGCTGATGCAGTAGATAGAAGAGGGGTTATCTCAGAATAGGTAGGGCACTGTTAATGGACACATATTGCAAAGTGACTTGTGTTTGCAAGATCTTTAATATAAAAATCAATCCTTGTAGTGAGACAACCCCTTTCACCTGGCTAAGGGATCATACCTTGAGAGTGGTAAATTATTAATATATTTATAATTTTATTTATTAATATAGTAACATAGGTACATAAAAGACACATGTCCACAAGTCCAGCCTATAACCCTAAATGAGGCGGATACCAATTTTCACATACAAGAGAAAAAATTCCTTCCCTACTCCAAATATGGCACTTGGTCAACATCTCCAGAAATTATGAACCATAACCTGGGATATTTTATTTTTTAAGAAAGGCATTAAAAACCTTCTTGAACGTGGTCAATGACTCCACCATCACAATCTCTTGGGGCAGAGAGCTTCATAGTCTCACTGCTCTTACAGTAAAGAATCCCCATTTATGATGATGGTGAAACCTTTTTTTCCTCTACACTCTACGTTTTGGCGTTTTTACAGTCCTGGTGGTAAAAGATCATGCAAGAGGTATGTGTGCTGTTTTTTTTTACATATTTGTCAGATATAATCAGTCAATTATGGATTATGGATGTGATAGTGCCAATTATGTTTATTTTTTTACCCTTATCTGATAGTAGTATTTTAAAGTTTTTTTAAAAATATCTTTAAAGCTTTTTTTGAGCCTCTCTCTTTTTTGGTTGATATACTAGCAGTGGCCGTTTTTAACAACTACTGGAAGTTAATTTTGAAAGATAAATTAGAGTAAAATTGTTAAAAAATGTCAGCATATTCAGTACTGGAGCAAGGGTTGTCACCGAGAAATTGGTCAGAATGAGAAAAGATAGAAGGTAAAGTGGAACATACTTAGGATGCAGAGCAAAGTAGAATGGCTGATTTGTTTAATTTGGATCAAAGCCAAGGTCAGGATTAGCATCAAATACTCAACCTAAATGTAATAGCAATACCAAAACAAAAACTAAGGAAGGATGTATTTCGATTACCAAGCAACCTGCACCAGCTTAAGTCCTCTTTAAATAGGCTACCTATAGGTGTCTGACATCTTCAGTTTCCGACTGAATTGTTAACCCAACCAGCTAACTGGAGGTAAAGGAGAGGCATGAGCTGATCCAGAGGGACCATTGTCCAAAGACAGAAGAGATCACAGAAGCAGTAAGGAGTCGCCAGTGGGGACTAGTCATTAAGTAATGATGGAAATCAAAAATAATTACTGAGAGCTATGGTGGCATTATCTGGTCAGCATTCAGACACTTATCTGTACTTTAATTTTTATAAGCTCAGACAAAAACTTCAATTCTTTCAGACAAAGTGAACAGACTGATACCTTTTCCAATTGCAACCCAGTAACTGCTCAAAAATCAGTTCTAATACTTATCTGCTATTGGTTTTCAAACTCGCACACTAAGCCTAATATATCAAAATGGCTGTAGCACTACACGCTGCAGTCCATCCCCAAGGCCACGGCTGCACCCGCTTCCTTGCCAGGCCGTGCCATGGTCTAGGTGCCGGCCAACACTTGTGCCCACTGCATTACTTGTCTGTCCCCGCACTTTGTTCAGCCTGGCCAGTCTCCTTGCCGGTGTCTTCCCCCTTCGGCTGCTGCAGCTTCTGCCACATCTCCCATTGTGGATAGTAAAGGGCACATGCACTGACTCCCTTTGAATTAAAGGGCCAGTGCACACCATTCAATGTTCCCCAAGACAATCACCTCAGTATATGAATCTTTTAGGGACTTCGTACTCAGCACCCTTTGCCAAGTCATTGGTGTTGCTTAGTCGTTCTACATCTCCTGGAGGTGATTTTCTGAATATCCTTACCGTTGCCGATTTTCTTTGCCTATGTTCCTGACTCTGCCTTGTCTGCTGCCTGCCCTGACCAACTGCTTGTGCTCTGATTATGTCTCTATCTCACCCTTTTGTACCATACTCCTTGGGTTGTCATCAGTCACTGCGAGGACCTACATCAGAGGTAACAATCTGGAGGACTCTGTTGAAGACCAGGGGCCCCTTAGGCTCTGCTTCCAGGCATAAGTTATGCCAACCCTCCAAAAAGTGACCAAGCAGATCCACCACCTGTCTCTGGTGCCAGATCGGGACAACGGCCTAACTGTGAAATGTTTTTGACCATAACAACCAGTTAATTCTCAGCTTTCATTTTGTAAGATGCTCTGGAAAAGTTCACTCTGGCCTCTGGTTGCTATGGCTGATGAAGACAGCTTTCCGTTTAGACAAATTTGATAAATAATGTCCTCTGCACTTTTGGTTGTGCAACTGACTCTGCTCCTTTGTGTATTACCTCTGTTTTCATCCCTTTAACAGTATCTAATTATTCTGTGCACACAACCCATGAAAAGGTTCAAGATTTTTTGAGGCCATCCAATATTAATTAGTAAACATTATTAAACACATTTGTAAGAGCAATTGTTATCAACTGTTTGTGTACACACATGTATACTCCGTTTCTAAGCCTTATGCTTGATAGATCTTGAATCTGCTAACTACTGAAATGCTTTAAATTTTAACACCTACTTACAAGAGGGCAGAGAAATCACAAATGTTGCCCAGTTTAATATCATTAGTCTCAACCCTATCCTTAAGTAAACACTAAAACACTGAACTAAAATAAATTCAGAAATTTAGCCAGGCTGGCGGTCTACAACAACAGCTCACTGATTAAAACAAAGCTGGTATATGGTAATTTCTCAAATAAGCCCCTCATTTAGTATTCTTTCACAGGGTACCTCTTGTCCCAGTCACCACTTCCCTGCAAATGATTGTACTATTTCAATATCAAAAACGTGTAATAATTCCTAATAATTGTTTTGCATTTCTTTTGTTTCTTTGACACGTTATTGTTATTGTCAAAATTCTGGAAATGTTTATCAATATACTGTGTGGATAATAATTAGGCAAGTTATATTTTTGTTAGGATTAATTTTATTATTAAATACCTACATTGCTGTTGGTCAACCCAAAATGTTAATAAACCTCAAACCTAAATACAACCTCAATACCAAAAAAGTTGGGACACTAAACAAATTGTGAGTAAAAACTGAATGCAATGCTGTGGAGGTGCCAACATCTAATATTTTATTCAGAATAGAACATAGATGACAGATCAAAAGTTTAATCTGAGTAAATGTAACATTTTAAAGGCAAAATATGTTGATTCAAAATTTCACAGTGTCTACAAATGCCCAAAAAATTGGGACATGTAGCAATAAGTGGCTGGAAAAATGACATTGAGCATATAACGAACAGCTGGAAGACCAATCAACACTAATTAGGTGAATTGACAATATGTTTGGTTATAAAAAGAGCTACTCAGAGTGTCAGTGTCTCTCTGAAGCCAAGATGTATATCACAAGGCATTATGGGAAAGGGGCTGAGAAGCAAAAATGATTTTTTAGCCAAGCCAGTATCTCTCATCTGCAGACAATGCTGTTTCGGGATTTTTGTCCCTCTTCAGTGCAGAGCAGAGAAGATACTGGCTGGCTGTGTGGGAGGCATCGGGTAGCCAGTATCTTCTCTGCTCTGCACTGAAGAGGGACAAAAATCCCGAAACAGCGTTGTCTGCAGATGAGAGATACTGGCTTGGCTAAAAAATCTTTTTGCTTTCTCAAGACTCGGTGGGTTCAAAAGCAAATTTAGGATTTGTTACAACCAAAAAGAGGGCGCTGTGGGCTTCTCAGCCCCTTTCCCATAATGCCTTGTGATATGCAAGATGCCTAAGTAGAGGGCGAAAAGGCAAAACAAAAATCTACAAGCCGTTGGTTCGGTGCTCTCCTTAAGGAGAGATCTTCCCTTCCTGAGCTACCCGATGCCTCCCACACAGCCAGCCAGTATCTTCTCTGCTCTGCACTGAAGAGGGACAAAAATCCCGAAACAGCGTTGTCTGCAGATGAGAGATACTGGCTTGGCTAAAAAATCCTTTTTGCTTTCTCAAGACTCAATGGGTCAAAAGCAAATTGAGGATTTGTTACAACAAACAGAGGGCGCTGTGGGCTTCTCAGCCCCTTTGCCATAATGCCTTGTGATATGCAGATGCTAAGTAGAGGGCGAAAAGGCAAAACAAAAAACTCTACAAGCCGTTCGTTCGGTGCTCTCCTTAAGGAGAGATCTTCCCTTCCTGAAGCCAAGATGGTAAGAGGATCACCAATTCCACCATTGTTGCGCAGAAAGATAGTGGAGCAATACCAGGATGGTGTTACCCAGTGTAAAATAGCAAAGACTTTAAAGTTATCATCATCAACCATGCATAACATCATCAAAACATTCAGAGAATCTGGAACAATCGTTGTGCGTAAGGGTCAAGGCCGTAAAACTCTACTGGATGCTCGTGATCTCCGGGCCCTTAACACTTTAAGGTCTAAGCCTGTTTTGGAGTTAAGGACTAAGCCCTTATTTTCAAATCTGACATGTGCCACTTTATCTATGAATAACTTTTCAATACTTTTACCTATCCATGTGATTCAGAGATTGTTTTCTCGTGAAACATTGTGCTTTAATTTAGCAATTAATTTTGGTCGATAAAATCCTTGTTTAGGTGTGAAAAATATCGAAATGTTGTGAAAATTTGGAAAAATTTGTCATTTTCAAAGTGTAAAAATGTCTGTGTGCAAGACACATAGTCACACCAAATAAAGTAGTAAATAATGAACATCTGTCATATGTCTACTTTGTGTTGGCATGATTTTTTTAAACATCCTATTATATGGGGGCTTTGAAATTTAGTAGCAAATTTTTATATTTTCAAGAAAATTTGCACAACAGATTTTTTTGGGAACCAGGCCACTTCTGATGTGGTTTTGAGGGGATTGTATGTTAAAAACCCCCATAAATGACTCAAGTACAGAAACTACACCCCTTAACATAGTCAAAACAGCATTTAGGAAGTTTATTAACCCTCTAGGTAATTCGCAGAAATTAATGAAAAGCGAAGGTGAAATTTCAAAATTTAAATTTTTTTGCAGATTTCTGATTTTTGTTCATTATTCATTGAAAGATTTTACTAAGAAATTGCAACTCAATAATGATTCTCCTTATTATGCAGTTTTTAGAAATATCCCACTTGTGGCCCATATGCGCTTTTTGACTCTTCCACAGGCCTCAGAGTTGAAGGAGCACATTCTTGTTTTAGAATATTTTTCAGGCTTTATCGGGGTAGGGATGGGTAGTGACAGATGTGGGAACAGAAGTTACAAACTGTCTTTTTAACTGATCAGACAGCTATAACAATATGAGTGAGGGGAACAGGGACTTGGCAATGAAGGGGTTAATTTTTTGTGTGTTTTTCACTGTATGAGCCAGTGATGATCACTGGCAGAAAATTGCTGGAACTTGAAAGTGGCAAACTGTCTGATCAGACTGCTGCCACAAATAACTCACAGGGGCAGTGAAGTGATTAGGCAGTGGAGGGGTTAATAAAGTACTTCAGGGGGACATTAGAAAGCAGCCCTGTAATCTGATCTCCTCAGTGTCTCACTGAAAACAGAGGAGATCAGAGCCTGGGACGTGGATCAGCTGTAATTGGTGAGCCAGCAGACTGACTGACCAATCCCAGTGATCGTCGGCAAGGAGCTGCAGTGATTGATCCCCTACTGTGTAGCTGTGCTGTTAAGCTGTCAGAAACAGCAATTAGCACTGAGCTGTCATCTTATCTCTGCACAGGGAGACAGAAAGCATTCATGACGTTCCTACACGTCATGGTGCATTAACAGGCACTGAACCATGATGTACAGGAACGTCAAGGTGCCTTAAAGGGTTAAATATCACTGCACCTCAAACAGGAATACCACTGTCAAGGAAATAACAGAATGGGCTCAGGAATACTTCCAGAAAGCATTGTCAGTGAACACAATCCACCGTGCCATCCACCGTTGCCAGCTGAAACTCTACAGTGCAAAGAGGAAGCCATTTCTAAGCAATCTCCACAAGCTCAGCCGTTTGCACTGGAGAGGGATCATTTAAAATGGAGTGTGGCAAAATGGAAAACTGCTCTGTTGTCAGATGAGTCACGATTTGAAGTTCTTTATGGAACAGTGGGACGTCATGTCATCTGGACCAGAGAGGAAGAGGACAACCCAAGTTGTTATCAACGCTCCGTTCATAACCCTGCATCGCTGATGGTATGGGGTTGCATGAGTGCTTGTGGCATGGGCAGCTTGCATGTCTGGAAAGGCACCATTAATGCAGTGAGCTATGTTCAGGTTCTAGAACAACATCTAGACGTCATCTCTTTCAGGGAAGACCCTGCATTTTTCAGCAAGATAATGCCAGACCACATTCTGCAGTAATCACATCATGGCTACGTAGGAGAAGGATCCGGGTACTGAAATAGCTGCCTGCAGTCCAGATCTTTCACCTATAGAGAACATTTGGTGCATCATAAAGAGGAAGGTGTGACAAATAAGGCCCAATACAATTGAACAGTTAGAGGCCTGTATTAGACATGAATGGGAGAGCATTCCTATTTCTAAACTTGAGAAACTGGTCTCCTCTGTCCCCAGACGTCTATTGACTGTTGTAAGAAGAAGGGAGAATGCCACACAGTGGTAAAAATGGCATGATCCCAACTTTTTTGGGATTTGTTGACGCCATGAAATATTGAAACAACATATTTTTCACTTAAAATGATACATTCTCTCAGTTTAAACTTTTGATCTGTTATTTGTGTTCTATTCTGAATATAATATTAGATGTTGGCACCTCCACATCATTGCATTCAGTTTTTATTCCCAATTTGTTTAGTGTCCTAACTTTTTTGGAATTGAGGTTGTATTTAAGAAAGTAAAAGTGAGATTTTGGCTTTTGTTGGAAAATATTGGTGTGCATAATTAGTTGACAAACAATAGTGTGAAAAATTATTATGCAATTAAATAAGAAAAACTTTTTTTCATTTCACTAGTTTATTTTCGTCTGTTAAATTTAGAATAATTAAAACTTGCAAACATTTCTAAGCTTTCAAAAAACAAAAAAGTGACCAGTTTAACTACCTTTCTTTTCAATAACAGTCATAAGCGTTATATATCCATTTAATCTCAGTTTCTCAATCTGTTGACAATCAGCTTTTGTGGATTAGCAAACACAGCCTCCCAGACACTGTTCACAGAGATGTTCTGTTTTCCTTCTCTATAAATCTCCCATTAAAAAAGGGCCTATAAGTTCTCAACAGAGTTTATGTTAGGTGAGTAAAGGAGCCGTCTTATTATTCTTTCATCTTGAAGGCCTCTAATGGCTAGCCAAGCAGTGGAGTACTTCAATGCATACAATGGAGCAGTTTCCTACATAAAAATAATGGTTTTCCCGACAGATACAGACTTTTTTCTGTACCAGTGCTTGAAGATAGTGTCTTTTAAAATCTGTTAGTAGGCTTGGAAGTTTATTTTGAGCCCATCTTCAACCTGAAAGATCCAACTAGCTCATCTTTAATTATACTAGTCCATAGCAATACCACACCTTCACCTTACTGGTGTCTTGAGTCAAAATGGGGGTCTGTGCCCTCTACTGATCCATCTGGTCCATCAAGAGTCACTCTCATCTCATCAGTTATTAAAACCTTTGAAAAATGTCTTGACCCAGATTTGATCTTTCAACTTATGTGACTTTTTTGTTGGAGATCAGGTTATAGCTGTCCTTACATTGGCTATGTTTCTGAACACTAAACTTGTACTTGATTTTTTTATTATTTACTTTTATTATTGGAAAAACATCTGTGATAGAATGTTAGGATAAACATTTAAAGGGTTATTCCCATCTCATTGATTGGCTTTTAACATGTAGGCAAAGGTAAATGAAGTCCATTACCGAATACATTGCAGTTCTAAATTTGCTTATCTTCAGAGTTAAGAGAAGATCTTTTTTCTTGCTTTTGTACATGAACTTCCCAAGTTACTGGCTGCCACTCTTTGTTTTAACAGGCTACAACTGTGGTCAGGATGGTGATGTTATTCCTTACTCTCTTTCCTATCTAAAAGATGGGAGTTTGATTTCAATAGGAAATCAGTATTCCAGAAGAATAATTTCACCCTAGGAATTGAAATGTAAAAACAAAAAAGACTATACTACAGAAATCTTAATGTGAATCACAAAACTTTCTTGTGGTATGGATGAGTATATACAATTTGTATATCTGTCCTGATTGCTCAAGTGATACATTTATATTTTGCTTGACCATTAATAACTGGTGACTAGGCTATATTTTAAGTTTTTTTTATTACAAGTTATGTTTTAAACTTTGAACAATATTTTCAGTGTTTAAGATTAATACAGGTCCTAAATAAGGTTGTAACTATCATTATACAGTGATTTAGATCCATTTGACCCCTTTCTGGTTTGTAGAGTGAGCAGCAAACAAATAGCTTGATCATTGCTACATATGTTTATGCACTAAGGAGGGATTTTATGAAACCATTCACACTATTTTTTGCATGTTCACAAATTATAGAGATAATATATTTGTGCTATAATTAATGATCTTTTACATGAAAAGAATGTGCGGTTTACTGAGAAGGGCGGAGCAATTAACAGTCCAATAAAGTTGCATTTTAAGATAGAAAATGTCACAAATCTACACCTCTGTAGATTTTATTTTGTGGCTGTAACTCAGTCCAAGATGCCACAGATTTGTTAAGAGGCATTTCAGTCTGTTGATCTAGTGTATAATTATCCCCTTAAAAGGGTTGTCCAGGATTTAAAACACATAGCTGCTTTCTTTCAGAAACAACACATCCTCTGGCATGTGTTTGGTATTGCAGCTCCATGCCTTTGAAGTGAATGGAGTAAAAATGGAATACCAGATCGAGGTTGTGCTGTTTTTAAAAGAAAGCAAACATATTTTTCTAGTCTGAGAAAATCTCTTTGAATGTCTGGCACATGATTGACTGATATATCATACTAATATACCTAGTCCCAGGTGTACAGTGGAGTAAAAAAGGAAATCCATATATTCTGTGTTTATTTGCCAGCTAAGACACTCGTAAGTCCCTAATACAGTTGTCATTGTGGATTGAGTCTTCGGTTGTAGAACATATTTATCAATGTTCAAAGTGAGTTACTGCTTACTAAAGAAAGCTGGTGTATGTGCATAAAGGCCTAATGTAGGAAAAAGATGTCTATAGATCATTAGACTTTCAGTTATTCTCTCACATTCCAATATCAGTAGCACACTATCAACAAAAGAAACTATCAAAAGGCACATAGGAATTTTTGTAAAAGGATTTCTGCTATTTAGGATACATGAACATTTTTTGGAGGTTCTTAGTTCACATTTTTTTTATCAAAACTGCTTAAGCCCACCTCCCAACCTTCAAGGGGACCTCAAATACAGGTGGGTTCCTACACTAACGTTTCCTCTATTTAGGGCCTGTTCAGACCTCCATACTTCAGGGAGTGAAGACACTACTACTACTAGGTACACAGCATTGATTTAATAACCTGTGAAGGTGGGTAGAGTGTGAAAAACCAACTAGGAGGCATCCACTCCTCCATACACAAGCTAGAAAACAATATTTGGCTTTGCACATCCAAAAACTGATAATTTTTTTAATTGATAGTGTGCTACTGACATTGGAATGTGTATGTATATTGCTGCCACACCAGTGTGCACCTATGCTCATTTTTTTCAAAAAAGTTTTTGGATGTTTGTTCCAGTTATGCATCTCCAAGTCCTCTCCACTGGGCCAAACGGAACATCACCTCTGCAACCTCCGATTAGCTGCAGTGATCATTCGATGCTCCCTGACATCACTGTTCAGAAGTTAAGGCACCGAAGGGTGATGTCTGGCAGCATCAAATAACTGAAGCCAAACAGTAGCTGCAGCAGTGACGCTCCGTTTGGCCTGCGCCAGAAGACAACTGGAAAATGAATGGCTGCAATGAACATGTGTTTAGAAGCGATTATTGTTTTTTTTTACTTCTCCAAGCCTTAGCACCATGCTCCAAAAGGAGTGTTAGGCAACCTCTTTAAAAATTGATGACCACAAACTTTTAGAAAATTCCATTACACCCATATTGTTCTTATTTTTCACATATTTCTTGATTTTTAATATTTACTTCGAGTACAGCTACAGAAAAATGTGTATACTTATGTTGTTCCTTACTGCACCATCTGTTTGTACTTTGATAAAGTGCTTCAGTGATGTGAAACAAATTAGTAGAACAATTTTCTTTTTCAGATGCATGGAAAAGGCTTTGTTTGCCCTATCCTCTCATTCACCAGTGAAAATATGTCACTGTTGTGGCTACCTTACATTCTTCTGTCTAGATGCGTGTAATAACCAGTATATTACATATATTTGTAGCACAATAAGAAAAGGATGTGAACATCCATCTGTTTCTGTTGCTCTGTCGGCAGTTTTTTTTTTCTTTCTACAACATCTGTCATGTCTCTAACTCATTGTATTGTACTTGGCTTTTGGTAACTATCTGTCAACATTAACAAGATTATTTCCACTGGTGCATTGCAGCACATTGTTAAACAGTGTATAAAATCCTAATTTCTATATACTCATTTAAAATGTAATTATTAAACATTGTACTAAATTTGACAAAAGTGATTTACAACAGATTAAATTTCTGCTTATTTACATTCATGTAATATATTAGATATTCTACGGCACTTTACATTGTAAGAAGGCAGGAGGAAAAATAGTTGTCAATGTGTATGTCTCACCAAGATGGCTGGGAATGGATAACGGGGTATAGTATACCAGTGATGTTATGTTCCTGAGTGTTATTTTCTGATACTGGATATTGAGTCCAGGATTTAGAGAGCCTGGGTGCTCCCATACTCCAGCCTGGGCTTTGGAAACCATTTGAAATCCAACAACCAAACATCCCCATAGACTTTAATAGAAAATCCACCCAGTAGTCTACACTGAGCTGATTTTCAGCCAGATGGATTTTCACACCGCCGGCGTTCCGAAAAACTCAGAACATGCACAATCTTTCGCCCGGTTTTCGGGTGGAAGGTGTGCTAGTCGATGGTTAAGGGGGACGGGTGAATTCACAAACCACAGACAGAACCACTGAAAAGACGATAAAATGCATTAGCTCCATTCAATGGAGCTAATCTGACTCTAAAACTGCAAAGTGAATTGCTATGGCACAAAACTAAGGGTATCACTTCCGATGACCCTATGAATCTACAACATCTGAAAAAGGCTTGTATGGTTACCGTAATTAAAACAGGAATGTTTGAGGACAACAAAAAGAAATTGCAGGTTCTAGAGCTGTTTTTGATGTGCACATGGCATGTATGTACAAGTGATTGACTAAGAGAGTAAAGGACAGATCTGAGTCAGAAATTAACTCAAAACCACGAGTGTGCCACTTTAAGCAAAATTTAGTACAGCACATTGAAATGGAAAGATGCTGGTTGGGCTAGTAGATGTTGGAAAATTAAATGTTCAGTTTTTTTAACCCCTTACCGCCGGAGCCAGTTTTGGCCTCTTTGACAGAGCCCAATTTTTTAAATCTGACGTTTCACTTTATGTGAGAATAACTTTTTGACACTTTTACCTATCCATGTGATTCAGAGACTGTTTTCTCATGACACATTGTGCTCTAAGTTAGCAAGAAATTTTGGTCCAAAAAGTTTGTGTTTATTTGTGAAAAAGTATCAAAGTATCATGAAAAATTTGAAAAATTTACGATTCTCACACTTCAAAAATTTCTGCGTTTAAGATGGATAGTTATTCCACTCAAAATAGTTTATAACTAGCATCTACCATATGTCTACTGTAGGTTGGCATTATTTTTTAAATGTCTTTTTTTTTTTTACAACATTAAGGGCTTAGAAATTTAGTAGTAATTTTCACATTTTCAAGAAAATTTGCAGTATACATTTTTTTAGGGACCAGTCCAGTTTTGACGTGACTTTGATTGGCCTGTATGTTAGATACCCCCATAAATGACATAATGTAAGAAACTACACCCCTTAAAGTATTCAAAACAGCATTTAGGAAGTTTGTTAACCCTTTAGGTGTTTCACAGGAATTAAAGCAAAGTGGATGCGAAATTTCAAAATTTTACTTTTTTTGCAGATCTTCAATTTTTATCCATTATTAACTGGAACACGGTAGATGAGACCATGTGATTCAGAGATTTTTTTCTCATAACACATTGTGCTTTAAATTAGCAAGAAATTTTGGTCCAAAAAGTCCATGTTTATTTGTGAAAAAGTAGATGAGACCAGGGAAATGCAATTTAATATTCATTTCCCAGATTCTGCCGTTTTCAGAGATATCCCATATATGGCCCTAGTGAGCTATTTGGCCTACTGTACTCTGGGGTCTCATTTTCATTATGACTTTATTTAGGCGCCATTTCAGGTTTGTTGACACCCAAAACTAAAACTTCATAAACACCACTAAAAAAAAAACCTGTATTGGAAACTACACCCCTTAAGGAATAGATTCAGGGGTGCAGTGATTGTACTGACCCCAAAGGTGTTTCACAATTTTTTTTTTTGTGTTAGGCTGTGAAAATGAAGAATTTTTTTTTCCAACAATCTGCAATTTTAGCTGAAAATGTTTATTTTTTGACAAAGAATCCTGGAAAAAAAAGCCCCTTAAATTTTGTTACACAATTTCTTCCAAGTTCAGCAATACCCTATATGTGGGTGTAAACCGCTGGTTGGGCGCATGGCATGGCATACAAGAGAGGGGGCATTATATGGCTTTTGGAATGCAGATTTTGGTGGGTGTCATGTTGCATTTACAAAGCCTCCAAAGTAGCAGAACAGGTGAAACCTTCCAGAAGTTACCCCATTTTGGATTCAACATCCCTCATGGATCTCATCTAGGGGTGTATAATACATTTTGGGCTCAAAGGTGTGTGTTCCATACTTTTTTTTTAGCATTGGGCTATGGAAATTGGGGGGAAAATGCAGTTTCGTTATTGTTTTTTGGGTTTCAATTTTACAGTGTTCGCCATGCAGTGTAAATGACTGAATAACTTTACTATGCAGTTAAGTATAATTGCAATGATATAAATTTTATATATTTTTTTATATTTTATTACTTTTACACAATAGAAAAACGTCTATAAAAAATAGCTTTTTTATGTTGTCCTACTCTGACAGCCATACCTTTTTTATTTTTTCTATATTATGGGCTTGTTTTTTGCGGGATGAGTTGACGTTTTCAATGGTACCATTGCATATGACACTTTGAGCACTTTTTTAAGGTTTTTGTGAAGCGTTTTGAACAAAAAACAGCAATCCTGGTTGTGCTTTTTATTTTTTACAGCGGTCACCACATGGTATAAATGACATGCTAGCTTTATTTCGCAGGTTGTTACAATTATAGCGATGCCCAATTTGCATTTTTTTTTTTACTGCTTTTACACAATAAAAACATTATTGTTCAAAAAGGAAAACATGTTTTTGCATTGCCAAAGTCTGAGACCCATAACTTTTTTTTATCTTTCTGTGTATGGAGCTGTGTAGGGGCTTGTTTTTTGCGGATGAGTTGACATTTTTATTGGTATCATTTTTGGGAAGACAAGGATTTTTGATTACTTTTAAATTCATTTTTTGGAAGACAGGGTGAAGAAAATACTGCAATCCTATTAGTGTTTTTTGTTTTTATTTTTAACAGCGCTCACCATGCAGTATCCTTGACAATTTAGTTTCACTCCTTGGTTCGAGATGATTATTCCGATACACAGTTTATGTAGTTTTTTTATGTAAAAGCACTTTTTCTTCAAAAACGTGTTTTTATTGTGTAAAACAATATTTATGTATCGCTATCTTCTAATAGCCATAACTTTTCTATTTTTCCGTATAAGGAACTGTATAATGTTTTTTTTTGTGGGATGAACTGAGGTTTTAATTGCCACCACTTTGGTGTTTATATGAGTTTTTGATCGCTTTTTATTCCATTTTATGTGCTGCGAGATGAACAAAAATCGCAATTCTGTAAATGTTTTTTTTTTTACGGTGTTCACCGTACAGGTTAGTTAACACGACATAACATGTCGTTATGCACGCGGCAATACCAAACCTGAGTATTTTATTTCTTTTTCTTTTTGGGGGCAATTGGCGTTTGTAAAGGGGAGAAGGGCGGTGTATGTCTTTTTTATTTTATTTTTCATGTTTGTGTTTTGCTGTTTTTAACTTTTTTTTTTTACTTATTCACATTTTTTTTCACTTTTCCCCATAGGGGATTTGTAACAGAAACCTTCAGATTGCTGTTACAATGCAATCAAGTACACAGGATTGCTGCTGTGTACTGGTCGCCATGGTGACTGTCAATAACCATGTCCACAATGCATTGCGGGCATGGTGAGGTCACCAGACAGCCCGGATGCTTTAGTAAAGCATCCAGGGTTGTTGGGTTAAGGACCAGTAGTGACACAGAGCGCCGATACTGCGACGATCGCAGGCAGAAGGAGCTCACTCCTTCTGCCTGCAACTTCATTATCGGGACCATAATAGGTTGCGATAATGAACGGTTAATCACCCACGGCCGGAGCTCACTCCGGCTGCAGGTGATGCGGCATGAGGCCAGCGGTAATTTACTGCTGGTCCCATGTCGCGTTCATGCGGGGCTCGCTTGTAAGCCCACACGATTGTCTGGAAGTACTCATACATCCATTTGCGGGAATGCACTTCCTCTGTGTGTCCTATGTTGGGACGGGTTTAAATAAACAGTTTGAAATAGGGAGTGGACTTGATGAAAGACACTGTGGACAGGCAATCTCTGACATCCTGTAATAGTGCAGAAGAGATATTACAGGAACACACATATATATATATATATATATATATATATATATATATATATATATATATTATATATAATAATATATATATATATATATATATATTCCTTAACGGAAACATTATACGGAGAGCCACAAATCTGTTGGTGTTTTGTCCAATAGAGACTGTATTGAGATATAAGAGAGGACTCAGGGTTTATCCCTGCAGAACCTCAAAGTCAAATAGTAGAGCCAAAGAAGTAGAATTAGCAAAAAATTCACTGAACAAACCGTCAGGTAGGAATTAGAATCCTTTAGGAAAAGAGAACTAGGGTCTGTCTACATTACAAGCAATTCCAGTCAGAAATCCACATGGATTCAAATTTTAAAAACAGACTGTAAAACCATCCCCGTAGACCTCAATTAAAAATCTGCATTGTAGTCAGCTCGACCCAGATTTTCAGATTTCAATAGTTGTCTAGGATGCAAAAACAATCGGAAAACCGAATCCGAAAACTGCATCAAAATCAGACGGAAATATGCACCAAATAAGAAAATAGTGTTAAAAATCATCGGTTCTTGTGTAAAATACTGGTCCAATACTTGTCGGACTACGCGGATTTAGGACTCAGAATTTGACGAGTATTTTGTTGTTTGTTGTGTGGACGTACCCTAAAGCATACTGAGTGCAGCATTTTACACTGATCACCATCTGCCAGAGACATCTAGAAGAAACAACAGGAAGTGGTTCCCTTGAGATTTAGATATCAGAAGATCAGACACTTAAACAAGAGCAATTTCTTTAGGGTGTAAAGTGCAGAAACCAGATTCCAAGAGGGCAAAAAGTACCTACACAGACTGCTGAGTACAGGGCTGGTATAAGGCATTTTGGCACCCTCTAACCCTTTCCCCTCCCCCCTTCACAAAAATAAATAAAATAAAATCCCTGGTCTTGACCCAAAGCTCGGTGGCTTTGACCACCACAATTAGATGGAATGGGAAAAAGACACAATTTCACCATCTTTTTTGGAGGTGTGGTCTATATGACATGTTATCTGTATTCATGAGTCAGTACAATTCCGATGATTTTTGTTTCTTTTTTAAATTTACTTTCCAATGCTGTATTCTGAGAAAAAAAACTTTTTGACGTTTCCTTCTAGGGAACTGTATAATGGTTTATTCTTTGCGGACTGAAGTGCGATTTTCATTGGTATTTTTTGGGGGAAACTGGGACACTTTTTTATACCAATTATGTCTAAAAAAATACCATTTGTAAAATGGGGAAAAAAGGGCGTTTTGAACTTTTAATATTTTTTGTTTCTTTTAAATATTTTTACTTGTAATTTTTATCCGTGTAAGACAATTTACCATTTGGAGATCCGAAAACATATACACTATTGTGAAATACTAATGTATAGAAGGATAATATACAATTGCAATTGCACCATTGGAGAGCCAATGGAAAGGGGAGCACCCTCCTTAACAACTGCCTAGATTCCGCGGTCTTGTTGTATCTAAATGGTTAAATGGCCAGGATATCTTGGATCATAGCCGCTGAAGGCACATTTCGGCTGTAACTAACGGAGTGGGATCAGCTCATGAGCCCACTCCATACATTCTTGCGGTCATTTCAACCCTGCCTCCATGATGTATGCTGGGGTACTGTTTTTCACAGTGTACCAAAAGTTACCAGGCACATACTTAAAAATAAGATGTCAATGCCCCATGAATGCAAATTCTTTCAGGTATCAGCCAAATGCTGATGAATGCAAACTGGTTAATACCTGTGAGAACTAGCTTATCTCATAAGTGACCAGTTACTGGAGAGTCAGTAGTGCTGACCACTACTAGTAGTGCCACTCAAAAACAAACATATATATATATAATAAAAATTATTTTCTATGGCAAAGGCTGTGGGTTGAGGGTAACTAGTGTGAGTGAACACTTCTCTATAAAGACTGAATACTGCACATAACTTGTAGAGATGATTAGTCTCTGATTGACTGTCACCTCAAAGTTCACCTCTGCTCTACAGTATGTCCCGGGCCAGGACTTGGGAAGCTGCAGTTAAAGGGGTTGTATCATTTCATTAAATGGTCTTCAGAATAAGGGGACAGTGAAAACAAGCAATTTTGTAATTGCATGTCCTTTGCAAAGCTGCCTTGTTTTCACAGTCTGCTTTATCTTCGTTTTGTGTAAACACAGTTCTCCAGTACTGGTTGGATTCCACCTCCTTTAATTTCATTGTCTGCCAGCTCTACTAATTTACATTCTGTTCGGCCTCCGGTCATATTCACGGGAGCGTGCATTCCTGCCTCTCTCACTCAGAATAAGGGGGCGGAAACATTTTCACTCTGTACAGCCACTAGCTCCTCAGTGACACTGCAGCTGCTTCTACAATCAGAAAACAGCAGAATTGTGCCTCGGTGCCCAATGCTCCTGCGTGTAAGGGGCCGGCAACATTTCACTCTGCACAGTCACCAGCTCCTCAGTGACGCTGCAGCTGCTTCTATAATCAGAAAACAGAAGAATTGTGCCTCGGTGCCTAATGCTTCTGTATAGAAGGGAGACGATCTGTGCTCTGGAGGAGTTCATAGAAGACTGGATTCAACTGTAACAAACCTCCAGCTGTGAGAGGAGAAGAGATCAGTGCTCTGAGTTCATAGAAGGCTGTCTATACTGAATGCAGGCCTGTGGTATGTAAACAGCTCTTACAAAATAAGACTGCATAGGGAGAGGAACTACACAGTGACATGTGTAGGGGTGTGTGGGGGGGGGGGGGTTGAACACAAAGATTTGGGAGCAAGCATGAACAGTGAAGGGGGAGGATGATGTCATCTTACTTCAGTTAAGAAACACCCAGCTGGGAGGGGAGGAAACGCCCCTGCATTTCATGAACTGAGAAAATCAAGCTACAAGAGAACAGCCAAACTGATGAAGCAATACATCCCCTTTAAGCTGAGGTCGTGGCATGTGGGGGAAGCTGCAGGGCCTCAGTAAGTCATCTAATTCCAAGACGTTCTGTAGAACATTGTTCCACATAAATTGAAGGGGTGGGCAATCAGCAGTGCAATAGATCATTTGGCTGCTGCTTACTGCTGTGATTCCTGACATCCATACACTTTTTTGTTGCACTTTGTGCTTACTGCACCAGACAGCGATCATTATATTTTATACATTAAACTGGCACACCGATGTGACAAAACAGCTTCTAGAATTGCTGAACGCTGTTAGAAAAAAACAACTCCACCAACGCCTTTGCCACAAACATTCAATCACTCTTCAAATTCAAGTCTGCACTCACTTCCGCTAAACATGATTACTTTACCTCTCCTCTCTGTCCAACTATCGCCCCATCTCTCTGCTCCCCCTTGCCTCAAAGCTCCCTGAACAGCATGTGTATCTTGAACTATCCCATCTCTCATCCAACACTCGACCAACTGTAATCTGGTTTCCAATCCCATCACTCTTCCAAAACTGCCCTAACCAAAGTCACCAGTGACCTATTAACCGTTAAAGTCTCACACCACTACTTTGTCCTTACCCTCTTTGATTTGCCCTCTGCCTTGACGCTGTCCACCATTTCCTCCTACTATAAATCCCAAATCCTCTCATCTCTCACGGACTTGGCCCTTTCCTGGATCTCCTCATACCTCACTGATCGGACATTGTGTGTCTTATGCATGCACCACCGCCTCTTCTAGCCCTCTCTCTGTTGATGTCCCTCAGGAGTCAGTTCTCTTCTGACAGCATCACACGTTTTTAAGTACCACCTGTATGCTGATGACACCAAATTTTATATCTCTGGCCCAGATATTAACTCTCTGCTCTTCCGGATCCCAGACTTTCTAACATCCTGTCTCCTCTTCCTGCCTCCTAAAACTAAATGTGGAGAAAAATTAATTTATCCTCTTTCCACCCTCCCACTCTATCCCCTCATCAGATCTACCAACACTTTCACCGGTCCAACAAGTCTACTGCCTTTGGAAAACCTTCGACTCCTCTCTTTCTTCTTTCAAACCACACATCAAAGCCCTTTCCTTTGCCTGCCTCCTCCAACTGAAAAAATATCTCTTGATTCTGCTCATTCCTTAACTTTGATGCTACAAAAATGCTAGTCCAGGCACTTGTCATCTCCTGCCTAGAGTACTGCAACATCCTTCTTGGAGGCCTCCTGTCTAGCACTCTTGCTCTCCTTCAAACCATCCTCAACTCCACTGCCCGTCTGATCCACCGCTCTCCTCTCTATTACTTTTCCCTCTGCCAGTCTCTTTACTAGCTACCCATTGCCCAGTGAATTCAATCAAGTTACTAACCAGCACTACAAGGCTCTCCATAACGTCCCTCCAACCCCAATGCATCTCTGCCTTAATCTACAGATACCTCCTCTCACACAATCTCCGCTCCACGCAGTAACTTCTTCTCTGCTCTCTTCTTGTCGTCTCCTCAAAAAAACATATCCAATACTTCTCCCATGCTTCCCCCATACTCTGGATTTCTTTACTCACACACATCAGACTCTCAGCCACCCTCACTAGTTTCAAAACCAACCTAAAAACTCATCTTTTCAGGATAGCCTATAACCTACAATAACCCCACTGCCCCTACACCATCCCCCAAACATGTCTGCCCCTTACCTTATGTCTCTTTCATCCTTCCCTGTAGATTGTAAGCCTTCGCAGGCAGGATCTTCTCTCTCTCTCTGTATCAGTTGTTAGTCATTTAATGTTGCCATTTGTACTTTATTTAGACCTATATTATGTATGTAACCCTCCTCAAATATACAGCACCCTAGAATTAATGGTACTTTTAAATAATGAATAATAAAATGTATAACCTGCTTTACAGTATGAGCATTATGCTTTCCCAGCCTTGAGAAGACAGATTTGAGTTAAATAGCTTTAGAGGGGTTGTGCCATGAAAAAATCTTCTCTCCACAGAATCAGAAATAAAGGTCTAGACTCGACCACTACACAGTGAACAGTGGTCCCAAAAACCACATGTGATTGAAGTAGCAGTCCCTCTAGCACAATATTGATCCATTCACATTCTATGGAGTTTCTGAAGAGAGTCGAGTACAGAAGTCTGATACTTAGAGCCATGTCTGTTTCATTTCTAGGGTTAATGTTATTTACAATGCTCCATTATTATAAAGAGTAATTTTTTTCCATAGATCAACAGTGCAATCAAAGATAAGAAACTTATACCTTTCCCTTTGCACTTACCAGTCTTTCTGAATTTACTGATCAATTCTGTGCAAAGTAGTCCATTCACCGAGAAATCAGAGTACAGCTGCTGCCCATACAAGCTTATAGAAAGGAAAGGGGGAGAAGGAGGAGGAATGAGCTGCTGGAAGGAGGCACACACAGAGATGTGGCTGCTGTTCATGAAAGGGTGCTGAATTCACAGCTGCATTGCTTGGTACTATTTTATAGTGTCCTGTTACTGCTTCTAAATGAGAGAGTCAGATTTAAGGTCTCCCTTTCGGTAAATATGTTGTGTAAAGGAGACCATAACAGCCAGGGGCATTGCTGTGATCCTAAAACTTCTGGAGCCTGGGGCCCTTGTGTTAAGTTTTGCTCAGTAGGGCTGCGTTCACACAGCATTTTCCACGCCACATCGTGAACTACAGCATGCATTTCTACAGAGAAAAAAGTTATGTTCCTGTCACTAAGCCGCAAAACCCCTCTGTACCACTCTCTAACTGCAACGCCCGCCATCTAAAGTAGGCTGCCGGTCGTTAAAGAGTTAAATTTATTATTAACTAAGGTAAACAAGCTTCTGTGCTGAAGATAAGACATAGCAGGGGTTCACTCACCTTTGTTGGACAGCAGTTTAGAGGATCAGATAAAAGAGCTTGCATAAACTAGCAGTAGATATAATCTTTATCTCCTGAACAAAGCAAAACAGCAATGTATTTGGTAATCTTAATTTACCTTTTCCTACATGGTAAAAGCTAATCAGGAGGGAAAAACTGCTAAAAAATGTAGAATGCAACTCTTATGATGATCAGAAATACATTCTTCATGTGCACATACCTAAATTTATTTATTAAGTCATCAGATTACTTACACTTTAAACTCAGCACTATCTCTCATCATTTGAAAAGTCATTAATTCATGTTGCTGAAATGTGAGGCAAACTTCCATTAACACAGCTTTAATAAGATGTTTAAACAGAATAAAATGTGAAAGTAGAGAAAAAGATCTGTTTGAATAGATTCCAGAAGTGTCTTTTTATACTGGCAAGATGTTTTCTCAACATGCAAGCTGTTCATCTCCTTGATGTAGTGTGCCACTACTCTGGGACTACTAAAGTAGAATGATGAAAGCAATTAAGACAAAGTTAAAAATTAGCTATTCCTTCTGTAAAACACAAACTTCCATCGTACAAACGAAAGCCAAAGAGGCAGAACGCTTAATGGTTTGTTAAAGATTTGGTAGAGTGTTTCCCTACATGTACACCTTGGTTAAATATTAAATGGATTATCCGAGATTATATATTGAGCTTAATAATAAAATAGGGGTCAGTAGACTCTTAACTATGATTAGTGGCACTTGTAGCATTTTATCGATTAACGTCTCCCTGATATTTGACATAAATGATGTTGGGTGGGATAAATTAAAAAACAATCCTGATACTGGCTGATTAACCACTTAGATTCATGAAGATACAACCGCAGCATCTAAGATCCTTCCTTCCCATGTTAATATGTTGTACCATAATATATCGCATCCCAATTAACCAGTTCCTGACACCCATCCTTTATCCTCACATTTTCCTTATACTTCGTAAATGTGGGCTTAAACGCTATAATGCTTTCCTGCACTTGGTTATTGTACTTTTTCACCTTTTTCGCAAGGCTTAATTTTTATGTAATTTTTACATATATATTTATATTAGATACTTTTTCATAATATAAATAGTAAAAAAGTAACTTTTTAAATTTATTTTTTTAATAGCAAAAATGGTGCTAAGATTTGTTTTTTAGAATTGTCACTTTTCTGTAACGAACATTCATATATAGGCGGCATAAAGTTTTAGAGTCATCAGGGCTGGGGATAAAAGTTGCAATTTAAACTGTCAGGTTTTTTTTAATTAACTATTTTTTTTGTGTTTTCATTTTATCTTTGTTATTCTACATATTGTGCTCACCATAAGGTCAGAGAAACATCTTTTTGGGGCGCATTTTTACAAAACTCATTAAGTGGTGTATATATTACCATTCCTCCCTTCTTGATCGTTGTAAACTGTAACTGTCTGTGTATATATAATGTGTGTATGTTTATATTGTATATGTGTATATATAATGTGTGCGTGTATTCTGTATGTGTATACTGTGTATGTGTGTATATACTGTATGTCTGTGTATATGTATTTATACTTTGTGTATACTGTGTGTATAAGGATACTGTGTATGTGTGTTTATATACTGTGTGTATGTGTTGTGGCAGAGTGACCATAGGCAGTTACATATTTCTGCCACTACATGGCATAATACAGGAGATCTACAAGAAACACGCCACCAAAGTTACCTGACCTTGGTGAGGTAGGAGCCAGCCATGTATATTGTCAGCTGCAGTAAGCGGTTGGCAGCTGTGTATAATTAGTTTTTCTGTTACGGGCTGGCTCTTATCGGGAGTAGACAACGTATTGGGTGGGTGTCTACTCCCCGTGTTCCAGGACAGGTTTTTGGCAGGTCCCTGGAGGGCTATAAAAGGCCTCGGTGTGCAGGTGATCTGGGGGCATGGTCTGCTAGCTGACAATGGAGCAGCAGAGGAGCTGTTGAGAGCTCTGACCCCAAGAGGCTTCTGGGAAGCCAATACTGTACAATAAGCATACTGTTATTTTGTGGTGCTGGATAGTAGCTGCAGACCACTGATAGAGAGGGTCTCTATGTGAGTTAGAGGCTAGACAGCCGAAGTCTTATGTTTATGATTTTGTTTATGTGAATACTGTGAATCTGGCTAAGGCCAGATTCAAAGAGAAGCAATGTGAGAGTGTCATATATGGGTGTGTCAGTACTGTTCTACCGAGGACAATGACCCCAGAGTTAAGTGTGAACGAACGGCCCCAGGCCGGTCCAAGATGGCAGCCGAAAGTGAGTAAGTCGTCACATATGGTGGAGGATGCCATGGGCATTATTGGCACAATAAAATTGTCACGTGTGAAAGTGCATGGGACTGCTGCAGAAAAATTTAAAGGGCCAGCAGCCTTACTGTGTTCACATTGAAGCAATGTGAATACAGAGAGAGAGGCTGTGCCACTAATGGAGACTACAGAGGATGACGTTACAGCCCAATGTGCAGTACAAAGGATGATGTGGAAGATGACCGCAGGGGAAGACCTGCATGTCTTCCTAGCAGCGTTTGAGCAAGTAGCGGTAAGCGAGAGGCTAACTCCAGAGCAGTGGGCAGACATTCTGGCGCCCTATCTGACTGGCAGAACCCAGAGGGTGTACTTGTGGCTTGTGTCTGCAGGACACTAGAGACTACCCCAAACTTAAGATGGAGATTTTGGTATGTCTAGGGTTAACAAGGATGTTTGTGTGCAAGAGGATGCAGAGTCAGAAGTGGGGAAAACTGTTGCTACAGGCAACCAACCTGATGACTGCTTGAACGTATATCTTGTGGTCAGGAGGCCTTGCTGTCCACCAAAGAAAGGGTCCACGTCTGGAGAGACTGAGTTAAATAGGGACCTGCGTGCTGCCTTGGGCAACCACCTTCATCAGCAGGAGCCTCCTACCACCGTACAGCAGATGGAGCCATATTGAAGTGCCACAGAGCAGTGAGTTGTGCTCCTGACTCCTCTCTCAAGAGGAGGCCGGAGAGGTTGCAGCCCCAAGCCCTGGAGTTCGTGGTGGGTGGAGGCCCACCCTTGGCTGACATAGGCAGTCAGCAAGCGAGGTCCAGAGTACACCCAGACATCATACCTGGTGTGGAGACCCATCATGGATCCGGTAAGACTGCTCCAGTGGGGTGTGTTGCAGGTGACACATGTTCTGGGACTGCCAGTCATGGGACTGTGACAACCAGGATGGACCAAGCAGAGGCCCAGACATGCTGCCTATGCAGGTAAAGAGTGCTGAGAGTAGAAGGACTGTGAACTGTGGCTGTGGACTCCGTGTTTTCCCTTTGTATTCCCTGAAAGGGAAATGGAATTTTTATGAATAGTATGCCAGTTGAAAATGTAACAAGAGAATTTACCGTAACTAATACTATGTCAACAGTTAAAAGGGGGGGATGTTCCTGTGTCAAAAAGTTATCTTTTTTACTGCTATGTGTAACAACTGCTAGATTGCTGAGCAGTAGAGGAGAGCGTTTAAAGTGCCCCCTAGAGGTCTTGATAAAGTGGTTGGATTTATTGCAGAGGTTGTCGTCCTGGGGGGATGACAATCTTGAAAATGTTTTCCACTACGACCAGGGGGAGCAAATGTGGTTCCCCCTGTAGCCAAAGTATCCTCCCCCGCTCCTTTTGGGGAAGACTTATGAATAGATGCAGGCATGTGTATGAAGGTCTGACCCATTTGGTAAATGGGTTTAACAATACATCCCAACTCCCCCCATTTTTTGGGGGGGGGGGGTCCCCTATTTTGGGGGTCCCCTCCCCCCCTCCGGGGGGTTCCTTCCTCCGCCGCCAGCGGGGCGGCGGGGGTTCTTTAAAGGGCCCCGCGGCGACAGGTACGTAGTGCCCGCGCCCGTTCACCCGCCGGGTTCGCTTTAGGGAGGGGGCGGGAGGGATGTTCCTCTCCCCCCTCCCCCCCCTGTATGTCGGCCGGGGTGTGGCGCCGCACTACGGGTCAGCGGCGCGGGGGAAAAGTGCGGCGGCTGCGGGGGAGTGACGCACGGTGCTCTCCTTCCCCCTGCCCCGTGAGGAATCGTCCGGGACCGGCCGTGCTGCAGGACCCGGGTGAGGTAAGTGGATTTTATTATTTTTTTTTTTATTAGCTATATGGGGGGCTCTCCCGGGCAAAAAAGGGGGCACTTACCTGGCAACAGAGGGGAATCACCGGGCAACAGGGGGGACATCTACCTGGAACAGGGGGGGGCACTATGGCAACAGAGGGGGCACTACCGGGCAAAATGGGGGCACTCCTGGCAACAGAGGGGGATCTACCTGGAAACAATGGGGGCACTAGGGCAAAAAGGGGGCGCATCTCCCTGGCAACAGAGGGCGCATCTACGGGGCAAAGGGGGATCTACCTGGCAACAAGGGGGGGCCACAACCTGGAAAAAGTGGGGGCATCTCCCTGGAAAACAGAGGGGCATCTCCCTGGACAATGGGGGCCCTACTGGCAACAGAGGGGCATAACCTGGCAACAGAGGGGACACTCCCCTGGCAAAGAGGGGACATCTAATGGCAAACAGAGGGGGCACTACCTGGCAACAATGGGGGCATTTTCCCTGGCAAAAGAGGGGGCAGCTACCTGGCAACAAGGGGGGGGCACTCCTGGCAACAATGGGGGCATCCCTGGAAAAGAGGGGGCTCTACCGGGCAACAAGGGGGCACTTACCTGGCAACAAGGGGACATTAACCTGGCAACAGAGGGGGCCTACCTGGCAACATGGGGGACTCCCTGGCAACAGGGGGGGCACTACCTGGCAACAGAGGGGCTTCTACTGGAACAAGGGGGGCACTCCCGGGAAAAAACAGAGGGGGCATCTACCTGGAAACCCAGGGGGGCTCTCCCGGGCAAAAAATGGGGGATACCGGGGCAACAATGGGGGGCCCCTCCCTGGCAAAATGGGGGCCCCTACCTGGCAACAATGGGGGGACCTCCCGGGAAACAAAGGGGGGCACCTCTGGCAAAAAAAAGGGGGGGCACCTACCGGGTACAAGGGGGATCCTACTTGGCACAAGGGGCTCTACCTGCCGAAAGGGGCACAAATGCTTATGGGGGGTTACTACAAAAACGGTAGTGCGGGCGGTGTTAATGAGGCCCCGGGCCTATCCCCGAACCGGAAGTCGCCGTATGCTCTGCACGGATACATCCCCCATTTTTCCTTTCCCCGGATATGATCAGAGCCGGCGATTCCGGTTTTCCTGTTAGGGCCGCGGCGCTCATTTAACCCGGCACTCTTTCCCACAACGGAGCCTATTCTTGGGGCTCCCGCCCTTTACTCATCTTTTCTACCTTTTTCGGGTTGGTAAGTTGTCTGGGGTGCAATGGGTTACTAGCTTTATTTTAATGTGGCTGAAAAGCCCCTTTTTCCCTTACATTATATTACATTTAAATATAGTGATTTGCTACGTATTATCATTAATCCCTGCCATTACTTATATGTATACGGTGAAATCTTTTTGGGTCTTTCTATTAATCAGGTCTTTTCTATACATAAGTTGGTTTTCTTTCAGTATATATCTGCATTGTTGTTTTTGACCAATTTTTTGTGGTACTGTTTGTTGACTTTTTTACTATCAAGTTTGAATAACGATGTTATATTTTGTCTAATTGGGTATGATTTATTTGGTTATGGGGGTTTCTTTTATTTTTCATTTACACTGTAATATGTATAAAATTCACTGTTTTTCATGGTTTTTCTATGTTTTGTTTCTTCACAGTGGATGTTTAAAAGGTCTAAATTAAACCCAAAAAGTCATTTATCTAAGTCAAGATTTTGTAAAAATCTTGGGCCGTGGATAAATAAAACCAAAACTTTTTGCTTATTTCCTTTTGTGCGGGGCAATTATTTTTCTCTTGACGCTGATGGTGAAAATTCATCACCTCTTGACCAGACTTTGACCAGCACCACACTGATTACTGGCATTGAGTGCCACCCCATACAACGAACAGCACAAGTAATGCAGGTAATGTGTGTCCAGTGATTGATGGCCACAGTTCTGTCCTAGTGTAAGTAAGGCCAGTGTGCTGCCTGGAAGGGAAAAGGCAAATCCTGAGAATGATTGCTCTCCTGCAATGTTAGGGAATGGTTTAAAGTGGTGTGTCAGATTTTGGTGTGTGTTGCTGCATGGATGAGGCCTCAGAAGGATGAAAATACCGTGAAGGAACAGTGCTGGGCGGTTTTGTGGGCAGTCCACCTGAGGTCACTTGCTCGAATGGTTGCTGTATTTCCAGTAGCTTTTACATCAAGGGCACAAATATGCCGTGAAAGTAGTGTGGAAAGCGTCCGCTTAAAACCCCAAAAAAGGGGTTTGCTCAGGCGTTAGTAAGGAGCAGATGAGTGTGTTTGAATCCTCGGGTAGTAAAATTGCTTTTTTGGGGGCTGATAAATTCCCTTTGAGATGATGGAGGAAATATTAGCACTATCTGGAGGGATAGTCCCTTTGGGTTTTTGGGCCCCCTCAGGGGGGGGCCCCCAGCACTAGATTCTGCTGTCCCATGGATTAAAAAAATTTGCCCAAAGTAACACAGCAAGGGTTGGGGAAAAGTGAGAGATCCCCTGAAGATGAGGGGCCCGGTGCTATACGGTAAATGTGTCGGCCTTACTCCGGACACGGTGTGAATTTGATGGTGCACAAGATGCAGGAGTGAGTCTGTCTGAAGCTGAGAGTTCTCTCTTAGAGATTGTTACAGGGGATTTGAAGAAAACGTCTCCACACGTTGCTGCATAGGAACTGCTGCTAGGCAGAGCGGGTGAGAACTGTGCACTAGGGGAAGGTGTCCTCTGACGCTGGAGAGGTGGTCAGTGGGGTAGACCAGATTTCCTCGGTAGAAAAACCGGTGACAGTGGTGACAAAGGGTGGGTTTAGGGGCCAGGAAAAAAAGGATGTAGCTGACCCTATGCGGCAGGAGATGGCATGAGGACCAGAGAACTTTGAGAAGAGACATTTTTTTTGGGGCTCCTTATAATCCTCCGACAAGAGCTCAGTTGGGGTCAGTGCACCCCCATGGGCTGATGGATAGTACCCTGGAGGGTGCTGTCATTACAGCTTCTGGCGATGCTATTGGTTTGGGTTCCCAACCAATGGTCTATTGTTCGTAAAAAGTGAAGGACATGCCATGACACAATGACGGGAGTCGTGTGTGGATGAAGGCTATGGTCTGATAGTTTGGGATTGGGGTAGTATTTGGGAACCCCGTGAATGTCAGCAAGCGGGCTGAACGTGATGACTTCATTTTTGCGGGCGGATGGGGTTGTGCCCTTTTATAAAGTGGTTATAAATTTTATTGTCTTGTGGGTGAGTGCATGGTTGGGCCCCCACTGAGCTGTATGTGAACAAGTTGTCTGGCCCCTGAAGTGTAGGGTTGTTTTTTTTCCCCAAATAGGGCTTTTACCCCCCTAGGGAGCCGTGCAAGGGGAGAAAAATCCTGCGGGCCTTTTTCAAAAAGGGGGGGGTTATGTGGCAGAGGACCATGGCAGTACATATTTTGCAAATAATGGCATAAAACAGGGGATTACAAGAAACACGCCACCAAAGTTACCTGACCCCTTGTGAGGTAGGAGACAGCCCTGTATATTGTTTTCTGCAAAGCGGTTGCACTTGTTAATTAGATTGCTGTTCCGGGTCACTCTTATCGGGGGTGGGCCAAAAGTTGGGTGAGTGTCACCCCCGTGTTCCCCGGATAGGTTTTTGGCAAAATTCCTGGAGGGCTTTAAAAGGGCCTGGGCCTGCTTTCAAGGGTGGGGGTCTGCAGCTGACTGGAGCAGCAAGGAGTATGAAGCTCGGCCCCCAAGAGACTTTTTTTGGGTTTTTTTAGTAAAAACCGTTAACTGTACTGTGAATCTAACTGACCTGTGCGGGGTTAAATAAACTTGGCTAAGGGCCAGACTCAAAGAGAAGCGTGTCGAATGACATATAGGGGTCCCAATCTGACTCCCAAAGGGACGGCGATCCGGGAGTTAAAGTGGGAAAGGGGGCCCCCCCGCTGGTCCAAGATGGCGGCCAACGTGAGTGAGGTCTCACTTTATACAGTTATATTTGTATGTTTTTTGTGGGGGTTAGCCTCAGGTTCAGGTAGCAGCCGGGGATTTGGCAACAAAACGGGGAACAGCATAAAAAGCCCCAAAGTCCAGGCTATCCCTGGTTTATTAAGGGCAACAAAATAACCGCCTTAATTCGGGCAAAACATACAAAAAAAAAACCCTTTGCTCGCTGAGTTTAACTAAACAGTAAGGGGCCGACTACACCAAAACCCAAACTCGTGCCTCTGTACAAAAACCCAATTACAGAGTAACGGGGCTTACCAGGGGCTTGTAGTATTCTACCAGCACCATGAACAGGCCTCAGACCCAGGCTTTATAGCCTGACCCCGCCTCAACCGGGGCTGGAGGGGCCACCCACCCAGCTTTTGACCACTCCGGGAAAAGCCAACCCGGGACAAAAGGGATTGGAACCGCTTCAAAAAAACCCAACAGCAGCAAGTGTATGACAACACAGGACGTCGGCTCTCCCTTCACCGAGCCCGGGGCCCTTGGTGCCCACCATCTGTCCTGCGCTCCCTATAGCACATATGAGAGTTTCTAGGGGAAAATATCTTCCTTCCACACGTCGCCTGTCCGCTCACAGTATTATAGTGTTGTGTGTGTGTGTGGTGTGTTTTGGGGTGCTTTAAGGGCCCTTTGGATTAAGTTCAACTTTTCAGGCAGAGACAAGACGTATTCCCAGGTAAAAAAATAACAGGTTCTGTATTTTATTAAGAAAAGAAAATGCAAAGTCAAGGGAAAGCACAAACACAAACAAAAACAAACGCCTCCCCTCGGGGCTGTAGCTAACAGAGACCAGCTAACGACAGTCTGTAAGTTCCCTGGGGTTTTCCAGGGGTCTCCCCCCCAAGGCTTAAAGAGCCAGGGTTGAAACCCCCTATTCACTTCCTGCTGACTTTTATACTCCGGGTAAACCCCGAGGGGGATCAGGGGGAGTTGCACCACCACCCCTCCTAGCTATCCCAATGAAAGGGGCCGACCTAGGAAATGGCTGAAGCCAAACTAACCTTAAATGTGTTAAAAACATGTCACATCTGTACGCGACATCCATCAATTTTGGCCTTTCTTCCCCCAAGGTCCTTCCTTGGGGGCATTTGTCGGAAAACATGGGAAATGCACGAAAAGGAAACCGGCGGGATGTATAGGCCATTTAAAACCCCTTCCTCTTTTCCCACCTTACAAAACCCCCCCCCCCTCTGCTCAGACCTGTGGGCGGAGCACCTTGTGCCCCGAAACTATGTACTCTAGATAACGCGTCGCGTTTGCTTGTTGGGACCTACATGGTTTTCTACAAGAACTTAAAGTCCTGTAGGGCCGGGAACCACCGGGTCACCTCGCATTTTTCCCCTTTTTTTTGGGCCATCCACTTTGGGGGCGGGGGATGATCTGTGATCCCAAAAATGCCTTCCGACCAGGTAATACCTGAAAAACTCGTTTCCCCCTTTGGGCCAAACACCCCTCTTAAAATTGAATAATTTTTTTTTGGCGGGCCGTTTTCCCGGCGGGGTACCCAGGGGGTGCTCTTCCCCCTTAACCCAGGGACGACCCCTAAGCCGATTCTAGGCTCCGTCTGCACCAGGAACCCTCCCAAAAATTTTAGGGGTGACAAAAAGGGCCTTTTACAAAGAACCCTCCTTATTTTTTGGGAAGGCTTGCCGGCCTGGGGGTTCCATTTATTTGGGTGATTTTGTCCCTGGTGAGATCTGTGAAGGGGCACTTTTGGGGAAAACCCCCTGCCAAACCCCTGTAATAACCTGCAAGCCGGGAAGGCTAAAACCTGTTTCTGGACACGGTTGGGGCCCAATTCTGAATGGCTTCGAGCTTGTTCCTGGGGTTTTATGACTTGTTGTAGCCGGGAAGGAAAGCCCCCTTTCCCCCCCTATCGCCATTTTCTGGGGGTTTTGGCCGTTGGGGCCCGGGCGGCCCCTATGCGTAAAGGCCCCGCTTGCACTTTAGCCAATGGGAACCCCAAATTTGGGCGCTGTAATCACCCCATCATCCGGGGTTTGCGGCTGCGTAGTTTTTATGCGGCTTGCAGGAATGTCCTTTAACCCTGAAAGGTGCCGGGGGGCCCATGAAAACCCAAAGGAAGGACCACACTGGAAGTGTCCCTCTGGGGTAAAAAAATGCCTTTTTTTTTCCTTGGGGCCTTATCTGTGAGGGGAACCCTGCCAATACCCTTTGGTGGGGTCTAAGGTGGCATATACCCTCCTGGTCCCAACCTCTGATACTCGTCGACCTTGCATGGGTAGGCATCAAAATTTGGGAGCTTCTTTTAACTTGCGAAGTCATTACAAAACCGCAAGCTACCATCTGGTTTAGGAAAAACACGATGGGCTGGACCCCCCCTTTGGGATTCTCTTTTACCCCCGGGGGCTAGCTTTTTTCCCCACCCTTCTATAGGGTTTTCCTCGGGGGCTTCCGGTACCCTGTAGGGTCTCAACCACCCCCTTTTGTTCCAGGCTCGGTAAAATTATTTTGGATAACGTTGGGGCCCAGGCAGTTCAGAGAAGACCCCCTCGGTTCCTTGTGGGAATTCCCTACCTCCTGTCCTGGACCTCTGACGGGACTCCGCGATAGGACGGGGGGGTAACCCCTTTGTTTGGGGATTTCCCACTCCCCTTGCACCCCCAGGCTTTCTGGGTTTTCCTTCCAGGTTTGAGGGGGTTAAATTTTGGGTAATTTTTGGGGGGTTTTATTTTCCCTGGGGGGAAAAACCTTGAATTCACCTCACCACCCGTTCACAGTTCTATAGGGGCCTTCCCACTTGGCTAAAATTGCTCTCTACGGTTGGGTAAAATAGAGCACCCCTTCCCCGGGGAAAAACCCCTGCTCTTGGGGTCCGGGTTGTAAACCCCGGGGCCGGGCTTCCGGGGCCTGTAGCTGTTCTCCCTTAAATGGCATCATTTCCCGCGACCCTGTCCTGCATTCAGCTAATGCCTAGCACCTTTGTAAGGGGTTTTCCCCTCTTGCTCCCGGGTTTCCGGGTTATATCCAGGACCCCGGGGATGTCCACATATAGAGCTCGAATGGGAAAACCCCGGGGATGCCTGTGGGATTTCCCCGGATGGCGAACATAAAAGGGCAACAGGTGGTCCCATCCCTACCACCCTTTGCCCACCACCTTTTTAAAAACATGCCCTTTTAAAGGGTTTTTATTAAAGCCTCGACCAGCCCATCGGTCGGGGGAGGACCGGAAGTGCGCAGTGGGGCAATTTTAGCAGGGGGCATAGCTTTTTTGGTTCCCTTGGACATAAAGGGGGTCCCCGATCGGTCGGTTTCCCCTTTGGGTCCCGGTACGGGTGAATAGTGGAACAACTCCCACTCCCCTTAGAGAGGTTTTCTGGGGGTTAAGCCCGGGGTTTGCGGGTGGCGTAATTAGTACGACCAAATGCTGGTGCCCTTTTCCTTTTTAGGGAGGGGACCGACCAATCCATGCCAATCGCCAAATGGTACTCTATAAGGGGGGAGGAACCAATACTCCGGGAAAAGGGGCTAGGGGGATGGGCCTGACACTCCGGGCAGGACTGACAGAACTCTTCCATGACCTTGAGATCCGGGGCCCTAGAATTTCCCTCCACCCGCCCTAGTTTTCCCCCCGCCCCCCCAATGTCCCCCCAAAACTGGGAATGTCCAGTCTAAGAAAAAAAAAGGACATGTGTTGGGGGTACCACCCAAATGCTCTACCACCTCTGTTGGGTCTTTTTCACCCGGGGGGGAAAAAAAAATTGTCCCACGACAAGTGAGGGTAGGCCAACCCTCCCTGGTTCCTGTGTCTCCCAAACAATGACCTTTTGCTTTTTTAATTTACCCCGGTTAGGGGTCCCTCACTTGCCTTGCCAAAATTCCCCTCGAGACTGGGAAGGAGGGAAAATTCTAACTCAGGGGGTCTCCTCTGGATCTCCCGCCAGGGCCGACAAGGAAAAGGCACAGATTCCCAAATCGCCACTTTTTGGCACACTCATTTCAGCAGGGACTCATATTTCATTTTACCAGTTTTATTTCCCCACAATCCAAAAAAAAGGGAAAATCACAGCCAAAACTGCGCTGTGAGGGGGAAATGGTCACCACCCCCTCATGTTGGGGGACCCCCCAGGCAGTCTCTATTGCCATATTGGAGTGGGGTATCCCTGGGTTTCCCCCGGATAAAAACTACCCTATCCGGGGGGAATAGTTGTCGGGCTCACCAGTGGGGTTGCAAAAGGTCACTAAGCTCCCCGAGTCCAGGGGGCCTGCACAAAAAGTCCTTAAGGTAACCGGGACTCTCGTCGGTCCTTTCCACAGCGACCCCGGGGGAATAGACGGCCGGGCAAACCAGGAGGTACCCTCCCCAACCCCCAATTCCCCGGGTTCCTCTCTGCCCCCGGGGGAACATGCCGCCACATTTTCCCCGTCCCCTTTGGGACCCCCCCGCAACTAAAGGGGTCCCCCGGGGCCCTTTGAAACAGGTCCCGTTTTGGGGGGTAGGTGGCCTCTCCCCTTCCCATCCCTGGCCCCCCCCTTTCGGGGCAGGAGCAGTCCTTACCGCGGGTTTGGGGGTCGCGATTCCCCGGGGTATGTAGGGGCTTGCAGGGAACTCCCTTAGCGCTGTACCCTTCCAAAACGCAATCAGTTTTGTCCACGCTTTTGGGGGGTGTACCCCCACGCACCTTGGGGCTTTATGGGAAGGGCCCGCAAAAACGGTCACAGACCACTCGCTGACCACTGGGGGGTTGTGGGTCTCCGCTGTAGCCACTTTTTGGAATGTGGAACGGTCTACATTTGTACCTGGCGGGGGTTGGCAGGGATCAAACTCCCAGGCTGCACTCCTTTTGGGACGTACGGCCCCAGGGTGCCCCCAGTCAGGCCAGATCTCCCCCGCAGGTTTTTGGGGAGTCCTTTTCTCTTGGACATGCAGGTCGAAATAGGCCTTTTGCGGGTTGCCCGTTAGGAAGGGACCAGGGGCTCCCCCATGGTCCGCCGCAGCTGCTCTCTCTCTGTATCCGCTCAAAGGTCCCCCCGGTAAGCCTCAGGGGGTTTTATCCGCGGACCCTTTGCGCAGGGAACTTGACCACCTGGCGGGCTGTGAACTGAGCGTTTTTTGGGACTTCTGGCCTTGCAGCCAGGGTCTTAGCTTTTTCTGCACGTGTGGTTTACCTGCTGTTTTTTTCCTTCCCGGGCTTTGGGGGGTCTCAAAATTTCAGGGCGATTCGTCCACTTCGCCCCCCAATTGGGCTCTTTTGCGCTTTCCCGCTGGGCCCCCATCCTGGAGGGTTTAGGTTGGCTTGAATTTGCGCTTCAACCAAACTTTCCCTTTTAGCCGCCCCTGCTGACCGTGGGTAAAATGCTTTCACCCCGGGGCATACTTTTTTTCTCTGCTCAGAAGAGTACTTCCTCTATTTTTGCCCAATGCTCCTCCACCATGTGGGCTTTAAAAAAGTCTGGGATTTTGACTCACGTTTTTCAGGCAGAGACAGAGACATCAGGTGAAAAAAAAAAAGGGTTCTGTTTTTTTTGGCAGCAAACAGAAAATGCAAAGTGCAAGGGAAAGCACAAACACAAAAAAAAACAAAACCCCGCCCGTTGGGCTTACTAACAAGGCCAGCTAACTGACAGCTGTAAGTTCCCCGCTGTTTTCCAGCAGGTCTCCACCCAAGGGTTAAAGGTAGCCAGGGGTTGTAAACCACCCTGTCAGCTTACCTGCTGACTTTTAACTCCCCCGTAAAAAACCCGAGTGGAGTCATGGGGGTGAGCACCCACCCTGCTCTAAGCTCACCCCAATGGAAAAAGGGCCCACCCAGGAAATGGTGAAGCCTACAACCTTAAATGTGTTAAACATATGTCGACAGTCTGTACTGTCGCATCCACTAATTTTGGCCTTTTATCCCCCCAAGTCCTTAAATTGGGGGGCATGTGCGGGACTCGGAAAGGTGCACGCAAGGACCCTGGGGGGGGATGTATAAGCCATTGTAAAAAACCCCTTCTGCTGTTGCCACCTTACATAGTGTGAAAAATATTTAAAAACACACACACGGCCGCACACACAGTGTTACATATTTTTTTTTATTAAAAATAAAACAAATACACACATACACACAGTATATATACACACATACACAGTATATATACATACACAGAATCTACACTCATTATATATCTAAATGTAGGAAAAATTGCAGCACTCAGGTAGTCAGATGAAAAAAAAAAAAAGTGGTTTATTGCCAATAATTTTAAAACGCGTTTCGGGTCTCTCACAGAGCCATTTTAATGTTTTTAAAATACAAAACAAAGGCTATTAAGACACAATTTAAAAAACAATAAAAAAGTCAATAAAAACAATGTTGCAAATATATTATTAATAATTTTAATATTTAAAATTAATTATTATGATTGTGGATATAATTACGTTATTGAAATGACAGTTAAGGTTATTTTATCTAGTTTTTTGCCTGCATTGTGATAAGAATTACTTTAGTTGGTTGATGATAATAACAAGATAATTTTTTTGAGGATGTGGTTAATAATTGTGATTTTGAGATTTTTATTAATTTATATAATGTAATGTTACACTTGGACTGTGTTATATTAATATACATTATTAAGAGATTGTTGGTATTATTTCACTCATTTTTTGGATGAGGTTATTAGGCATAAAACATTTTTTGAACAAAGGTTTTTTTTAGGATTTTCACTTGGATCCTTTATTGGGATATGTTGTTATATAAATGGTGATATTGGTTGGTAATATTTTTGTCACTGTTGGGATAGTTTTTATTATTATATATTTGTTGGGGTGTTATGGTTTTAAATATATGTTATCTAGTATTATGAAATAAGTGACTTTATTCACTTCGGGCTTATACGATTGAATTGAGAGGATGCCACGTTGCGGCTCCATCTGTTTTACACATGTGGGTATGCGCAATAGAACTTAGGAGTTGGTGTGTTGTCATTGATGCCGTTGTGTTGAGCTGACGGGGATTCGGACATGCGCAGTTTGAATATGTTGATTCTTCATTGCGTTATCAACAGTTACTTCCTGTCTTGCGCGGTTGATTTTGGAAGACGCCGAGCTGTGAGTACAGCTTGGTGTAGTGGTTATTTCCTGGTCTGTGTAGCTAGGAATAGGAAACGTTTGGATTGGTTCTACAGCTGTAGATCACAGGTGAGCGATATAGGATCCCGCCCTCTTGTTTATGATTTTATGTAATTTTTAACACTTTTTTAATATTGGCAATGTTGATTTTTTCAATATTGTCTCCTACTCACTATGTATTTCTTTGAGATTATGATTACACTATTTTGTATTTTTATTAATAATATATTTTGCAACATTGTTATTTATTGACATTTATATTTAGAGATGGGCGAATTTCTCGAAATTCGGTTCGCTCACTTCGCCGAATTTCCCGACAAAAAATAACTTTGTTCCGAAATACTTCGGGACGAATTACATTAAAAAACAGCTATTTCCAGGCTGCACAGAGCCTGCAGGGTTCTGTAGAACGTTGTGCCATGCTTAAATATGCAGAGGGAGCAGTGTTTGGTCTTCATACAATGTTGTGTTTTAGTATGACACGCAGATGACTGCCGCCGCTCTTAGAATCGCTTCACTATAAAATTCCCTGGGCACTTATGAGGGCAAAACTGACCAAAAAACTGAAGGGGGAAGGTAGCCTGATAAAGTCATGGCAGCGACAGCTGGAAAAAAACAAGCTGAGGGCTCAGGTGGCAACATCAGTGGCAGAGTGTGGAGGTGACGGCGGCAGCCACAGCAGCATGAGGTCAGAGAGTGGCACAATGACATTCTAGAGGTGGCAACAAGGAGTAGGCCACAGAGTGGCACAATGACACAGTGTGTAGGTCACGGCAGCAGCCACAGCAGCAGTATGATGTCCGACAGTGGCACAATGACATTCTGGAGGTGGCAAAAACAGGAGTAGGCCACAGAGTGGGACAATGACACAGTGTGTAGGTTACGGCAGCAGCCACAGCAGCAGCATGAGGTCAGACAGTGGCACAATGACACAGTGTGTAGGACATGGCAGCAGCCACAGCAGCAGCATGAGTTCAGACAGTGGCATAATAACAGAGCGTGTAGGTCACGACAGCAGCAGCATGACATCAGACAGTGGCACAATGACATTCTGGAGGTGGCAAAAAAAAAGGAGTAGACCACAGAGGGGACAATTACACAGTGTGTAGGTCACGGCAGCAGCCACAGAGCAGCAATGAGGTCAGACAGTGGCACAATGACAGGTGTCTAGGTCACGGCAGCACCCAAACAGCAAGCAGTATGATATCAGACAGTGGCACAATGACTTTTCTGGAGGTGGCAAAAACAGGAGTAGGCCACAGAGTGGGACAATGACACAGTGTGTAGGTCACGGCAGCAGCCACAGCAGCAGCATGGGGTCAGACAGTGGCACAATGACACAGTGTTGTAAGTCAGGGCAGCAGCAGCATGAGGTCAGACAAGTGGCAAAATGATATTCTGGAGGTGGCAAAACAGTAGTAGGCCACAGAGTGGCACAATAACAGAGAGTGGAGGTGACGGGCGGCAGGAGCAACAGCAAGAGGTCAAAGGTGGCACAATGACACAGTGTGGATGTATGGCCACAGCAACAACATCGGCATGGGGTTTCAGACAGTGGCACAATGCCCAGAGTGTGGAGGTGGGTGGCAATACCAGTCCCTGATAAAGAGGGTTTGGGTGGCAGATGGAGAAACTGTCAGCAAATGTGTGGCATCAGGCGGGTAGCGGCATCAGAATAGTGACTGAGGCAGGTAGTTTGAAACCCAGACTCATTTCTCACAGTTTGGGTTGAGGCGTCATGGCTGATGTAGTCTGACGCCTAAGGCATTGGTGTGTGGGAAATCCTAGCCGATCCACGCCTGATACATCTTGACAAAGGTCAGTCGTTCCACATTTCCCGTGGAAAGCGGGTTCTCCTTGGGGTAACGATGGCCCCCGCCGCACTGAACACCCGCTTGATGCCACATTTACTGTCCGGGCAGGACAGCTTCTCCATGCAAACTGGGCAAGTTGGGGCCCACACATCCAGTTTGGATGCCCAGTATTCCAGCGGATCTTTAATTGGGGTGGCAGAGTGCTGCCCCAAGTGGGGCCACCCCCTGTTGGTTCTGGGTCTGCGCCAGGCCCTGCTGCTGCTGGCGACTGCCCTCCTACCTAGGCGGGTGAAGGAAGCTGCTCATCAGTGACTCCAGACTTAGGTTGCTGCTGATGGAGCTGGTACTGCTCCGACCCCCCCAAACCTTCCCCCGGCAGCCACGGCAGTAGTACGTGAGCGCTGAAGAACCCCCGGTCAGACCTGTCAGAGGAGGGACGATGTCGCACATAGGCAGCGGCCAACGGGACTACGGAGGATTTCCCTCTACTATTTGAATTTTTCCTCCCTCTCAATAGCTGGAAAAAGGCTCCCATTTTGGACCGGTAGCGAGGGTCCAATAGGGTGGAGAGCCAGAAGTCATCCCTCTGCGGAGGGCTGTCTATTCGGCTGTCACTAGCCAGGCAAATCAGCATGCTGCGGGCCATCTGCACAAGTGCCCCCGAGGGGGCTCCCTGCCTCCATTCCACTGTATACTGCCATGGTGTTTTCGGTCATCTGCCTCGTCTTCCTCATCTCCATCTACCTCCCCCAGTGCTCCTCCTCTCTTGTCCCCTGGGTAGAAAATCCACTCATTTCACCAGACAATCCCTTCTGCCCAATATCCTCCTCCTCCGCCTCCTCCATTTCAGTACCACCGCACTCATTTGGCCGCGAGATGTAGTCGCCCGTCTCCAGTCCCCTGCCCAGACAGATTTTTCAGCATCTGTTCCAGGACATGAAGCAGTGGAATGACGTTATTCATCCATTAGTCCTGGCGATGAAAAAAAAACATGGCCTCCTCAAATGGCCTCAACAAACGGCAGGTGTCACACATGAGCTGCCACTGGTGACATCAAAGTTACACAGGGGAGTACTCCTGTCCGCCTGGATCATCAAAAATCGTTAATGGCCTTTCTCTGTTCATACAGTCGGTCCAACATGTACAGGCTGGAATTCCAATGGGTGGAAACATCGCATATCAGAGTGTGTTGGGGGAGGCCGTTCTGCCGCTGCAACTCGAGGAGGGTGTTCCTAGCTTTGTAGGAATGGATGAAGTGCATGCACAGTTTCCTGGCCATTTTCAGAATCTTCTGAAGATCGGTGGAAGACTTCAGGAACCTTTTCACAACCAGATTGAAAAAGTGCGCCATGCAGGGCGCATGGACAATCCCTCCTCGGTGCAGCGCGGACACCATGTTCCTCCCATTGTCCGTCACCATGGTTCCGATTTGCAGTTGGCGCGGAGAAAGCCACACATCGATTTCTTGCTGCATGACGCGGAGCAGTTCCTCCCCTGTGTGACTTCGTTCGCCGAGGCAAGCCAGGTGTAGAACTGCGTGACACCGCTGTGCCCTACACATGTGGTATGATGGAGCAGTACTTGTGGAGGCTGAGATGGTGGTGGACGAGGAGGAGGCGGACATTGGCGCAGGAGCCGCAGTTTGACAACGTGGAGGAGAAAGCGCCGTCTCCTGTCCAAGTTGTTGGTGTGCCTGGTCCGGAAGCACATTCACCCAGTGGGCCATAAAGGACATGTACTGGCCCTGACCGTAGTTACAGCTCCAGACGTCCGCGATGCCGTGCACCTTGGAACAAACCGATAAGCTCAAGGACTGGCCCACCTTCTGTTCTACATATTTATGAAGTGGGTGGGGACTGCCTTTTTGGAAAATAAATTACGGCTTGGAACTCTCCATTCAGCTCGGCACAAGCCATTAGTTCTCTGAACGGTGCAGAGTCCACCATTGGAAAGGAGGGACTGCAGCACCCAAAAACTTTGGACAGGAGTACGGTCAGCTTCTGCACCTTTTGGATGGTTGGACGCATACTTGTTGTCTCTTTGCAATCGCCTCGCTGAATGACTGCTAGCGCCATGAAATAGCGAGGAGCAGGAGCATCTGGACAGGGAGATGATGTCAAAGAAAAACAGCTCCCTTCTGCAGAGGTGGGGGAGCCTTGAATGGCTGCAATGGCATGCGTGCCACTGGGCGCTGCTGCTGTTGCTGCGGTGGCAGGATGGACCACCACATCTGAGCCACGTTTCTCCCAGGCCACCGGATGGTGACGCTGCATGTGTTGACGCAGGGCCGTGGTGCCAACGTTAGCTCCCTGGCCACGCTGTTCTTTCTGCCTACAGATTCTACATATGCCCATATTCGGCTCCTCCTGTGTCTTAGCAAAGATCTGCCACACCGCCGAGTATCGGATTTTACCGCCACCGCTCCGCACGGAGGGACTACGGCCGCCGCTGCCTCACCGAGCCCCTGTGCCGCGCCTTTCTTGGACCTGCAAAGCGGGGTTTTTACCCCGTGGCCGCTTGGCACCCGACCTCACCCTGCGGTTATCCTGCGGACTCACGGCCACAAACTCCACTTGCTGGCTGCTCCGCTGCCTGACGCGCAAGCTGACGCCCTCTTCTCCTGACGATGATGAAGCCTTCCTCAACCGGCTCCCAAGTGCGGTCGGCTACATCATCATCTATTTGTGTTTCATCGTCACTGCTGTCCTCATCACCGGTCTTGGGATGCAGAGGCTGACCCCGCACAACATGACCTCCCCTGCCACTTCAACATCTATACTTTGTGCCTACTGCAAGAAGCAGGGGATATTGGCCCCATTTCTTCGCTGCAAGTAGCTTCTGACTGCCCTCCTCAAATTGTTCATCCTCGCTATATAGTGGCGCTGAGCCCAGACCACATAGTAGATCTCTGGCTGAGGGATGAGGACAGGTGAGTGCCGCTGACCCACTCCTGGGCCATGCCAACTAAGGGTTGTGTCTGACGTTTCCCCCCGACTCTTGACTGGGGGGTTTTCAGATGTCATCTTGGAGGAAGTGGATGGAAACCCAGTCAACCAATCAAGAACCATTGGGTTGTGAACAACACACGGCCGTAGATGACAGCGGAGTTGTGGCCTAACCGAGTGACCCCTGCTGCGAGTCCCTTGTGTGCGGCGACCTGATCCTGGAATATTTGTGCCTCTGCCACTCGCAGGTGAAGAGCCGGCCACCTCTCTGTCTGACATACTGTTGGTTCTAAAATGTACAGACACTGTTTGATGAAGATATCTGTATATGATAAATGCACACCCTGTATTTGACTCCAAATGAACCCCAGTAACAAGCTTGGGTAAACCCTTGGATATAAATTGCGCTCCACAAATGGGCAGGAAAAATTTACTTTTATGTGCCGTTTAAAAACTCTGTGTATTTTTATTGAATATAAAAGCACAAAACAGGCTTAATTAACTTCGTGATATGAATTATGCTACAGAAATTCTTCTGTGGCGGTGAAAAACAAAGTTTCTTTTACTGAGTACAAACTGCAGAACAACGCTTAATTAACCCATAGATATAAAATTGCGCAAAAGATATTTGAGCAACCAAAAACTATGAGCTTTGTAGCGTTGTTTTACAATGGCGTGTTTTCTAAGGCTACAAACAAGAGAAAAAATTCTTAATTAACTTCGCTTGTGATTAGGCTAAGGAAAAATTTATTTTTGGCAGTGTGAAAGACGGTTTATTGGAGTCACCACAGCAGAAAATCATCGCTTAATTATACCCCTGGATGTAAATTGCGCAAAGAATTGAGCTAGCAGCCACAAAAACAAAAACCTAAACGAGCTTGTAGCGTGGAAAATGGCGTATTTTTTACGTCACTACAAGAGAAAAAATTGTAATTAACCTTTCGATTGTGAATTATGCTACAGAAAAATTTGTATTTTTTGGCGTGATGAAAAAAGACGGTTTCTTGGGTCACCACAGCAGAAAAACAAAGCTTAATTAAAAATACCCCCTGGATGTAAATTGCGGCAAACAATTGAGCAACCACAAAACTACGAGCTTTGTAGCGTGTTACAATGGCGTGTTTTTTACACTACACAACAAGAGAAAAAATTGTAATTAACTTCGCTGAATTAGGCTGCAGAAAAAATGTATTTTTTGGCAGTGAAAGACGTTTTATTTTTAGTCCACTCACAGCAGAAATAACAAAGACTTAATTAACCCTGGATGTAATGCGCCAACAATATGAGCAACCACAAACTACGAGCTTTGTAGCGTGTTACAATGGCGTGTTTTCTACGCTACGACAACAAGAGAAAAAATTGTAATTAACCTTGCTTGTGAATTTGGTCTACAGTAAATGTATTTTTTGGCCGGTGAAATGAAAGACGGTTTTTATTTTTGGGTCACCACAGCAGATAAACAACTGCTTAATTAACCCCCTCTGGAAGTAATTGCGCAAAAGAATTGAGCAGACACAAACTACTAGCTTTGTGTAGCGTGTTACAATGGCGTATTTTTTTACGTACACACAAGAGAAAAAATTGTAATAAACCTTCGCTTGTGAATTAGGGTACAGTAAAATGTATTTTTTGGCGGTGAAAGACGTTTTATTTTAGTCACCACAGCAGGAAAAACAACGCTTAATTAACCTATGGATGTAAATTGCGCCAAACAATTGAGCAACCACAACTACAAGCTTTGTAGCGTTAGTTACAATGGCGTGTTTTCTGCGCTACATAACAATAGAAAAATTGTAATTGACTCTTCGCTTGTGAATTAGGTGCCAGGAAAAATGTATTTTTTGAGCGGGTGAAAGACGGTTTATTTTAGTCACCACAGCAGAAAAACAACGCTTAATTAACCCCTGGATGTAAATTGTGCCAAACAATGAGCAACACACCAAACTACGAGCTTTGGATAGCGTGTGTTAAATGGCGTGTTTTCTACGCTACACAACAAGAGAAAAAATTGTAATTAAACCTCGCTCTTGTGAAATTAGGCTACAGGAAAAAATGTATTTTTTTGGCGGTGAAAGACGGTTTATTTTTGTACCACAGCAGAAAAGGAAAAAACAACAATTAATTAACCCGTCCTGGATGTAAATTGCACAAAAGAATTGAGCAGCTACAAAATACTAGCTTTGTGTAGCGTGGTACAATGGCGTATTTTTACGAACACAACAAGAGAAAAAATTGTATTAAACCTTCGCTTGTGAATTATGCTACAGGAATTGTATTTTTTGGCGGTGTGAAAAAGAACGGTTTATTTTTGTCAGCACAGCAGAAAAACAATGCTCTTAATTAACCCCTGGATGTAAATTGGCGCCACACAATGAGCAACCACAAACTACGAGCTTTGTAGTGTGTTACATTCGGCGTGTTTTTTACGCTACCACAACAAGAGAAAAAATTGTAATTAGCCTTCGCTTGGAATTAGGCTGCAGGAAAAATGTACTTTTTTGGCGTGAAAGACGTTTTATTTTAGTCACACAGCAGAAAAAATAACGCTTAAGTAACACCCTGGATGTAAATTGCGCCAAAAGATTTGAGGCAGCCACAAACACTAGATTTGTAGGTGTTAAATGGCGTATTTTTTACGCTTACACAACAAGAGAAAAAATTGTAATTAACCTTTCGCTTGTGAATTATGCTACGGAAAATTAATTGTTATTTTTTGGCGAGTGAAAAAGACGGTTTCTTGGAGTCACCTCAGCAGAAAAACAACGCCTATTAACCCCTGGATGTAAATTGCGCAAAAGAATTGAGCAGCCACAAACTACTAGCTTTTGTAGCAGTGTTTACAATGGCGTATTTTTTTACGACTACACAAAAAAAAAAAAATGTAATTAAACATTCGCTTGTGAATTATATCTACACAGGAAAATTTTATTTTTTGGCAGAGAAAAAGACGTTTCTGAGAGTCAACCACAGCAGAAAAAACAACGCTTAATTGAACCACACTGGATGTAAAATTGCGCAAAAGAATTGAGCAGCCACAAACACTAGCTATGTAGCGTGGTACTATGGGCGTTATTTTTACGCATTCACAACAGAGAGAAAATTGTAATTACCTACGCTTGTGAATTTAAGCTACAGGAAAATTTTATTTTTTGGCGGTGAAAAAGACGGTTTTTGGAGTCACCACAGCAGGAAAAACAACGCTTAATTAACCCTGGAATGTAAATTGCGACAAAAGAATTGCAGCAGCCACCAAACTACTAGCTTTGTAGCGTGTTGTTACAATGGCGTATTTTTTCCGCTACACAACAAGAGAAAATTTGTAATTAACCGTCGCTGTGTGAATTATGCTACGGAAAATTTTATTTTTTGGCGGTGAAAAGACGGGTTTTATTTTTGTCACCACAGCAGAAAAACAACGCTTAATTAACCCCTGGATGTAAATTGCGCCAAAACAATTGTGCAACAACAAACTAGAGCTTTGTATCGTGTTACAATGGTTATTTTTTACGCTACCAACAAGAGAAAAAAATTGTATAATTAACTTTGTTGGTGAATAATGCTACAGGAAAATTGTATTTTTTTTGGCAGTGAAAATGACGGTTTCTTGGTGTCACCACAGCAGTAAAAACAACGCTTAATTAAACCCATGGACTAAATGCGCCAAAAGAAATGAGCAACCAAAATTAAGTGGTATTTGGATTGTAAAAACGCTGTTTCTTTAAATGATCAACAGGGACAGGGTTAGATAACCTTGGATATTCAATAGTGATGAAGAACTGAGCAGATATCATTAAAATGTATATGCAGCTGCTGGACGCACACTGGACTTCAGTGCCAATACCCCACAAAATAGCGAATTAGAACGTAAGAGAAGCTGTCTCTGAGACATGCTGTGAAACCCACACCCAATAATCGACTGTAAAATGTGAGTTTCTTTAGTATGAGATACATAAGCAGCACAGCAGCACCTTCCCTGCTCAGTTCAGTGAGGCAGTATGAGCTCCCGAGAGTGTCGCGCCCGGACTTATTATAGTGCAGTGGACGTCACAAGAATCCCGGCCGGTTCTATGATTCTGGCTCATCTCTGCAATGTAACATTGTAGGCTACGCCCCTTCTTCTCATCCAGACTTCTATTGCCCATGTATACGCCATGTGCTCGAAGCTATTTTATCAATCAAAGCACGCTTCGTTCCCGCGAATCACCCCAATCTTCGACTTCGTTCAGAATCGAAGTTTTCCTGAAATTCTAAACGAATTAGAATCAATTCACCGATATCTATGTTGTAAGTTCACTGCAGAAAATTATTTATTGTCAAAGGAATTGTCCCAATTGAAGATGTTTTTCAAATGGGGCCAATGGAAAAATAGTTATGTACAGACAATATTGTTGTTCCCTCTTGCACCCAACTCTCAAGCACCTCTAATTAAAAAAAAAATAAAAAATGTTGGGTAGGTTGAACAGTTAAAAAAATGCAATTGTGCCTTTTTGTTTTATGGTTTACTTTTTGTTGAATAGATTAATTGCATGTTATCTGTATTCTGCGGGTTAGCACAAGGCCACATTATTACCAATATTAGTGACTAATAAGTGTGAGTGATTACGGTTTGACTATCGTCATCGGGTCGTTAGTCGAGATATTGGCAATTATCAAGACGATTTCCGATAGTCGATAATAGATTATCGTACGCATGACCATTAAAGTCATATGGGGGAGGAACAACACCTTCATTCTTACACCAAACAGGCTGGAGAAGCTGGGAATTAAACATCCACAACAGTAATATGGATACGTGATTACATTTAGGCAACTCATTAAGGTTATAAAAGCCGCAGAAAGAAAATCACAGAACATTCACTATCCTTGTCTTGTACCACGAGCATGACACTTAAACCTGCATTGACCCAACAAATTAAAAAAGTGCCAGAAGAGGCAGTATTATTTGAACCATCATTTTACTTGAAATGGACATTGACTATCCCTGTTCCGGGAACGGCAGGCATGACCCTTAAAACTAATCTGAGCCCAGATTTAAAAAGTGCGTGAAAAGGAGTCTTTTTTTAACCACACATTTTAGTTTGAAATGGGACATTTGACTATATCCTGTCTGTACTGGACCGCAGCATGACCATTAAACCTGGCATGAACCCAGATTAAAAAAGTGCTATGAAAAGGAGTTCTTTTTCATACCACAATTTTAGTTGAACTGGACATTAAACTATATCTGTCCTTGTACCGCCCAGTATGACCGATTAAAACTGCCTGACCCACAGATTAAAAGTGTTGGGAAAGGAGTCTTTGAACCACCCATTTTAGTTGACTGGACATTGACTATACCTGTTCTGTACCACGTATGACCATTAAACCCGTACTGACCCACAGATTAAAAGTGCCGGAAAAAGGAGTCTTTCAACCACCATTTTAGTTGTTGTTACTGGACATAGGATATACTGTTCTGTACCACAGTATGACCATTAAACTGTCTGCCCACAGATTATAAGTGCCGGAAAAAAAAGGAGTCTTTGAACCACATTTTAGTTGAACTGGACATTGACTTGCACGGTCCTGGATCCGACAGTCCAGTTTGTATGACCATTAAACCTGTTTTACCCACAGATTAAAAAGGGCCGGAGTCTTTAAGACCATCATTTTTAGTTTGAACTGGACTTAGATATATCGGTCCTGGGCCACAGCATGAGCCCCAAACCTGCATAGTGTGACCAACAATTTAAAAAGTGCATGGTAAAAAGGAGTCTTTGAACCAACATTTTTAGTTGAACTGGGACATATGACTATATCTGTCCTGGGCCACAGCATGAGCCCCAGACCTGCATGACCCACAAATTAAAAATTGCCAGCAGAAAAAGGGGTCTTTCAATAGACCATTTTAGTTGAACTGGACATTGGACTATACACTGGGTAAACCTAAATCTGTTCAGTCTTCCTGTAACTTCCCTTGTACAATTCAGAGGCATATTTGTATCAGCTATTTTGTACATGCAAGTTCTTTTTTTTTTATGTAGTTTTAATTTCATGAAAACACATTTTTTAAAATAGGATGGAATCCCCCCACCACGTCTTTGTTTCTTTTATTTAATTATATTAAATGGGTTGTCTCACTAACAGAAAATTGCTAGCTATTTTAAAATCTTGCAAAAACAAGTCATGTTTGCAATATGTGTCCATTTAAACGTGTCATTACTATTCCTGTTTTTGACAGCACATCAACCTTGAGACCATTTTGACATTGTGAAGAACAATGTCTGTTAGGAAACCAATTTTTTTAGAATAGGACCTGTAGTATAGCTCATGTCACACAAATGCCCACAAAAAATTCAAAACATGACACTTGAGCCACTTTGACAATTGTGAAGTAACAAATGTCTGTTAAAAAAACCAATTTTTTAGAATAGGACCTTTTTGTATAGCTGTTATTTCACAGCAAAATGACCCCTCCAAAAAATTCAAAACATGACCCTTGAGCCACTTTTGACAATTGTGAAGAACAAATGTCTGTTGGAAACAACATTTTTTTAGAATAGGGCATTGTTAGTATTGCGGATTTCAAAGCAGCATGACCCAAAATTATAAAAGAATGACTTCTCTGACCACTGTTAAAAATTGGTGTTTCTGTGAGGGAGAAATGCCACTTAAAAGCACATATTTTTCTGTTCCAAAGGACCATGATTATAGCTGTATCTCACAGCAACATTGACCCTAGAAAAATATATAAATAAGACTTCTCAGCCACTATTAAAATTGTGATGGAGAAATGCCACTTAGAAGCCACATTTCTGTTCCAAAGGACCATGATGATAGCTGTAATCTCACAGCAACATGGACCCCAAAAAATTAATATAAAAAAATGACTTCTCAGCCACTATTAAAAAATTGTGTTGGAGAAATGCCATTAGAAGACACATTTTATATTCTCAAAGGGACATTTTATAGTTTGTATCTCACAACAACATGACCTTAAAAAACATTGACAATGCGAAATAGTTCTTAGATAAAGTGTGTAAAATGGATTACGGTTTTTTTTTTGTCATGAAACCTTGTTTCTTTTAACAGTATCCACACGCCAAAACCAGGCAAAATGATTTTTGGGAACCGAGAATAAAATTGACAGAGAGAAATTATCATTTAAAAAAACATTTTTCAAGAGGACCATTTCTGTTTGAAGAGGAATCGCTAAAGTAGACCGGCAAACTAATCAGTGACCTCGGCACTTGGGGCCACAACATCATCAGTGATCCATGCAACGGATTCATCTTGATATGAAAGTCCAAACGATCCACATTATCTGTGGAAAGCGGTATGCGTTTGTCTGTAAATGACTCCTACAGCTGTGCTGAAGGTCCGATCAGATACTGACGCTTCCGGCTGCTGGGCAGGACAAAATTTCTATGTGTGGCGAGCGAGCTCGAGGCCTCATTCATCCATTTTGCGATTTACCAGAAGTCGTATTGGGTCCGGAACTACATCCAAAAAACATCGGTGTTGAGACGAAGATAGTCGTTGCACCATGATCTTAAAGCTGTGCGTCTCTATGTGTTGTCATGTGTGCCTGCATTACATGCGTTGGGACTGATCGGTGGTAAATAAAGATTGCCAGAGTGTCACCCATTTAGGCTTACTGCCACATTGCCTGCTGCTGCTGCTGCCGCTACGGCTACTTGGCACTATACTGCTGTGACCGTCGTGACGTTTTTCCCACCGTGACAATTGAAGAAAGTGAAGCAGACGAAACAGATGTCTCCCAGTTTATCAATAAAGCAAGGTCTCCATTTCCAGCATTTTAATCTCTATTTGGGTGGTGGAAGGTAAAGTGACTGAGTTTTGTTTTGTTACGGGGATCGAAGAGGGTGGCCAACGAGTAAATGTTGTTTCATGTTGATGGCCTTAATGTGAGGTCATGTTGGAGGAAATGGAGCATCCAAGCACTCATGTGAGAGATGGTGCCTTGATTTCCCAAGCCTTTTGGTCGAGGGGCACTAGCAAACTGATCTTAACTCATCTTCCTTACTCCGCCTCAATTCGGCCAACTCTTTCAAAGACAAGGAAGTCGGTAAAGTAGGTGTCCAGGGAATACCTCATCCTGTCCGCTTCCTCTGGCCACAGCTTCAACAACAGCCCTGGACGCCTCATCGATGATGCACCCTGAGAGCTGGAGGCGCCGCATTGCACTAGCCATTGGACCCTGAAACCACTGCCTAATGAAGCGATGACATTGTGAAACTGTCGAGGCACTTGTGGATTCGACAGAGAGGAAAGGCTCCATGTACGACATCTGTGTCCGTTCCTCCTCCATCGCTGACGGGACCTGATATTTCAGAGTGTCCAACGATCGTTCCAGAACTAAGATCACCACAATGCTCATTGCTGACAAGGGGCATTGTCCGACCATGACCATTTTGGTGGCTTCTTTCCAAAACTTGGCAAGGATGGTGCAGAGCTCTTTACACCATGCCTCTACTCTCGGTTGGCTAAACCTCCTGGAGGTCCGCAACGCTGCTTGTCAGGGCATGTGTCACTTCGTACTGCGTGAATTGGCATTGCCTGCTGCAAAATCACTGGAACATGTGGAGGGTGGAATTCCGCGTTGATGCCACGTCAACAATAGACGGTTGACGGGGAGGACGAGCTGAGTTGCAAGCAGCCACGAGGGACGAAGCAGGGTTGTGCGAACGGCATAAGTGCGAACTCAGACCTCGAAGCCTTCCTCAGCAGGCACGTCAAGACCCGGGTTAGTGTTTAGAAATTTCTGGACGACAAGGTTCATGACAAAGGCCAGCAGATTTCGACCGTTATCGCACACCACCTTGCCTGGCACAAGATTATTGTCACCCCAGCCAGCGCTCAGTCTCTTTGCGGTGAGCCGTCCACAGTTCATGACCTGCGTGTGGACGGTCTCACAAGACAGATTAATTTCAACACGGCCTGGTTTCTCTGGGCCCGTGATGCCACTAGAGGACCTTGGGGGAAAAGAACCCTGCACCATCCCTGCCGGGTGTTTGAAAGAGGTCTGCACCTAGCCTGGATCCAGCCGCCCACCACCAGAGACATCCACCAGCTCACCCAGTTGAGCTGTCACAGAGATTATAGCGGCCTTGGGCCGTGCTTACTTGTCCATGTGTGTCGGTGGTCAGATGGACTTTTCTGGACACAGATGCAGACAACGTGCTTGAAAATTTTAGATGGACACGTGGCTGGCCCAGGGCAGGGACGGCTTTTCTGGCAAAGAAATGCTGCTCAGCATCTGGGTTTTGGGGGAGGCAGAGGGCCATGATGTGGAGAAACCAATCTGTGTCCACCAGACGGAAAGGCAACATTTCAAGGCCGAAAAAAACCTGGCCAATGCCGAATTTAAGGCTTGTGACTTTGGGATGGTTTGGGGTTAAAGTTGTTTCTTTGCTCCAAACCTGGAAGACAGAAGGTGGTCTGCTAGACTGGCGACTGTTGTACGGCGTGCAGCTAGGTCGTCAAACTGGCAGATGGAGAATGGGTAGATGAGGTCTCTGGTGGTGCTGGTTGGTACTCAGGCAGTCTATCGAAATTTCGACAGCACTCCAGTTGAGAAGCAACGAGAGTATCCAATTTATTTCAACATGCTACAAGGTTAAATACGGTATAGTGACAAAAGTTACGTTCTGTGACGTTGTCGGTCAGTATGACCTTTTTCAAATGCGTTCAGGAAGGTAAATGTAAAACAACATACAGTAAATAAAGTGAACACTATCCATAGTAAAACAAAAAAAATAAATCAGGACTATCTTAAACAGTAATTCAGACTAGTGTCTAAAATATATACAATATCAAAAGTTTACATATGTACATGTCATAGCTTAATATGTCCATATGTACAATTCTTATAGGGACAAAATTCCAAAGGGCAAAGCGATCAGTAATGCAATATGGAGGCACTATGTTTAGTAAATGGGCACAGAAAATCAAGTACAGACATATCATTATAGGATACATGAGGGTACCATATTTGGTCAAAAGATAAAATAAGGGTAATAACAACAGTTAGAATCCAATGGATTTATTAGCAGAAGTTAATCTGGGCAGTCTGAGGTAGATAATGAGGAGGCTATGATTAAGAGTAACATAGAAGACCTAGTAAATCACCTTAAATCCCTGACAAAGAAAACGAGAGGCTTACCCAAAGAAGAGGCATGCAGGGAGACGGAAAAGGGCCGTGACCCAGGAGCAGAGGAGCCATGCAGTACACCAGGAGTGAGCAGAGTATAAATATGAATGGCGGCGGTGCGCGCGAACGCGGCCGCCGGAACGGGAAATGAGCAAAGAGCTCCATAGTATGGGCGGCGCATGTGCACAGAGGAGGCTTGAGTTGGGAGAGAATGAGGGCAACTGGCGCATGCGCAGACAGATAACCACAGCGGGCAAAAGGAGAAGTATAAGAGAAGCACAATAAAAAGATTTAAGAAAGAGATGTGTAAATCTACAAAGTGTAATATGGAGTGAGGACTGAGTGAAAAGAGGAGGGGACTGGTAGAAGAGAAAGGGGAACAAGGAAAAAGGAAGAAAAAACAGAAAGAAACCGGGATAAGTAAAAAATAGAGATATAATGACAACAATAGGAAAAGGTAAGGAGGCATATAGAACCTGACTAGGGGACAACGAGGAACACAACGGAGGGAAAAGTCTAAGAGGAATTAGAGGAATAAAAATGAAAGGAATAGAGACGAAAAATTATGAAAAAAGAAATAGTTCTGAAAAGAAACAAACTGAAAGGGAAAGCTAAAGAATATAGAGAAGGAGACAAAAGGATGGGAGGAAAGGGTAGAACCATAAGAATATGCGATGTCTCACACTGTTTTCATTCTCTGCTCTAGCGTTGCTGTAAATGAGAAAAAGAATAGTGTTAGTATCAGGTAGTTACTCATGAAAAGAGAAAGTCACACTCTCTATTCAAGCCCTTAGGATGTAGAGTATCTAGTTTGTGTATCCATTTTGACTCACATTCCTTTAGCTTGTGTATATGATTCCCTCCTTTATGTGGTCGTTTGACCTGTTCCAAAATTTGGTATTTCAGTTGAGCGATGTTATGGCCTGCTTCTTGAAAGTGAAAAGGGATGGGGAGCCAAGTTTTGTTACAATGTATAGTAGATTTATGGCTAGCCAGCCGATCTTTCATGCGTTGTGCTGTCTCTCCCACGTAAATTAAGCCGCACGGACATTTTATTACATATACAACGAAGGAGCTATCTCAGGTAAATGGACCGCCTAGTTCAAACTTTTTACCTGTTTCTTAGGGTGTCTAATGACACTACCCTTGGTGACATTAGAGCAATGACAGCAATGCAGGCACGGAAAGGTGAGAGGAAAAAGTACCCTGTGTGTGTTCCCTCCTTAACGGGCCTATATCAGCCCTGACTAATGTATATTTAATATTGGTAGGTCTTTTAGAACAAATCATTAGGGGCTGTTGAAAGACTGGTATCTGGGGATAGGCTTCTTTGAGTATGTGCCAATGTTTTTTCAGAATATTGTGAACTTCTGTTAATCTGGGATGGTAAGTATTGATAAATGGTAAACGGGTAGGGGTAGATTCCCTAGAGTTAACATTTCCTAGGTCCAGGGTTTTAAGGTATGTAATCTGGGTATCCCCGAACACGGAATTTATCCCGTATTTCCTGTTGTCGGAACGATCTCATGTTGGAATTAGAAAAAATCCTTTGTACCCTCATTAGTTGAGATTTTGGCAAAGATCTCTTGATGTGTGTGGGGTGACAACTGTTATAGTGAAGTAGATTGTTCCTGTCCGTGGGTTTAACAAACAAATCGGTATTTAAAGTGTTATCGTCATTCTTGATCACTAGGGTGTCTAGAAAACGGAGTTGGTGAGAATCAAATTGTATGGTAGATTGTAACTCGGGCCAAATGGAGTTGAGCCATAATGTAAATAATAGTATTGTGGGTTGGTCCCCTTCCCAAATGCAGAAAACATCGTCAATATACTTTTACAGATTATAACGATGCTGTTTAAAAGAGGTTTTTTGGTAAATATAAGGTGTCCTCGAGAGTGACATGTACGCATTGCATATGGGTGGGGCCATATTTGGACCCCATTGCGGTGCCTTTTATTTGTGAGTAGAACGCTTGTCACCAAATAAGAAATTAGCTTTCTTAAGAAATTACAGTTTAATAGGTCAATACAAAAGGAACATGTTATCACGTCGGGGTTCAGATCAGACTTATTCAACAAAGCACGTATAAGCTTCAATGCCTTAGAATTTCCCCCAATCGACGTGTACAGAGCTGCACACGTCGATTGATACCAAAATTGAGTTTGCTGGTATTTCACCAATGCGGTTTTAGTATTAGACAGAAATGTTAGTGTCTAGAAGAATAGGAAGGGAGTGGTGCGGAACAGTGGAGATAAATTTTTTTTCCAGATATTGTCCCAAAAAAGGGGGTATTGAGTCATTGATGCTACAATCGGTCTACCGGTGGTTATCAAACCCCTTATGTATTTTGGAAGGAATAAAACCCCGAGTGATGGGGTGTTTTTTAGAAGAAAAGGAGTAGGGGGTTTTTATAAATAATCCCCCTTACAGTTGAGGGTCAACAAACATTAAAATGTGGTTTTTATTTTAAAGTTGGATCCCCTAAGAGGACAAAATGTAGAGATACCCGATAGTACCCTCATAGTTCAGACATATGTCTGATAGGTTCATTAACTACCCACCCCCCTTACTGCAGGTTAATGATGTATTTTTTTTTTTCTTAAGTGCCCTTAATGTCTAATTTCTCAGGGGTGAGGTTACTGTTTTTTGGTTTTTGTGGGGGCACAAAGGAAAATACCACCTCTCTTTTGACTATCGAGATGTATTTTTCAATCGGGGGATTGTCCTGGGGGGGCAATAGGGGTACTCTTGATGTCCTAACGGCGAATCGAATTCTTTTGTTGGGGGGTGGTAGAGATCTAGTGGAATCAGCAAACTGACCCTTAAAGCCGTAGAGACCAAAAAAATTGTAGTTTCCTGTTGTGTTGGAAAATTTTTGGAGAAGGGATAGGGCAAAAAGACAAACCTTTTTGACCCTTTAAATTCAGATGGTACAAACCCTAAAAGAAATTTTAAATTTTACAGTTATTGTCAAGCTGATTGCTCCCCTGCGAGGTTGTTAGCCCTGCTGTGGATTTGCGGGATCTCCCCCGCCCCCTGTAGGTCTGCCCTCTGTAGTTTTTTTTGGGTTTACAAAAAAAGGGAGCTTCCCCGCCCGTTGCCCCTCTCATTTTCCCGATCCGGAGCTGGAATAATCCATTTAATTCTTGGGGGGAATTGTTAAATCGCGGGGGTTTCCCACTGAACATTTGTTTGTTTCAGGTAGATGGATCTGAAAAAATTTGTGGGGTTTTTGTTTTCTAATAAGGGATTTTCCGGGTGGATTATCAACCTTTTTTTAAAGGATGTTAGTTCTTCAGAAGATAGAGTGTAGGAAAACGTTGTTCATGTTGCGATTTCTTTTTTGTTTCAGCAATCGACACTTGAAAATGTTCTTGGTCAAAGGGATGGGGTAAAAATGAAATTTGTTCGGTGCTTTAAAAAATTTTTTTAAAGAGCTTCTTTTTCCCTTGAATAGGGTGGTTGTAAGTGTGATTTAAGCCTGGGGTATTCGGGTTTACCCTTTACTGCCAGTGTGGTACAGTGTAATTATGTCCCACTGGGCCTTAAGGGTTTTCTCCCATTCCGAGTAGATGTTCTTTTGCAGGAACACGAAAAAATTTAAATTTCGATGAGTAATTTTGATCAAAAATTTTTCTTGCTTTTTTGTCATATACCTGTTTTTAAACCCTTTTGGCATTTTGAAATTAAATTAGATTATTTGTTCTTTCAAGTGAGTCTGTAAAAATTTTTGACTGTTTTTTTTATTGACAAGCCCCCAAGAAGCATATTGTTTCGGTGCCAGACATTCTTTATTCTGTGGGTGGTACTCGGGCGAGGGTGGAGGCTGAAGGGAGGTGATCCCGACATGACTCTAAAGGACATGGGAAGCTGAAAAACGCTTGGTGGTGGGGGAGGAGGGGGGCGGAAAAGGGGTGTACGGGGGTTGGAAAGGCCGGGGCACGGGGGGGCCTTTTTGGCCAAGTTTCCCCAAATTTTAAATAGTTTTGCTGCATGTAAATAACATGTTGGGGGGTGGTTAAACCCCTAAGTTTTTCCCTCTTTTTATGGTTTCGCAAGGGGCAATGACATCGCGGGTGATCAGAGGTTCTCGAAAAAGGTCCAGGCTTGAGAGGTCTGGCCTTTTCAAACGGCAATAAAGGAGGGCAGTGTTTCCGCTGATCGTGGTGGCGGAATATCTGCGGCTTCTGCGACCCCCCTCTTCCTTTATGGGGGCCGTACTGAGCTCCCCCATCGTCTTCCCCCCTCGTCCGTGATGAACCCCCGCAAGAAAAATTTTGCTAAAAAAGACCAGTTGGATCCGCAATGTCTCATCATCATCTAACACGGGTGATTTGATCGTCCTGACATTCTGATCCAGGAGTGCGAGCTACAAGCAAGGGGCACTACAAGCGTTCCCCCGACCGCCGGGTTTTTTGCGATTGAGGGCTTCCTTCTCCTCCTCTGGGGCATCGTAACTGGGCGTCAGAGCGCAAAATCATCCCTCTTTGGCCTTGATTTTTAACATGCCTTCTGCCCCCAAACCGCTTTTTTGTCATCAAAGAGGTCTTTAGAAAAAAGGATTACCACAGGGTGGGGACACGAGTTGACATTTGGGCTTGCCCTTACTTTATGTTGGAGGATGCGATGACGACATTTGTGGCCGGAGAGGACGAGGGGGTAAAAACTGTGGATGCAGGGTTTCTTAACCCCCTGAAACGATTTGGGGCGTGTTTTGTTACTGAGTTCAAAGGGGCCCTGACCCCCGGATGGAGGCCGCGTCCTGCAACCGACATCCCCTGGAGCGTGTTGTCGCCAGCACTGGAAGGAGCACCTTTTCTCGTACCTCTCCTCCTGCCTACCCCCTTCTTTGCTCGCTTTCCACCTGCATTTTGCTCCCTTTCAAAAGTAAAACCCTTAAAAAGGTTGGAAGAGTTTTTGGCAGCTCTTTTTAAAAACAGCAAATCACGTATTCTTAAATCCTCTAATTTCCACAGCCTAGGGAAAATTAGAAACTGAAATGTTTTTCTGCAATACCTGTGAAAATGCGGTCTGGTGGAAAAACCGAAGACAAAATCAACAGTGTTTTTCTTCATCCAGGGATTTACACTGCCCCGTAGGATAGGTTGATGTTTTCAACAAAATATCATACAAACGCTATCTGCGCCAAACTGAGATTCACGAGCGCAATAAAAAATATCAAAGTTACCGATGAAAATTGCATTTTTTGCAGCAATGACAAACGAGAACGTTGCTAGAAAATTTTTCTATCAGAATTGTCGTACAGCGTGGCTTTTGAAAAAACTAGGGGTGCACCAGTCAATACAGCTATTTAAAAATTATACGGATAACAAACGGTGGTTTTTGCACCCATAATACACCTGCGGTGTCTACAAATTGCTGTTTCAATTAAGTGCAAGGGGCCCTTTTTACAAAGCTGGACTCGCCAAAGTGAAAAAAACGTAATTAAATTGGTACGGTAATAAAACGTGGGTTTTTTGCCCTATAAATACACCCCGCGGTGACTACAAAATTTCTGTATTCAAATTTAAGTACAAGGGGGTGTATGAACATAGCTGGGGCTGTGCCAAAGTGAAAAAAAAACGTAATTAAATTGTGTACGGATAATAAAGGGGTTTTTGCACCTATAAATACACTGCGGTGACCACAAAAATTTCTGTATTCAAATTTAAGTGCAAGGTGGCTTATGAACAAAAAATGGCCCCCCAAGTAAAAAAAAAACCCTATTTGAAATGTATACGGATAAAAAAAGGGTGTTTTTTGACCATAAAAAAACCTGCGGTACTACAGAATTTCTGTATTCAAAATTAAATGCAAGGTGGTCTTGAACAAAGTGGAGGCCAAAATGAAAAACACGTAATTAAAATTGTGTACGGATAATAAAAGGGGTTTTTTCAGCTAAAATCACCCCGGTGACTACAAAATTCGTATTTTAAATTTAGTACAAGGTGGCATAAGAACAAAATGGGGCCGCACCAAAATAAAAAAAAACCTATTTTAAATGTTTTTAAGGGAAAAAATAGTGTTTTTTGCACCTAAAAATACACCCGCGGTGATACAAAATTGTGTATTTAAATTTAAGTGCAAGTGGCTCTATGATCAAAACTGGGCCGCACCAAAGTAAAAAAAAACCCCAATTTGAAATGTATAGGAAATAAAAAAGGGGTTTTTTGACCTATAAATACCCCTGCGGTGACTAGAAAAGTTAGTATCCTATTGTAAAATAAAAAATGGGTTTGAACACAGCTGGGCTCCGCCAAAATGAAAAAAATGTAATTAAATTGTGTAGGGATAATAAAAAGGTGTTTTTTGCACCTAAAATACCCTGCGGGACTAGAAAAGTTCTGTATTTCCCATGTAAGTAAAAAAATTGGTCTTTGAATAAAACTGAGCCGGGGAAAGGGAAAAAAAAAATAATTAAAAAATTGTACAGATAAAAAAGGGGATTTTGGACCCATCAAAATACACCTCAGTTACTAGAAAAGATCTGTATCCCAAAATAAGTACAGGCTGCACAAAATACAAGCAAAATTTTCCCAAAAAAAAGGCCAAAAAAATGTTAATAAAAACAATTTAAAGCAGGGTCAAAGCAGAGCGGGCAGCATATTATCCCCTCTCCTTTCAAAAACCTGCCTCCCGCCTTCTGTCTGTGTTGGGCCCCACCCACCGCATCCCCCCGCACCCCTGGGCTGTCCGCTGTGTCCCTTTAAATTTCCCTAATAAACTAAAAACTGAAAAATTTTAATCTACCTAATTTTTGTTCAACCTAAAAGCATATTTTCTGTGTGAACAAAGAGAATAGTTCCTGAGCTGTTTTTAGGGACCCAGCACACGTCCCGCTTTTTTTGGACCCACCACAGTTTAGAAAAAGGGCTTTCTATGTAAAACGGGTCATGTGATTTTTTCCAGCCAATACAACATACACACCCCCTCAGACGTCGCACACCCCCGCCCCCTGCTCTTTCTCTAAGTGATTTGCGGCCGCCCCAAAATGACAGGGAAACCCCTTTAAAAAGGCGCATATTAATAGATTTTGCGCGATTTTAACCTAAATTATCATTTATCGAAAAAAAATCCCATAACATAAAAACCGTGCCGATTTCAACTTTGTCGATAATAATCGCTCAACACTAGTGACTAATACCGTCATGTTACTAATCAAACAAATATACCAAGACTGATAAAACCTGTAACAACAATACACAAAGACCAAATAATACCCCACATATCACTACCATATAGTGACTAATACCATCATACTGTTACTGACAAAATCAATATACCAAGACCAATAATACCAATAACAACAATATACAAGGACCTAATAACACCACCACATCATCACCACATATTTTTATTATAAACGGTTTGAATAATACCATCGTACTGTTACTGAATATAAACCATTACACTAAGACCACTATTACCACCATACAGTGACTATATAGTGGTAGATACCAGTGTGTGGCTCTGCAGCCATATAAGTGATTACAGAGCAGTTACATTTAATGACGCACAGGTGATATCTTATCTAATGAGTCGTTATCTTTCCCTTTTTTCTCCATCCAGTCCAGACTTCCATGATGACTTCTCCCGGCCATGAATCCCTGCAAAATTTACCACACAAACACGTTAGACTCCAAATAGTAGAAGTGCCCCCATTAGATTATTAGGCCCCCGTTTGTGCCACCAGTACATAGGAACACACTGTAGTAGGTTAGTAGATAGATCCCCTTCTGGTAGATAGGCAGATAGACAGGGCCACTTCTGACAGGTAGGCAGGTAGATAGGTCATCTTATAGTAGGTAGACAGGTAGATATGGCACCTTCTGGTAGGTAGGCAGGTATATAGGGCCAGTTACGGCAGGTAGGCTGGTATATAGGGCCATTTACAACTGGTAGGGTGGTATATAGGGACAGTTACAGCAGGTAGGATGGTATATAGGGCCAGTTAAGAGCAGGTAGGGTGGCATATAGGGCCATTAATAGCAGGTAGGGTGGTATATAGGGCCATTAATAGCAGGTAGGGTGGAATATAGAGCCAGTTATAGCAGGTAGGGGGAAATATAGGGACAGTTATAGCAGGTAGGGCGGTACATAGGAACACTTAGGGTATGTATTCCGCCCCCCATGTATGTGGCGGGGGAGGGGGGGCGGCAGCCCGCCGGCCCCATGGACATTCATTATCTCCCATGTCACTTATCTCCCCGCTCGTTGTATTGTGCGAGCAGGGAGAGTAGACATAATCCATAGTTCTCTATGAGAACTGTGGATTACCGTAATGACTGGGACGTATCTCGCCCCGTATTTCGCGCAGTACAGCGTGAAATATGGGGCGAGATACGTCCCAGTTTAAGCCATGTGAAAACAGCCTAACTCCTGATGCTGACATGTGACTCTCCTTGACTCTCAGGTGAGTAGTTCTAAGAATAATCTCTATGGAGCACTTTTTTTTTTCGCTTGAAAAATGACATGTAGAAGGAGGTACAGCGGTAGCCAACATGATGTAGAGATTAAATAAAATTGGTACTGTGGTCAGAATTAAATTAATCCTTTAGCCAAAGAACTAAAAATCTCCTTCAAACTTCAGTCTTCTATCTGGCAAGTGCAGCTTTCAATGATAGCAAGGTCACCTTACTGGTGGCTGCATGTCTCTTATGTAGCTGCCAACTCTTAGAGAGGATTGCTCAATATCTGATATCATAGTGTGGACCATAACCAGTTAACACGAACAACTGTCTGGTGCTGTGAACCTGCTAATACATTACGTTTGTAAAAAACAACTTGTGTACTGTCATTTGTCTACAATTAGCAAGGGAGACGCAATTATACATTTATGCTTGTGTAGGCATAGGAGTCAGCAAATAATATGTACTGAAAATAATGATGAAAAAAATAGAAAAATATACTGATAAATATGAGCATCACAAATTACTCCACTCGGGACCAATCATAAGTGCAACTAATGTGACCCATATTTCCAAGCCATGGGCTATGTAAACAAATTGCGATCATATGTTTAAATGGCATCAACTTACATTCTATCCATATTCACAGTCTCTGAGCTCACACTTTGTGTCCATATGATTGATGAGTGCGGACATTACTGATGCTGCCTGGATATGTAAGGGTCTTAGTGATACATTGGATAGAGGATTAACAGAGCTGTGAGCAAGGAATTTAAAGATTACCTGTCAGACTGCTGGATACGATTCGGTGCTATGGGAACTGTTGTATGTTCCAAAACAAATGAAGTTCTTAGCGGATAATGATAGGTAAGACCTAGCACAAACAGTGTCCTAATCCAAGATCCAACTAGACCCACTGAGAGTATGAAACAAATGGCTGGGAGGTAATTATGTAATCCCTGCCTCCACCTCTTGTTGTCAGTGAATGTGATAATTACTGGTTGGGTAATTAATAACTGTGTCAGTGAGAAATCAATAGACGTATATAAATTACTTGGCAAGAAAAACCATAAGTGGGAAGGGTGTATTGTTCCCACTACTCTGTAGCAGTTCTGAAGCACATCTACAGTACTGTAGAATAAGTATTGAGGATCATTACATGCCTATAGGGAAAATGCCAATTTCCACTGGTGAAATCCCCTGTTTTAGGACCTAGCCCTGCGGTGATCAGTTTGTCTACATAGCAGTTACCGAATGCAAAGGTTTGTCTATCAGTTTAGCTTTACCTAGTAGTAGTACTTTGTGCTGTATAAATGAAAAGGACTAAATCTAAAAGAAATATAAGAAGATAATCTTATTGCACCTCATATTAGATAAATGTAGACTACATCAGTCTATTTCACCAGGATCAGTTAATAATCTCATGTGGATGGTGGCTTCCCAACTCTCCTACAATAGTTGATGTGAGGGGAGATGAGGATCCAGCATATAGATTTCACCTGCTCAATCTTTATTGTTTTCAGAAGATAAACAACCAATAAAGGAGTCTGTCAGCAACTTATTCCCCTCTTTCCAATGAATAGAGATGCACACTAAATTAACCTGAGCGTGGATATGAATGTGAGGATCCAGAGAGGTTGTTAGTGTATGTATATTTCAGGTTTACATGTACTGTAGAAAGAGAATAATGGTGCCACACAGTTGTGTAGATGGCGGGTGCTCAGTGGAAAAGCCAATTGGCAGTTTACAGAATACTGATGATGTGTTGTCGCAATAGTAATCCTGCTCAGTACGAGAGGAACCGCAGGTTCAGACATTTGGTGTATGTGCTTGGCTGAGGAGCCAATGGGGCGAAGCTACCATCTGTGGGATTATGACTGAACGCCTCTAAGTCAGAATCCCGCCTAAACGTAACGATACCGCAGCGCCCAGGGACCTCGATTGGCCTGGGATAACCGGTCCCGTCCGCGGGGAGAGAGAGGGGGGCCGCGATGCAGAGCCAGACGCCACGGGACCGGAGCGCGGCCGGATGTCCACCGCCTCTCCCCCAGCGCACCGCATGTTTGTGGGGAACCCGGTGCTAAATCATTCGTAGACGACCTGATTTTTTCCTGCGATTACACAAGGAGTGGCGTGGATTTTTCTATGTTCAGGTTTACAACATGTGGCAGATCAGCTTAAACCATGTGCATATACTGGGTGGTTACTTTTAGAAGTATAAACAATTTATTAAGAAACAAAGTAGCAATACAGCTAAAACGTAGTACAACAAGTTACTTGCGCTTTGTAGTGTAACACGATGCGATCCGACTGTCCAAGTGCATGGTAGACATAATTCAATATTGTAACAGCATAGCGATTAGCGTCCCCTCTCTCTTTTCCAGGAGATCGCAACTGGAGCTTTCAGCTGAACAGACGGGCACTGGGCGCAGGCGCACGACGTTTCGAGAGGCTCCTCCTCCCTTTCTCAAGCGTGCTCTGCTGAACCCAAGCCTGCAATTTAGACACATACATTTATAGTAAAACCTCCATTCATAAAAATGCTTTGAGACCAAGTGTTTCATTCATTCCAGCTGGAGCCAATGTGTTCAGGTCATATATCCAACGGGCTTCACGTCTTAACAGACATGTCTCCGTGGTTAACCCTTCACTTATCTTTACCTCCTCTAAGATACACCATCTAAGATCTGCAATGTGGTGATCGAATTCCATGAAGTGTCTAGCGACACTGCTTTCCCCATATTTCTTTTTCTTTTCATGGCTATCCTCAATTGATAAATTCCTGGTGGCTAATCTGATATTGGACTTATGTTCATTTAACCGGGTTTTGATGCTACGGGAGGTCTGACCAACGTAGGCCTTCCCACACGGACATTTTAAGAGATATATGATATTTTTCGTATCACAAGTATATCCACTTTTTACGTAGATCTTTTTACCGTTAGTGGGATGGGTTACATATGGACCTTTAATTATTGAGTTACAGTGTTGACAATTACAGCATGGGAACGTACCCTTTTTATGTGGATCTAGAAACAATTGTTTGCTTGATGTTTAGTTGTCACTGTACTGGACATAATGTGGCTGCCGATAGTTCGACCTTTTCTATAAATGAAGTGTGGTTTATCCCTAAACAGGCTACCGTATTTAGTGTCTGACATCAATACATGCCAATGTTTAAGTATGGTCTTTTTTATCGTTGGACTATGTTTATCAAAAGTGCTGATGTACATAAGGTTAATCCCATTTTTTTTGTTCTTTCCGTTTATGTAGTAGAGTATTGCGATCTTTTTCTCCTTATCTCCCTGGCTATTCTTGTCATCTCTGTTCTATCGTAACCCCTGTTGGTAAATTTTTCAATTAATTTGTTACATTGTTGCCAATACAATTCATCGGTAGAACATATTCTCCTTATTCTAGTAAACTGTCCTATCGGTATGCCTTTAAAAATTTGAGGGGCATGATGGCTATCCCTATGAAGTATATTATTTCTTTCTGCTGGTTTAACAAACAAATCAGTAGCAACTCCTTGGTCAGTTTTTCGAATCTCGACATCGAGATATTGTATAGCATCTCTTCCTACGTGGGCAGTGAATTGAATTAATGGATGTAACCTATTAAGATAGCTAATGAACTCATGGAGCTCTTTCTCAGAACCCTCCCATAAAATGAAGACGTCATCTAGGTAACGATACCAGGCCTTTACCTGTCCATATCCTGTTGATGTAAATATATAATTTTTCTCCATGGCGGCCATAAACAAATTTGCGTAGCTTGGAGCTGCAGGAGACCCCATCGAGGTCCCCTGCAGCTGCAAGTACATATCTTCTCCAAATTTAAAATATTTTTTTGTTAATACTATTTCCAGCAATGTCATAAGAAAATTAATAAAGGAGTTGGTTAGGCTGGGATCTTCACTAAGGGCTTCCCTAGTGGCCTGCATACCCTCTTCAAGAGGAATGTTGGTGAACAGGGATTTGATGTCTAATGTACAAAAAATACATGTATCAATATTCTTGACATTTTGTATATATCGCAAGAACTGTCCCGTGTCGGTAAGTGAGTGTGCATCTCTCTTCACTATCTTCTGCAGGAACGAATCCAGGTAAGTAGCTAAGGGTTCCAATAATGACCCTATACCCGAGACGATAGGGCGTCCTGGGGGGTTAATAAGCGACCTGGGGTTAGTGCAAGTGAACATGTTTTTGATTTTGTTTGTAATTAATCCCTGTTGTAACCCTTCGTTTAGAATATCATCAATTGCCCTAGCAAAGTCGTTGGTAGGATCCTTGTCTAGTTTCATATAGACTACTGTATCAGATAATTGTGTCCTAGCTTCCTGAATGTATTTCTCTTTGTCCTGTATTATAGTGGCGCCCCCCTGGTCGGCTCTTTTTATTATGATGGACCTATCTTATTGTAATTGCTCTACTGCTTCTTTTTCCTGCGGGGTAAGGTTATTGGTCCTATATTTTTTAACCTGGTCCCATTGTTGAGTAACTTCCTCAGTAACTAATCTCTGGAAAACCTCCAGTGATGCGTTACTGAAGTCAGGATCGAACTGACTTTTTTTGTACATTTTTTTAGGGATATCGCTTCTTTTGTTCTACCATATTTATCGGTATTGTGAAAACAAAAACATTTTAATCGGATGGCCCTACAAAAGTTGGAAAAATCATCATTAAAGTTCAAATGGTGTTTTATTCTTTTGTAGGTTGTAAAGTTTAATACTTTGTTAATAACAAGCCATATTCTGTGCATCTGTAATTTTTTTGTAGAGTGATTAATGGCTAATATCTTTATTCATCTCTTTTATTTCTTTTTTGTTTTGCAGGGCGTATGTTTGCAGCGACTCCTGCCCACAGTCTCTCCTGGGTACCGAATCAATTTCTTGCAGGTTTATGCCTCTTTCTAAAAACTCGGATCGTTTTAGATACTTTGCGTGTATAATTTGGATCCTTAGCTGCAGATTTCGGGCCGCCATGGTTGAGCCCCATCGATTCTGTGCTGCTACTTTCTGTCTGGCCTGTGTTCTTGTTCGATTTCTTTTCTTTTTTCTCTCTTAAAATCTCTGTTTGGAGGCGTCTTCTGCCGGTGGCATAAACTTTAGATAGAGGATAATCCCTGGTTTCCCTTTTAATTTTTTTTAATTTAGCTTTGTAAAAGTCTGAACCTTCAAACTTATCGCATGTTACACATTGAGTTCTTGTTGCGTTTGCACTATATTGTTCTTCGTCAATGATTTTTTTAATTCGTCATCCACATTAGTAATTCCTGTTTTCACTTTTCAATATTAATATGTAGGTGTTGAATAGTTAATACATAAGCGATCTCATGGAGTAATTTGTTACTGATCGTCGTACACTTGTCGCCGCGTTGCCAATAGTCGTCGTGCATCAGGACTAGGTTTGTAATGGGATACGTATAGCCCGGGAATGCGTTATTTTTCACATAACTGTTTAACGTTGAGGCATGTGATGTCATGGCAATCTCTCTTTTTTTCCTCAGGTGTTCTTAATTTCCTTGGGAGGGTGTATGAGTTGAGTTCTTGATTCTGTGTACCAGCCCAGGCCGGCCGCCTCTTGCTTGCACTTGTTATATTAGCTTTGATCATCTTGCAGCGAAGGCAAAGTTTCTGCCAGTCCTGTCAAGTGGTGCTCGCCTCTAGTTGTCAAATGACATAATTGGTTATGAGTATGTACAAAAAGGTCTATGCTACCGCAGAAAAAACTACAGTCCGCTTAATCTGTATACTGGATGGTGTGTGTAGCTATAGTTATATGTCGGCATCGTGGATAACCAGTCGAGGAGATCTGCAGCTGCTTCTATATTTAAACGCCCACATGCATAAACTGGGTAGTTACTTCCCCCTTTTAGAAATGCATAAGCAATTATTAAGGACAACAGTAGCAAAAAGCAAAAGTAATACAAAACAAGTTACTTGAGCTTTCGTAGTGCAACCACGATGCGATCCGAGTCCAAATTATGGTTAAACAGTACTTCAGGATTGCAAGAGCCATGGCGCATTAGCGTCCAATCTATCATTCCTAGGAGATCGAGACTGGAGCGTCCCCCACCCAAAAAAAGGCGGCTGAACAAGAAGGGAAGTTGGCGCGGAGCGTGACGTTTCGAGAGGCATCCTCCTCTCCTTTCTCAAGCATGCTCTGCTTGAACCCAAGCCTGCAATTATAAAGTCACATACAATAATAGTAAAAACATTCATTCATAAAGTGACTTTGAGACCAAGGTGCTTCATTCATTCAGCTGGAGCAAGTGTGTTCTGGTCGTATACATCCAATGGGACTTCACGGTCTTAGACAGGACATAGGCTCCGTGGTTAACCCTTCACACACTTATCTTTACCTCCTCTAAAATACACATCTAAGGTCTGCAATGTGGTGGTCCAACTTCATGAGTGTCCGGGCGACACGCTTTACCCATATTTCTTTTTTTGGGTCCTCAATTGGATATATTCCTGGTAAGACATAATCTGATATAGGTCTTATGCTCCATTTAACCGGGTTTTGTTTGACTGACGGGAGGTTTGACCAACGTAGCCTTCCCACTACGGACATTTTACAGAGTATATAACAGTTTTGTGTCACACGCTATATCCACTTTTTACATCGAATTCTTTTTGCCGATATGTGGGATGGGCTTAATATGTCCATAAAGTAAAACTATTTTGTTTCTTAGATCAACACAAAAAGGGTACGTTTCCAATGTTATAATTGTCATCTCTGTAACTCAATATTAATAGGGTCCATATGAAACCCATCCCGCACTAACTGGCAAAAAGATCTATGTAAGAAAGTGGATATACGTGTGTGTGGACACAAAAAAATGTTTAATCTCAATTAGAAATGTCGCTGTGGGGAAGGCCTACGTTGGTCAAACCTACCGTAGGCTATCAACAAACCGGTTAAATGAAGCATACCGTCGAATATTAGATTAGCTACCAGGAATTTATCAATTGAGGACAGTCAAAAAAAGAAATATGGGGAAAGCAGTGTCGCCAGACACTTCATGGAATTGGACCACCACATTGCAGACCTTAGATGGTGTATTTTAGAGGAGGTAAAGATAAGTGAAGGGTTAACCACGGAGACATGTCTGTTAAGACGTGAAGCCCGTTGGATATACGACCTGAACACACTGGCTCCAGCTGGAATGAATGAAGCACTTGGTCTCAAAGCATTTTTATGAATGGATGTTTTTACTATCATTGTATGTGTATAAATTGCAGGCTTGGGTTCAGCAGAGCACGCTTGAGAAAGAGAGGAGGAGCCTCTCGAAACGTCGCGCGCCTGCGCCTATTGCCCGTCTGTTCAGCTGGACGCTACAGTCAAGATTTCCTAGAAGAGAGAGGGGACGCTAATCACTATCCTCTTGCAATACTGATGTATGTTTACCATATATTTGGACCCGTCGGATCGCATCGTGTTTTCACTACAAAGCGCAAGTAACTTGTTGTATTGCGTTTTAGCTTTTGCTACTTTGTCTTTTAATAAATTGCTTATATTTCTAAAAAGTAACTACCCAGTTTATGCATGTGGTTTAATAAACTAACAGCAGCATAAGTAACAACAATTAAAAGTATAAGTAATATGGCCCTATATCAGGGAACCTACAGTTGAAACCAGAAGTTTACATACACTATATAAAAAGACACATCTGCATGTTTTTCTCACTATCTGACATGAAATCAGAATAAAAAATTAAAAAAACAAACACAAAATAAAATAAAAAACACGTACACCGCCAAGCATTAAAAAAGATCAAAAAGAAATAAAGTACCCATATCTGGTATCGCCGCGTGCGTAATGACCCACCCTATAAATCTGTCACATTAATTAACCCGTATGGTGAACGCCATAACAAAAAAAAAAACAGTCACAGAATTGCGATTTTTGTTAATCCCGCAGCAAATAAAATGGAATTTAAAGCGATCAAAAAATCCTATAAACACCAAAGTGGTGTCAATTAAAATGTCAGACAGCTGTTTCAGGGAGTTTGCCCCTAATCAGTGCGGAGTAGCTTCTTGGTTGATTAGGTGAGAGACTGGGTAGTGGATAGTAATCATGGGAAAGCACAGGACAGCAGGGCTATACAGCCAGCTCATGTGGGAGCACCTCTTGCCTTTGGTCAGTGAGTTGTTTAAAACGTCAGCTCTGTATACGGAAAAATAAAAAAAATTATGACTGTCAGAAGATAGCGATGTATAAACATTGTTTTACACAATAAATTTTTTTTTAAAGTGTTTCAACATAAAAAAAAACGCTATAAATTGGGTATCGCCGTAAAAGTATCGACCCAGAGAGTTAATCTAACTTGTCATGGATACTGCACGGTGAGCGCTGTTAAAAATAAAAAACACTACTAGGATTGCAGTATTTTCTTCACCCTGCCTTCCAAAAAACGGATTTAAAACTTATCAAAAAGTCTTGTCTCCCCAAAAATGATACCAATAAAAACGTCAACTCATCCCGCAGAAAACAAGCCCCTGTAACGATAGCAGTAGTGGATCTGCAGGACCACCGCAAGTGATGGTGAAAGCCCACACCAGGGATGCGGAGTCTAAGTATAACCCGGTTTTCACCAGAGCCCGCCGCAAAGCGGGATAGACTTGCTGCGGCGGGAATCTACCAGGTCGCTTCCACTGGTGGGACTTGGTTGCGGTGGCGGCCAAGGGTAAGCATGGTACAAAATCGTAAGGCTTGAGTCCCTAGTCCCTGGACAGGCGGTAGGTCAGGCATCGGGGAAGGTTCGTGGGGCATAGGATGGTAGCAAGGCGGTACGGTACACAGGAATCACGAGACAAGATAATTCGCTTTCTCAGAAGGCTCCAAGGGCACTAAAGATCCGGCAGAGAACTGCTGGAGGAGGAGCCATTATTTAGGGTCAGCGGGCGGCAACTGCCAATTACCGGCGCGCTGGGCCTTTAAATCTGAGAAGAGCGCACAGAGTCAGGAGCGTGGTCGGGTGAGTACCTAACTTCCGGGGGACGAGTGCGCCCACGGCCCGGTGCACGGACCGCTGGGCCACTCACCCCCGGTACCAGAGAGAGGGTCGGGGAACGGAGGCGCCTGCAGCCCGTCCCACGGGCTGCGGCGCTGTCCGTGACAGCCCCTACACATCTCTGTACACATTAAAGAAAAAAAGTTATGGCTCTCAGACTATGGTGATGCAAAAATGTGTTTTCCTTTTTGAATAAAACAGTTTTTATTGTGTAAAAGCAGTAAAACATAAAAAAAAAGACAAATTGGGTATCACTGTAATCATATCAACCTACCGAGTAAAACTAGCATGTCATTTATACCGCACGGTGACCGCTGTGAAAAATAAAGATAAAAAACATTACCAAGAGTGCTGTATTTTGTTCAAAATGCATCACAAAAACCTTAATAAAAACTCATCCCGCAAGAAACAAGCCCATATTCAGCTCCGTATACAGAAAAATTAAAAATTTATGGCCGCCAGAATAGGACAACATAAAAATGCAATTTTTTACAGACCTATTTCTATTGTGTAAAAGTAATAAAACATAAAAAAACTTTATAAAATTTATATAATTGCAATTGTACCGACCTGCAAAGTAAAGTTATCCACTCATTTACACTGCACGGCGAACACTGTAAAATTGAAGCCCAAAAAACAATGGCGGAACTGCGTTTTTTCACCATCATTTTCATGGCCCAGTGCTAAAAAAAAACTATGGACCACTTGTGTGCCCAAAATGCACAATAAACCCCTAGATGAGATCCAGGAGGGGTGTTGAATCCAAAATGTTGTGAGTTATGGAAGTTTTCATCTGTTCTGGTACTTTGGGGGCTTTGCAAATGCGACATGGCACCTACCAATATTTGCGTTCCAAAATCCAAATAGCGCTCCCTGCCTGGAATGCCCTGCCATGTGCCCAAACAGCAGTTTACACCCACATGTGGGGTATTGCCGAACTTGGAAGAAATTGCATTACAAAATTTGGAGGGCTTTTTATCCAGGATTTCTTGTAAAAATTAAACATGTTCAGCTCAAATTGCAGATTGTTGGAAAAAAAATATTTTTTTCATTTTCACAGCCTAACGCAAAAAAAATTTGTGAAACACCTGTGGGGTCGATATACTCACTACACCACTGGATATATTCCTTAATGGATGTAGTTTCCAATATGGGGTCTTTTTAGGGGTGTTTATTAAGTTTTAGCACCTTAGGGTGAAATGGCGCCTAAATACAATCGTAATGAAAATGAGACCCCCAAAGTCCAGTAGGTGCTCCTCCTGTTCTGGGGCTTGTGGTTGAGCCAAATAGCTCACTATGGCCACATATGGGATATCTCTGAAAACAGCAGAATCTGGGGAATCAATATTAAGTTGCAAATCCCTGATCACATCTACCATGTTCTTGTGAATAATGTATAAAAATTGAAAAATCTGCAAAAAAAAAAGTGAAATTTTGAAATTTCACCTCCAATTTGCTTTAATTCCTGTGAAACACCTAATGGGTTAATAAACTTCCTAAATGCTGTTTTGAATACTTTAAGGGGTGAAGTTTCTTAGATGAAGTCCTTTATGGGGCTACCTAACATACAGACCAATCAAAGTCATGTCAGAGCTGGACTGGTCACTAAAAAAATGTATATTTCAAATTTTGTTGAAAATTTGAAAATTACTACTAAATTTCTAAGCCCCGTAATGTCATAAAAAAAAAATTTAACAAAATTATGCCAACCTACAGTAGACATATGGTAGATGCTAGTTATAAACTATTTTGAGTGGGATAACTATATGTCTTACACACAGAAATTTTTGAAGTTTGAAAATGGGAAATTTTTCTAATTTTTCACGATACTTTGATATTTTTCACAAATAAAAAAAGGACTTTTTGGACCAAAATTTCATACTATCTTAAAGCACAATGTGTCATGAGAAAACAATCTCTGAATCACATGGATAGGTTAAAGTGTCAAAAAGTTATTCTCACATAAAGTGACACATGCCAGATTTAAAAAATGGGGCTCTGTCAGAGAGGCCAAAACTGGCTCCGGCGGTAAGGAGTTAAGCAGTTAGCGATAATATGTGGCAGGTGGGGGGCACCAAAGACTGAAAGCCAAGCTTTTTTAGCCATATGAAACTTCAAAATTCAGATCAAGTGGTGCAGGATGATTGTGTGATGTCTTTTGCTCATCGTTGTGCCAGTGACCACCACTTATTGCAAACTGAAAGCAACAGAATCTTTAAACTAAGAGACCTTGGTTTATGACTCCGCCAGATTGTGACTAGGCCAAATGTCAAGAGGTGCACGGAGACGAATCACTGCATGAACAGATCTTTTCATTAAAAGAATGCCGCATAATTTCACATTTTGTATTGCAAGTCAAATTGGACATCACATTCCAAGCCTAGGATGGCAAACAGGGTCAACACAAACCATCAGAAGGTGTTTGCACGACTTTGAACATCCAGCTCCTGGTGTTCCATTGCCCTCATGCCATTGCTTGTAGGGGCTATTAGAGTACACAGCGAGACTGGAGGCTGGAATGGAAGTTTGTCCTCTTCAGCAATAAGTCCCCCTTTTGTCTCGTATGCAATAATAGCAGGAGATTGGCCTAGAGATGCCTTTGTACAGGAATGTCACACTTGTCCTATTACTGGGATTTTGTTGTGGGGTTGCACAATGTACAATAGCCGGACCCCTCCAGTCTTCATTTCAGGTACATCAACAGCTCAGCGTTACACAGCTTTGGTTGTGGAACCAGTGATATGACCATTTCTTCAGATTGTCCAAGGATCTATTTTCCAACAAGTCAACACCAGACAGCATGTTGCTTGTGCTAATTGTGAGCAGTCTGCTTGGCCTAAACTTGTTACCATGGCCTTCAGCATCTCCGGACTTGTCTCCCATCAAGCACATCTGGGATGTAATTGATCAGCAATTGCCAGTCTTGCTAATTTGGCTGCCCAAGTGGATTCAGTGTGGCACAACATTCCTCAGATAACCACTAAGAACCTCACTGAAGGCATGCCAAGGTGTGTAAATGTGTGTAGTTCTGCACATAGCGCTCATACTCGATACTGATTAAATCAAGATGTTGTGAATATTTTGTTTCCATTTTCTTAATTTTTTCCATATCATTAATATGTCTGTGATTTCCATCATTCCCAGACTTTTCCCTTTTGGTGTTGCAGTTTCAGTGTTGAGGAGTGTATTACTGTTGACAACTAACTTTTACGTCATGAACAAGAGGCATTCTCAGTCTTGACCCCTGTTACTAATATATCATAGTATAATTTAATGGTAATATAATAACTTTGTGATAGGACATCAATATGTTCCAAACAGTGTATAATACAGTAACAGCTTCTCCATTTCTTAGTGCTAACAGCTTTTATATTAAAACTGAAAGGTTTTCATAGCCCTGCCCATGTAACTAACATCAATAGATAGCAATCCAACTTTTTAAAAGCCCTGCCCATTACAAATCCATGCAGAATAAACATCCACATTTCTCTACATTTTCAAGAGATTTATCATAAAACAGGATTAGGGATGGCAATGAATATATCAATACTAGATAACCAGATCTTGTACTATACTTATGACAGTCTTCTCCTTCTGATGAATACATTTTTTGAACAGATGGCCAGAAAGAATACTTTGAACAACTGAAACTTCTGATTGAAGAGATGCACTCCCAATACGAGAAGCCAGTCTCCCCCATCGGTCACAGCCTCGGCAATCTCTATATCCTGTACTTCCTTAACCATCAGCCTGCAGAGTGGAAGAAGAAATATATTAAAGGCTTTATATCACTGGGAGCACCATGGGGAGGAGCAGTGAAGCCGCTGCTTGTCTTACTGTCAGGTCAGTGGACTATATTCAGATACTGAGTAGCCAAAAAATGGCGGCTAACAGCCCATCTTATGATCAGCGCACAGCCCTATACAATGGAGAAGCCTTAGGGTGCTTTCACATGCAGGTGCGTTTTTGGTGCATTTTTTGATGCGTTTTTGGATTCGTTTTTTGCGCAGAAAGGCACAGCAATTAAAGTAAAAACACACCAAAAACCGGACTGTGTGAAAGTAACCTTAACGAAGTGATGGGATAAGGCATGTGCCTAGTATGCAGCTGTGTGTAATTATGTCCTTATCTCTGTGCTTTAGGGAGCTTTAAGACAGCGCAGTTTTGGTGCAGTTTTAACTCCGCTCCAATTTATTACCACAAGCTTCTTTTACTTATCTAAACTGTTTAGAAAGTGAGTAATCAATTAGTGTTTGTAAACCACACAGTCTTCAGTCATTTACTATTTACTTGAAACACCTTTCTGAATTTAGACAACTGAAAGAAGCTTGCTGGTAATAAAGACAGTTTAATTGGAACGCAGTTAAAACTGCACCAAAACTGCACTGTGTGAAAGCACCCTAAGGTGGAAATATTCTTTTAAACATATACTAGAATGGCAAAGACCCAAGAGCTGAAGAGCTCATCAGTGTTCCTCTGGGATGACACGGTTCATTGTTATAGACCACCTCTGTCTAAGGTGCGTTCACACTGATAATAAAGGGAGTTTAATTGGAGCGCAGTTAAAACTGAACCAAAACTGCGCTGTGTGAAAGCAATCGAAAACCAGGTTCATATCTGCATTTATGGTCCACATCTGTGCAACACACAGCACTACATTTACCATTAAATGGTAACAATGGAAACAATGAGGAAAGATGTGAATAGAGCCTAAGGTCAGGCTGTCATGTAATAGATTTTTACCTATTTGTAAAGTATTATTTTACCACATTGCAGAGTGCAGACTAGTTTTGTGCACCAGTCCATAAAAAAAGATATTAGAGAGTTGGAGCGAGTTCAACCAAACGAATAGAGGGTATAGAAGATCTCAGTTACGAAGATGCTGTCATGACTAAATTTATTTACTCTACAAAAGGGAATTCTAAGAGAAGATACAATTGCAAGATTTAAAGGGGATTGGCAAGACGCCAGTTACCTACCTCCTGTCAGCACGGGAGCAGGATATATACAAATCATGCTGAGTCATGAAGCTGCAGGGGAGAGAGCGAGGGGTGAGTGAGGATGAGGAATCCAAGGAGCGTCTCAAAACTTAAGTGAAATAATAAACAGTACAACAGTGGTTTGTCAATACAGCAAGACAGCCTCAGACTGCACTTTCTACCCGGTGCCTTAAAAGCTCATTCATTTTGCCTGTCATCAGATAAGAAGTGTTTCACGCAAGCGCGGCCTGTCAGCTCCTTGGTCGTGACTAGGGAAAGCTTTGAGGTAACTAAGGGGGATTGAGAAATGCTGTAGCTCTCAGAGTTTTAACTTTTTTTAATCACATATATTTAGAAAAGGGATTAAATACCCATTTTGGAGGTTCCCACGTCAACATTACATGGTGGCAAACCCCTTTAAGTGAACCATTTAGAACTTTGCTGATTTCATCACTGATTGCTAAGAAAATGTTGTTGTCATAATTCTAGACAAACACAATCTAACTAAACTAATAACACACACAGTAGTATTGTTCATGTTTCTACTGAGTAAACATCCAAAGTACAAATAGAAAAAATAAATGGAGCTTCAAATTTGAGAACCTGTGGGTTCCCCTTTAGAAGCAGTAACCTTCACCAAAACTTTCTGATAAGTGTAATTAAGCTGAGCTCATTGTATATCTGTTTAAGTCCAGCATTTCACGGCGTGTGCCGTGGCCCAACACCCGGGCTGGGTGTCTGGGCATGCCCGCTCCTTTTTATGGCGCTTATACTCACCCGACCCATCCTGCGCGCATTTACGCTTCCTCCTGCTGCAAGACGCACCTTCCTCTGCTGGCCACTAGTGGCCCGTGTGCCAATCTTCTGGATTTAAAGGGCCAGTGCTCAACGAGTAATTCTTCCTCTACCAATACCCTTTTGGCAGGGGAATTTTAGGAATTCCTCTTCCTGCCGTCTGCGCCAGTTATTGCTGTCCGTTTTCTAGTGACATTCAATTGTGCGTTTCCTAGCGCACCTTCTCTGCACTACTGTTTGTGTTTATTGACCTACCCTAGCCTGTCTGACCATTGTCCGCTGGCATTGTTCATGCTCGTGCCTGTCTGCCTGTCTGTCCACCTTGCTGCTCTGCGTTCCTAGCTGTTACAGTGTCTCCAACTTTGGCTGTCACCCGACCTGTGTCTGGTTCACGACCTGGGGAGTCCCTGCAGCAAGCCCTTCCTGCCTTGTGAAGACAAGGGACCTCATAAGACTCCGCTCCTCGGCATAGGCTTAACCAACTCTACGCGATGACCACTGGATCCACCTTCCTCTGTTCTGAACAGCATGAAAGTGTGTAACAGGTGCCCCTTGCGACCCACGCGTTGGCACATCCGCATCTCCACTGCTCCTGCTGCAAGTGTCGCCGCGACCCGGTCCTCAGGCCACAAGCTCCCTCGCAGCTCCATCTCTTACTCACCTCACCGCGCTCCTGTTATTTGCCGGGCGCACGGCATTGTGATTAAATTTAAAGGGACAGCGTGCCAGTGATTTGCTATCACCGGGCGCTGACCCTATTTAACCCACCTGTCCAGACCTTTGTGCCTGTTCCCAACTACGAGCTTGCTTCACGATTTTGTACCACGCTACACCTCGGCTGCCACCTCAAGCAAGTCATGTCAGGGGTAGCGACCTGGTAGTGTTCTGCCACAGCAAGTCCATTCTGCATTGTTGCGTGCTCTGGTGAATACTGGACCTACTTAGACTCCGCTCCCTGGCGTGGCTTATACCACCGCCCGCAGTGGTCCAGTGGATCCACCTCTCTGGTCTGCCATTACGGCAGGTCCATCGGTACAGTTTAATTCGGCCATAGATCCTACCAAGGTGCCTCTGCCAAGCGTCTCTAACCTCACCACCATCGAGGCCCAGCAATCGAAGCAGATCGCGCAACAGGTGCAGCATCTTAACCAGCTATCTGCCATTATGCAGTAGCTACTCGCCACTCAGCAGCAGCAGCCGGTTTCCATGGATACCTCTGTGGCAGCAACCCCGGTGATGTCCGTATGCTACAAGCTCCGGTTGTCCATGCCGACAAAATTTGATGGCGACCCTAAGGCCTGCGGGGCTTCATCACCAAGTGCTCTCTTCACGTAGAACTAATGGCCAGCCAGTTCACGTCTGAAAGGTCCAAGGTGGCCTTCGTGGTCAGCCTCCTCTCCGGAAAAGCCCTGGCCTGGGCTACTTCTCTCTGGGACAGAGATGACCCGGTCACGGCCAATCTCGCTACATTCTTGTAGGAATTCCAGAGCGTCTTCAAGGAACCAGCCCGCGCATCTTCAGCTGAGACCGCGTTACTGAACCTGCGGCAAGGGAACTCCTCAGTAGGTGATTACACAGTTCATTTCCGCACCCTGGCTTCGGAATTGTCCTGGAACGATGCAGCCTTGTGTGCCACGTTCAAAAAGGGCCTCTCCAGCCAGATAAAGGACGCCCTCCACCAGGGACGTCCACCAGGGACCCTTCGTTTTCCCTGAGCGAGCTTATCCATCTAGCCACTCGTATTGACGTACGCTTCTCAGGAGGAGCTCCGTCAATATCGTGAACCAGTCTGATCATGTCTTATACCCTGTCTTGCTCCAGTGTTCCTACGGCCTCCAATACCTCCTTCTCAGCCAACCGCTGAACAGGCCATGCAATTGGATAGAGCCCACCTGACTCCGCAAGGACTATCACGATGACGTGAGGAGAACCTGTGCCTCTACTGTGCCAGCCCTGAACATTTCTACAGGGGTTGTCTCCTTTGTCTGCAAAGTCTGGGAAATGCGCGCACCTAGGCTTCGTGGGAGAGGCTTCCCTAGTGTGAACAATCCCTCTCCATGTCTCACTTTGCCAGTTCAGATCACAACCCCCTTCTGGAATTTTTCCAAGTTTGCAGCTTTTTTGGATTCAGGGTTAGCCGGAATTTTATGGACGAACCCTTTGTGATGGCTAGACCAACCCCTTTGGCACTCATTGTTACGGGGAACACTGAGTGATTCTATCCACTTTTTGGGCGAACCCCGGTCCCCTTCAAAGGGGGGCTTTACATAAAAGAAATCCCTTCTTTGTTTACCCCCTTCCCGCGGGTTTTTTTTTCTAAAAAGTTTTTTTCACTGATAAAAACCTACAACATGAGGATGGGGAAATTATGGCCGTCAAGCTTGCCTTGGAGGAATGGCGCCCCCTCCTGAGGGGCCCCCATCCCGGGAATATTTTATCATCACAAGAACTCCTTACCCCCCAGACAGCGCAATTTAATCCACGCCCAAACCCGGTGGGCCGTTCCTTTTCCCCCTTCCAGACCCTTTCCCGCCTTTTTTTTCCCTTTTTGTTCAATGTTTGTTGCCCCTTAGAATTCATTGTTTCCTCAATGATCATAAGATGTCCAGGCCCAAGATGTCAAGCAGCAAAGCAACCATGATGTTCCCTCCATCATACATCACAGTTGCAATTAGGTTTTGGTGTTGGCATGGAGTGTTCTTTTCCCAACATTGTCCTAAAAATTTAGAAGTAGAACATCCAGGTGTTTTGGGGAAAACTTGATACAATAGCATCCTTTTTAGTTTCCTTCCAAGAACACCATTCTTGTAAAGTGTTCTCTTTACTGAAAAAGCGACGTTTCCTCGTTAAAAATTCAGTGCTTGTCAGTGAAAAATTTCACAAGGAACGACCGGGATTTCCTGAGAAGATTTCGCCTCCTAACTTATTAATTTTCGGGACATAAAACCCCTCAAATAAGGCATGTCAATTCTTTGTACAGCGACATTATGCACTGACCTTGAAGAAAATATTAATTTTTTTTAAACAAAAATATTAACAATATAATATTGAACAACAACAATTTCTCCCCAGGTTCAGGGGGGACGTTAGCAGAGTAAAAGCCCCAACAATAAATGAAAAAAAAAAATTAAATATTATCCAAAATGAAAGGGGTACAATGGGGTAAAAACTTAAAAAATACAAAAACACAAGGTTATAAATCATAAATAAAGACGGGGAAAAAAACATATTTTAACCCATAAATATAAACCCCTTTCAAAAACCCCTGGGAAAAACGCAATCAACAAAGAAATTGCAACAATTATATCACAAACTGTGAAACAAACAACAACAATAATTTCTTGTATGGAGATCAATAAATACCAATCTGGACCAAGTACTTTCTGGACTGCCTTGAAAGCTTCCCTCTTTCCAAAAGTCATCTTCTTCAATGCATCTTCCCAAGAATGCCTCCCCTCCTTCATCCAAACCTGGATATTTATGTCATTTTGTCCCTCAGATCTCAATTTTCCAACCATTTAGGGAAACAATATCTCTTCTTTGATCAGTCTTAGGGCAAAAAACACTTTTGTTTTACTGGGCCCATCCTTTTGGGAAATTTTTCCCCCTGGGGGAAAATTATAATTAGACCCTGCAAATAGGGATGGCATTTTCATCAAAAAAACCCCCCCGATTGCATCCGACCAAAAGGAAAACTTGTTTTAAGACAACAAACCCCCTGTTCCATCCCCATCACCATTTTTTTCAAAAATTATTGCATCCGCAGAGGTAATAACTTTCAATTACAATAAAGAGATTGGGTCTTCCAAATCTTCCCCGAGAAAACAATATTTCCCCAAGTGAAAACCTCCTATAATCTATGGAAGTAACCATATCATAGTCCTTTTAAATGTAAAAGTCTTTTTCTTACATACCATGTAACCATGTCATCGAACAACAACGCTGATTTTAATAAGGTAAAATGAAATCACTTTACAGTAAAAATAAAGTGCCCAAATTTTGGACGAAGAAACGTGCCCAGAATCAGCGTTCAAATCCGCTGTATGAACCTACGCTTACCCTTGGGCTCTTTGTTCAGCATAGCCCAATATGCCAGGATGGCCAGTCCCAGAGAGAGTGCTAACAATTCAGAATTTTTTTTTGAAAATTTGTCTTATCATGGATTGATGTGCACATGGGTCTTTAACATTGTTAGCTAGGACTTTAGTTATTACCTCCAATAAATTATGTTTCACATAATAAATCACAATCATAAATAGTTAAAAATATACTAATTATCTTTATTAGTGAAAACACAGATAACATGATAGAGTAAGAAATAATTATTAAAAAGTTGGAGAGGATAATAATACCAAACTACAGCAAACAAGTGAAAACACTGTATGGCTTATTTTACATAAAATGCAATTAGTAACAAATAACAGAGGAACTGGGGTATAATTTATCCAAGGAAAAATACATACAAATATAAGTAAAATAAATATAAATAAATATAAAGTGCTAGTGCACAAACCCCAGATCAGTTCGTAAATATTTACTAAAGATTATTTAATCATTTGCCCATAAGGTATGTTCACACTGCGTAATTTCAGTGCATATTTTGACGCGTATTTGCGCTCTAATACGGGCGAGATGCGCGCTGAAATTACGGTAATCCATAGTTCTCATAGAGAACTATGGATTAGACTTCCTCTCCCCGCTTGTACAATACGCGCGGGTAGATAAGTGACATGTCAATTACTCGTGGCGAATATGCGCCGCAAGTAATGAATGTCAATGGGGCCAGCGGGTTGCTCACCCCACCCCCGCACTGCGGGAGTGCGTGCTGATCAGCGAGAGCTCTCGAAAGACACGATGTACTGCGGCACATACTGTACATGTCACAGTACATCGTGTGAACATAGCCATACAATATATACTCACTGAACTATAAAATACATTTATATACACCCAAAGTGATTTAAATATAGTGAACTAAGGGCAAAATAAATACCACACTTTTACTCCATATTACACAAACAGTAAAATAGTAAAATACTATTAGTATGCTGCAGCCACAATGTTAACCCTAGAAGGCACCGCAACTGCACCTCTTTAACTATTTATGCTTCTGATTTATTATTTGTAACATGGTGATTTATTGGCGGTAGTAGATTTATATATCCAGTTGATTTTTGTAGTATTGGTTATACATTAATAGGTCTTGAGTTATGTAACCTTTTCAAATTTTGTGCATCTTTATAATACATCTACAAAGGCCTTATATAAGTTGATTGCATCAAGGCATGGTTCATACTAGCTAGTCTTTGCTAAGATGAACAGATTTGTCAATAACCAGGCTAAGCGTGCCTTTATTTCACAGACAAAGCATCTGTGAAATGCACAATTCTGATATCATTTGCTTAATAGAAACACTTTTTCCTATTAGGCTATGTTCACACGGCTTAAAATGGGACGTATTTCAGTCCGTAATTCAGTCCGTACTGCGCAAATTACGGCTGGAATACGTCCCAGTCATTACGGCAATCCACAGTTCTCATAGAGAATTATGGATTACGTCTCCTCTCCCTGCTCGCACAATACTTCGCGGGGGGAGATAAGTGACATGTCATTTTCTAGCGGCGTATACACACGGCTAGTAATGATAGTCTATGGGCCGGCAAGGTGCCGGCCCCCCCGCTCCCGCCCCGCAAATAAGCCGTGTGAACCTAGCCGTTGTTTTAGTATTAACACAGAGGTTCACTTACTTTTTCTGATTGCACTGTGGCTGTTTAGTCAATGTGCTCAATGAAATACATGAACAGTACAACTATGTGTGTGTTATTAGTTTAATTAGATTATGTGTTGCCTATAATGGTGACACAGGTAACACTCAAACCACATGTTGTTATTATTTTATTAGAAATTGATGCAAAAATGTAGGTAATCTAGGTGATTCCAAATAGTTCCTATAAAAACAAGGTTAACAATATTTAATTTCATTACAAATTTGGAAAGCTTTACTTTACTCTCCGAATTGTGAACTTACAGAATATGTTCCTCGAAGATCTGGTAAAGGCTAAAATAGTAGATACATACCTCCAAAGTTCCCCTTTTTTGGAGGGACAGTCCCGATTTTTGACCCAAATCCGCCTGTCCCACTTTACTCCTTAAATATCCCTCTCTTTGATTATGCATTACTAGATTTGCTATATTGTCCCAAAAAGCATTTCCCTGGTCCCTAAATGCATATTGGGCTACCATATATATATTATTTCACAATTTGTTGCAATTTGGGCTATATACTGTAAATGTACAGTATCTCACAAGAGTGAGTACACCCTTCACATTTTTATAAATTAATTATATATTTTCAGCGGACAACACTGAAGATATGACACTTTGATACAATGTAGTCAGTGTACAGCTTGTATAACAGTGTAAATTTAGTGTGCCCTCAAAATAACACAGCCATTAATGTCTAAACCACTGGCAACAACAAAAGTGTGTACACCCCTAAGTGAAAATGGAAATATTGTGCCCAATTTGCCATTTTCTCTCCACGGTGTCATGTGACTCATTAGTGTTACAAGTTCTGGGGGGGGGGATGGGGAACAGGTGTGTTAAATATGGTGTTATTGCTCTTACAGTCTTTCATAAAGGTCATGGCAAATAACTCTCTGAATATCTGAATTGTGCCCAAAAGGCTGAAACAGGAGTCAATACCAGTGACAAAATTGTAAGGCCCCATGCACACAAGCGTAGATTTTCATTTTGTGCTGTGGATTTAGATGCAAATTGTCCCCACTCAATTCATTAATATCACTTTGTTCACATAAATGTTTTACATGTAGATTCTGCATGAAAATCCACACAAATGTCATTGTGTGAATGTGGCTGAAAAAAGTATTGAATAAAATGTGAATGAATTATAGAAAATCCAAATTAAAATAGAACCAAAACCTAAACACAGTTACAGTGATAAAGAACAGCAATCGTGAGCGGAGGAATTGAGGACAGATGATGAATCACCAATCCTCATTGGCAAGGAGATGTTGCTGGAACTTTGGCTTTATTATAAAGAAAACTCAAGTACTTTCTTATAAAATGGCTGCTAGTCACAGCATCCAGGCAACAGTGTGGTGGCCCGAATTACATAAGCAACCTGTGTTCTGCTGTTTCTTTAATTTTCATAGGGGTTAATGGGAGTTATAATGGCAAGCTTCACCATTTCCATAACTTTGGAATCAGCTATGGTATATCCACATACATATATCTGATAGGAATAACACTTTAAAACTTTTCTTCACTAAAGTCAAACAGTCCATATCTCAACCTGATTAAAAATTTATAGTATAAATTTTAAAAAATTGAGTCAGCGACATATATGAACGTTGGCGCTGACAGGCCATTTCTTTATTGCTTTAAAGGAGTTGTTTCCCTTCAGAGTTTCAGAGAATGCATGAATGAAATACTCTGTTACTTCCTGGTTCAGACTGACTCATTTGCATAAGCTCCTTGCTTGTACAGCTCAGTGCCCTGCTGTGCTTTCAGATGCTAATTAGATCAGATTAGCTTCTCAAACTACTAACAGGACTTCTTATCTGATCCCCAAAACAAAAGCCCTAATTACAGTTCTGTTTATTTTACATAAATCAAGCTTTTTACTGCTGAGCAGCACAGGACACTGCTGTGACTGTGTGATGACATCACTCACTGTTATCTCATTGAACAAACAGCAGGGGGAGAATTGTTTACAGGTCAGTTACTGAGGGAACTGAAATAGCCAGGGAGGTCATAAATTCACTTGTATCTCCTTAGGGAAAACAGAGGAACAAAGCAATATATTTGGAAAATGTCTTTATTTTGTGTTCCCTACAATTTGAAAGCTATTCTTTGTAGCGAGACAACCCATTTAAGGCAGTGTAGAATGCAACAGAATGTATGAACTTGTTTTTCTGCAGGTCATACATACAGGTGCAGTCTAGGGCCAATACCACCAGTCTGGTTCAGGCACCTTTAATCTGGTCTGGCTGTTTTAACTGTTCTGTGCCTATATTTGGCATAAAAAAAAATCATAAATGTGTCTAATTCTACGAATGTGGTGCGACGCCCCCAGAATGCCCCAAATCTTTGGCGCATTAGAAAGTGTTGCGCCAGCGCTTATCACAGGAGTTTGGAATGCGACTGCTCATTCATCTATAGAACTGGTTTTCTAGAGCTTTTTGACGGCAGATAACTGGCACAGCCCCGTTCATAAATGTCGCCCATTTTCTATAACAATGCTGCATCATACAAAGCTGAAATGACAGCCGCCTTTTCACTAAATTGGAACTGTCTTCATTTACAATATTTTTTTTTATCATTAGTAAAGTCCATACCTGAAACCATTTACACTCCATAAAAACCCAAGCAACAAATTAATCATTTGGGTTTATTTCTAGGTGATTCTATAATTATTTTATCTATCTTATCTGAAAAACAATTACAATTTTATTTCCTTTGATTTGTTTTAGTTGTGCTTCATGAAGCAGAATGTTCAGCTATTAATGGTGTTGTTTTCCCCCAAAGCCCAAACAATTCAGACTCCGACCTCCGGGTTAGGCTGGGGGTTTTTCTACACCCAAGCCCATTGAATATCAGCTTGTTTTTTTCCTAATTTATTCCTGTTTAAGTGCCATAATTTGCAGGAAGTTTAAATCTGCAGTGCACATGGCAACAGGGGCTAAAAAGCGGGCCGCCTTTCAAAAATTTTGGGGCCCCATAAAACGATGTCTGGGCCCCCCCCCCCCCAAACCCCCCCCCCCCTCCCCTGCCCCAAACCCCCCTGTTCCCCCCCTTTCCCTCCCCTTCCCCGGCCTCCTGACAGAGCCCCACTCCCCCCGGGCCCAAAAAACCTTTGGCCACCACGGGGAAAAAAAAAAAATTGTTTCGGGGGGTCAAAAAAAAGGAAAAAAAAATGAAATTTGTCCCATTTTTTTTTGGATTAGTTCTTGCGGGTTTAATTAAAAAGGTACACCCTATTTTGTTTTTTTGTGGGTCAGTTCAAATACAAGGTTCACAAATACCCCACACAAACCTTTATACCCGGGACCAAATTCCCAACAACAAAATAAAAATACTAAATAATCCCCGAAAACTTTTTCACAACCATATACTGACAACCCCCACCAAAATTTTTAAATTGATAACCAGTAAAACCAAAGACCAATAAGAAAAAAAACCCAAAAATTTCAAGCACCAAATTAATACTGCCGCATAAATCCACCACATATTCCCAACATAACAATACGGGTTTAATCCCCCCATACTTTTAGTGTTTTAAAAACCCCCAAAAAACACCCCAAAACCAATTTTTTCCCCCATGCAGTGACCCTATAGTGGGAGATCCCAGGTAAAACAGGTGCTTTGAAAATAGTTTATTTTAACTTTTTTGGGGGGCCCCCAAACGGGTGCCCGTCTTTTTCTGAGGAGTCTTTTAAATTTCCCTTTTTTTTCTTTTTGGGGCCCAAACCCACCATCTACCACTCGTCCCTGCAAATTTTTAACAAAAACAAACACCTGAGACTCCTCACTTTTTTTTATCATTTTCCCCCAATGAGGGGCCCCCCCCCCCCCCCATGTACAAACTCCCCCCCTTTTTAAAAAGTTTCCCAAAAAGGGTTAAAAATTTCCCCCCGGTTTAAATTTTGGGGTTCCGATGGTATTTAGGTTTCAAACGGGGCCCCCCGGGGGTAGTAAGTTTGCTGGCACCCCCCCCCCGGGGGAGTTGCTAGGTAGCTTTGGGGGGACATAGGCAGCATTTCCCGGGGTCCTGGGGTAGCTTGGGTTCCCATGTAAGGGACAATGGGGGCCCCCTGTGCTTAGGCCCCCTCTGTAAGGGAGAAAAAAAGTCCCCTCTGTAGATTAGGACCCCCGTAGGGGGAATAGTTCCCCCCGCAGAATTTGGGCCCCCTTTTTAGGAGAATAGTCCCCCCCCTTTTAAAAATTTGGGCCCCCTTTTTAGGCAGAATAGTCCCCCCCCTTGGTAAGGGGGGGTTTTTGGGGGCCCCCCCCCTTTTGGTCCGGCAGAATAGTCCCCCTCTGTAATTAGGGGCCCCCTTGGCAGAAAGGGGTCCCCCCCTGAAGATTGGGGCCCTGTAGGGGAAAAAGTCCCCCCTTTTAAAATTTTGGGCCCCCTGTAGGGAGAATATCCCCCCCCTAGATTAAAAGGGGCCCCCCTTTTAGGGAGAATAGTTTCCCCCCTTTTGATTATTTCCCCCCTTTAGCAAATAAAACCCCCCTTAAAAAATTTGGGCCCCTGAAAGGATAATAGTCCCCCCTGTAGATTAGGGCCCCTTTTTTGCAAATTCCCCACCTTTAGATTAAAGGGCCCCCCTTTTAGGCAGAATAGGTTCCCCCCCGTAGATTAAAAGTCCCCTGGCAAAATTGTCCCCCCGAAATTAGGCTTCCCCTGTAGGGGAGGGAAAAGTCCCCCCCCTTAAATTTGGGCCCCCAAAAAGACAAAAAAAGCCCCCCCTGTAGATTAGGCACCCCTGTAGGCAAAAAAGTTTCCCCCCGGGAATTAGGGCCCCCCCCCTTTTGGGAAATAGTTTCCCCCCTGTAAAATTAGGGGCCCCCCTTTTGGCCCAAAAAAGTCCCCCCCCCTTAGATTAGGGCCCCCCTTTTAAACAGAATAGTCCCCCCTTAAAATTAGGGCCCCCCCTTTTAGGCAGAAATAGTCCCCCCCGTAATTGGGGGCCCCTTTTAGGCGGGAAAGCCCCCCCGTAGATTAGGGCCCCCCTTGTAGGCGAATAGTCCCCCCTTATATTAGGGCCCCCGGTAGGCATAATAGTCCCCCCCGGTCGATTAGGGCCCCCCTTTTAGCAGAAATATTCCCCCCCCTGGTTTGATTAGGGCCCCCCTTTAGTCCCGAATAGTCCCCCCCTTTGATTTTGAGTCCCCGTAAAGGGAAAATAGGGCCCCCCCTTTGATTAGGGCTCCCCTTTAGGGAGAATAGTCCCTTCCCTGTAGATTAGGGCCCCCAAATAGACAAAAAAGTCCCCCCCCCCCGTAGATTTGGGCTCCCCCGTAGGCGAATAGTCCTCCCCTGTAGGGTTTAGGGACCCCTGTAGGCAAAAAAGTTCCCCCCCTTTAGATTAGGGCCCCCCTTAAGGGGAAATAGTTTTCCCCCCGTGATTAGGGCCCCCCTTTTGGGAGAATATCCCCCCCCGTAAAATAGGGCCCCCCTTGTTTGGGAAATAGTCCCCCCCCCGTAGATTTAAAGGGCCCCCCTTTTAGCAGAATAGTTCCCCCCTGGGTTTTTAACTTAGGGCCCCCTTTTAGGCGAATAAATCCCCCCCTGTAGATTAGGGGGCCCCCCCTTTGGCAAATTTGTTTCCCCCCTGAGATTAGGGGACAAACCCCCTTGGGGAAGGCCCAGGAAAAAAGTCCCCCCCAAACCCCCCTTGTAGAAATTTGGGCCCCAAGTAGACAAAATAGTCCCCCCCCTGTAGATTAGGGGTCCCCCGTAAACAGAATAAATCCCTCCCCGTAGATTAGGGGGCCCCCCTGTAGGCAAATAAATTCCCCCCTGTAGATTAGGGCCCCCCTTAGGCAAATAGTTCCCCCCCCGTAGTTTGGGCCCCCCCTTTTGGAAATAAGGGCCCCCCCGTAGATTAGGGCCCCCCTTGTTTGGAGAATAAATCCCCCCCCTGAAAATTAAGGCCCCTTGTAGGCAGAATAGTCCCCCCCTTTTTATATTAGGGGGCCCCCCGTAGGGGATATTAGTCCCCCCCCGTACATTAGGGCCCCCTTTTAGGCAGAAAAGTCCCCCCCCTGTAAAATTAGGGCCCCCTTTTTTAGGGAGAAAAGTCCCCCCCGGGAATTGGGCCCCCCCTTTTAGGCAAATAGTCCCCCCCGTTTATTAGGGTCCCTGTAGGGATAATAGGGCCCCCCCTGTAATTAAAGGGCCCCCCCGTAGCAGAATAGTCCCCACCTGTAAATTGGGCCCCCCCTTTTGGCAGAATATCCCCCCCCTTTTAGATTAGGGCTCCCTGTAGGAAGGGAAAATCCCCCCCCCCCCTAGATTAGGGCCCCAAGTAGACAAAAAAAAGTCCCCCCCTTTTAGATTTAAACGGGCCCCTTTTTAGGCGAAAAAGTCCCCCCCTTTTAAATTTTGGGCCCCCCCCTAGGCAGAAAAAAGTACCCCCCCTGTAAAATTAGGGCCCCCTTTTAGGGAGAAAATTCCCCCCCCCGTAGATTAGGGACCCTTGTGGGAGAAAAAGTCCCCCCTGTTGATTAGGGGCCCCCGTAGGCAGAATAGTCCCCCCCTGTAGATTAGGGCTCCCTTGTAGGCAGAATTTGTCCCCCCTTTTAGATTAGGGCCCCCCGTAGGCAGAATAATTTCCCCCCCCGTGATTAGGGCCCCCCCCTTGGGAGTCAGAATAGCACCCCCCTGTGATTAGGGCCCCGTAGGCAAATAAATCCCCCCTGTAATTTTTGGGCCCCCCTTAGGCAAAAGTTCCCCCCCCCGTAGATTAGGGCCCCTTTTAGGCCCAAAAAATTCCCCCCTGTAGAATTTGGGCCCACCCTTTTAGGCAGAAATTTTCCCCCCCCTGTAAATTTTGGGGCCCCCCTTTTAGGCAAAAATAGTTTCCCCCCCCGAAAATTAGGGGGCCCCCTTTTAGGCAAATAGGCCCCCCCCCTGTTTATTAGGGCCCCCTTTTTGGGAGAATAGTCCCCCCCCCCGTAGATTAGGGCCCCCTTGTAGGCACATAGTTCCCCCCCCGTAGATTAGGGCCCCCCCTTTTAGGCAGAAAATTTCCCCCCCCTGTAGATTAGGGGGCCCCCCTTTTAGGGAGAATAGTCCCCCCGTAGATTAGGGCCCCTTTGTAGCAGAATAAACCCCCCCCCCTTTGATTTTGGGGCCCCCCAGGGAAATAGTCCCCCCCCTTTTAAATTGGCCCCCTGTAGGCAAAAAAGTCCCCCCGGTAGTTTTTTGGGCCCCCCGAAAGGGAAAAAGTTCCCCCCCGTTTAAAATTTGGGCCCCCTTTTAGGCAATATTTCCCCCCGTTTTAGGGCCCCCTTTTAGGCCAATGTTCCCCCCCCCCTTTAGGGTTAAGGGCCCTTTGTCGGGAAGGAAAGTTTCCCCCCCAAAATTTTGGGGGTTTTTTAGGCAAATACCCCCCCGTTTTAGGGGCCCCCTGTAGGCAATTTTTTTCCCCCCGTTTTAGGGCCCCCTTTTAGGGAAAATTTTTTGTCCCCCCCACCTTTAGGGGGGCCCCCTTTTAGGCAGGAAAATTTCCCCCCCAAAATTTAAAGGGGCCCCTTTTAGGGACAAAGCCCCCCCCGTTTTAGGGCCCCCGTAGGCCCCAAAAATTTTCCCCCCCTTTTTTTAGGGCCCCCCGTAGGAAAAAAGTTCCCCCCCCCCCCTTTTTTGGGCCCCCCCGTAGGAAATAGGTTTCCCCCCGTTTTTGGGCCCCCCCGTAGGCAATAGTTCCCCCCGTCTTTAGGGGCCCCCTTAAAGGGAAATAGTTCCCCCCCCCCCGTCTTTAGGGCCCCCCGTAGGCAAGAGTTTTTTCCCCCCCGTTTTTGGGCCCCCCTTAAAGGGAAAGTTCCCACCCCCCCCGTCTTTAGGGCCCCTTTTTTTGGACCCAGTTTCCCCCCAGTCTTTAGGCCCCTGGTAGGCAATTTTTTTTCCCCCCCAAGTTTTAGGGCCCCCCCTTTGGAAGTAGTTCCCCCCCCCAGTCCCTTTTGGGCCCCCTTAGGAAAAAATTCCCCCCCCCCTCTTTTGGGCCCCCCGTGGAAAAGTTCCCCCCCCGTTTTTTGGGCCCCCCCGTAGGCAAGTTAAAATTTCCCCCCCCCATCTTTAGGGCCCCCCCGGAGGAAGGGGTTTCCCCCAGTTTTAGGGCCCCTGTAGGAAAATAGTTCCCCCCCCCCTTTTTTAGGGGCCCCCTGTAGGCAAGTAGTTTCCCCCCCCCGCTTTTGGGCCCCCTGCACGCACACAGTTCCCCCCCCCCCAGTCTTTAAAGGGCCCCCCGGGAGGCATGCGGGCCCCCCAGTCTTTAGGGCCCCTTGTAGACACACAGTTCCCCCCAGTCTTTAGGGCCCTCTGTAGGCAAGTAGTTCCCTCCCAAGTCTTTAGGGCCCCCCCGTTTTGGGAAAGCCCCCCTAGTTAACCCCCCAGTTTTTGGTCCCCTTTTAGGCAAAAATTAAGAACCCCCCAAAATCCCCTTTAGGGGCGCCCCGTAGGCAAAAAGTTCCCCCCCCCGTTTTAGGCCCCCGTAGGCCCAAAAAGTTTCCCCCCCCGTAATTTTGGGGCCCCCTTTTAGGCAAAAAGGCCCCCCCCCGGGTTTTAGGGCCCCCTTTTTTGGAAAGCCCCGGTTTCCCCCAAAAAATATTTAGGGCCCCCTTTTAGGCAATTTGTCCCCCCCATTTTTGGGCCCCCCAAAGGGAAAAAAAATTCCCCCCCCCAAAATCTTTAGGGGCCCCCCGTTTGGCCCCCTGTTCCCCCCCCGTCTTTAGGGGGCCCCCTGAGGCCCCAAAATCCCCCCAGTCTTTAGGGGCCCCCCGTTTGGGAAGAGTTTTTCCCCCCCGCTTTTGGGCCCCCTTTTGGCCCCAAAAGTTCCCCCCCCCGTTTTAGGGCCCCCCAGGACACAGTTCCCCCCCGTTTTAGGGGCCCCCCTGTGGGAAGTGTTCCCCCCCCCGTTTTGGGCCCCCCGAGGCAATAAATTTCCCCCCCCCCCCCTTTTGGGGCCCCCCTTTTGGCCCAAAATGTCCCCCCTTTTTTAGGGCCCCCGTAGGCAACGTTCCCCACGTCTTTAGGGCCCCTGTAGGCCAAAATTCCCCCCCAGTCTTTAGGGGGGCCCCCGTAGGGAAAAAAGTTTCCCCCCCCAGTTTTTTAGGGCCCCCCGTAAACAAAAGTTTTCCCCCCAGTTTTGGGCCCCCCGTAGGGGAAATTTTGGGCCCCCCCGTCCCTTTTGGGCCCCTTTTAGGCAAATAGTTTCCCCCCCGTCTTTTTGGGCCCCCCCTTTGGCAAGTAGTTCCCCCCCCCCAATTTTTAGGGCCCCCTTGGGAAATAGCCCCACCCCCGTCTTTTAGGGGCCCTTAGGCCCAAAAATTTTTTCCCCCCATCTTTAGGGCCCCCCGGGAGGCAAAAGTTTTCCCCCCCCAAATCTTTAGGGCCCCCCCTAGGGAAGTAGTTCCCCCCCCCCGTCTTTAGGGCCCCCTGAGGAAATAGTTTTTCCCCCCCCCGTCTTTAGGGCCCCTTTTAGGAAGAGTTCCCCCCCAGGGTTTAAGGGGCCCCGTGGAAAGTTTTCCCCCCCCGTCCCTTTTGGGGCCCCCCCCCAAGGAAAGTTCCCCCCCTGTTCCCTTTGGGCCCCCCTTTTCAATTTTCCCCCCCCAGGCGGTCCCCCGACCCCAAATTTGTTTAGGCTTTTGGGGCAACCCCAAAGCCCCCCCCCCGGCAGGGCCCCGAGGAAAGCACTTTCCCCCCCGCTTTGGGCCCCTTTTAGGGAAACAGTTCCCCCCGCTTTCCCCTGTACCGTACCCCCCCGATTTAGGGCCCCCCTTGGGAAGGAACCCCCCCCGCTTTAAAATTAAAAACCCCCTTTGTGAAAAAAGGGGCCCCGGAAAACCCCCGGGGCGGGCCCCCCCCTAAGAAGGGCCCCTAAGGCAGTAAGGGGTCCCCCCCCTTTTTGGGGCCCCCGGGGAAAAAGGGGTTTTTGTCCTTTGCCCCTGAAACAAAGGTTTCCCCCCTTTTTCCCCTTTTAGGGGCCCCTTTGGAGCAAGTTTAAGAAACCAAGGGTTGGGGAAACTTTAATCTTTGGTACCCCTTTGGGAAAAAGTCCCCCCCTCTTTTACCGCCCCAACAAGGCCCCCCCGCCCCCCCTTTTTTAAAAAGCCCCCCCCCATTTTGGGGTAAAATTTTATTTACCCCCTTTCAATGGGTTAAAAGCTTTAGGGTGGACAATTTCCCCCCCCAAAACTTTTTGGGCCCCCTGGAGGAAGTTTTGTTCCCCCCCCCCCAGGGCCCCCAGGGAGTTTCCCCCCCCCTTTTGGGTGTGGGGGGAATTTCCCCCCCCCCTTTTGGGCCCCCAGGGTTTTGGGGAATCTTTCCCCCCGTTGGAAAAGCCCCCAGTTTTAATTGTAGGAATATTTCCCCCCCGTCTTCCCCCGACAAAACCCCCCGCAGGGGCCCCCGGGAAGAACCCCCCCCTTTTCCCCCGTAGGCAAACGGGTTTTCCCCTAAAAATTTTTGGGCCCCCTTGGCTTTTTATTTTTTAAAAGGGGTTGTAAAAGGAAAAAGGGAAATTTTGGGCCCCCTTGGGCGTCCCCCGAACCCCCACAAAGTTCCCCCCCTTTTTTTTTCCCTGTGTTGTTTTCCCCTTTTCCCCCTTGGGAAGTTCCCCCCCCCATCCTTTAGGGGTCCCCGCAGGCCAAATTGTCTTTTTTGGGGCCCTTGGGTTGTTCCCCCCTTTTTTTGGGGCCCCTTAAAATCCCCCCCAACAGGTGTGGGAAACTGCCCCCCGGTTTTACAATGTTTGTACCCTTTTTCCCCCAGTTAATTTCCCCCTCTTTGGGGTTTACAAGTAAAACCCCCGGGCCCCCCAATTTGGGGCCCTCCAACATTTAAAATTTTGGGCCCCCGGGGAAAAAGCCCCCCCCAATCATGGGAGGGTTCCCCCCCAAAAATTTTGGTGGCCGAATCCCCCCCTTTTTTCCCCGAAATTTTTCCCCCCCACTTTTAACCCGGGTTTTCAAGAAAAATTTTTTGCTTGGCCCCCTTTTTTAAGAGGGTTGGTTTTTGGGCCCCCCAACAAAGGGGGCCCCCCGTTTTAAGGGGCCCCCCTGTGGCAATATTCCCCCCTCTTTAAGGGGGGCCCCCCACACACTGAAAACCCCCCCCCGTTTTAGGGGGGTTTTGGCCAAATTTGTTATATCTTTCCCCCGAGACAAGATTCCCCCCTCTTTTGGGGTAGGAAATATTGCAAAGGGTGGGAAAACAGCCCCCCGGCAGGGCCCCATTTGGAAGAGCCCCCCCCCTGGTTGGGCCCCAATAATTCCCCCTTTTGCGCTTCCCCCAACCCCCGAACCCAAAAGGGTTTTGTTTTGGGTTTGGGGCAAGGAATAAGGGGGTAAAATTTAACCCCGTATGGCAAACTGGGTCTCTCCCACTAAAAGTGTAGCATTGGCTCTTATTTAATATGAATTAACTGGGGTGTGTAAGAAGAAAAAGGTCAATGTGGATGGACTTGGGGTCCTCAGACTACAAAGATGCCTTTTTTGACCCTGTGTTGATTCACTTCACTTGGGATTTCTGTCTTCATCCGGGTTCAGAGGTGACTGTCAGCCATGTCTTCATCCTGTCAATTGAGTTGTTATTTTATGCTCTCATTATCCCTACAACCTGTGCAAACTGAAACCAGGTGATACTAATGCATCAGTAACCTTTATACCCTCATTAACTACTTACTCTCTGGTTTACAGGAGATAACCACGGGATTCCAATGGTCTCCAACATTAAAATTAGAGAAGAACAGCGAATGACCACAACCAATCCATGGATGCTTCCAACAAATCTAGGATGGCCAGAATCCCACGTCTTTATTTCCACGCCGAAATATAACTACACTAACAAAGACTACAAGAAATTCTTCCATGACATTGACTTTGAAGATGGTTGGTATATGTGGGAAGATACAAAGGGTCTTGTGGAAGGGCTGCCTCCCCCAGGTGTGGACACATACTGCATCTATGGCACAGGTCATCCCACACCTGAGACCTATGTGTATGGGGAGGGCTTTCCCAATGAGCCTCCTATAGATATCATCTATTCTGACGGAGACGATTCCGTACATACGAGAAGTATGGAACTATGCAAAAGATGGGAGAACCAGCAGGAAGAGAAGCTCCAGGTGATAGAGCTGCCTGGAATGCACCATCTCAGTATGGTCTTCAACAACCGAACATTAAGTGTTATTAATGAAATTCTGCTGGAGACTTAAGTTATTATAAGATAATATCAACCTCGGAGCAGGAAAAGGACTTGTCATGATGTGCAGGGCCTCCATACATGTGCTGTAATTATAGGGGTCCATGTATATGTTCCTCTTATTATGGGGGCCCCATGTGACTGCTGTTATACTGTAGGCATGTGCAGCCTATCACTATTACGCCATAAAGGAATAAATGTACTGCTTCACCAATTGTCCTCTTATTCACATACTGCAGATTTCAAAAATAACAATTTTGGCTGCCTGCCGACACCACTAGGGGGACCCTACTATATATTATTATAAGCTATGAATGAGAAATAGCAAAAAATGGTGCTCACCCGTATCTTGTTTTTTTCATGGTAATGGTCCATGGAACCTACTTCCTAATTGATGTGCCTGGAACACTGTTGGTCCACCAGCAAGAAACATCAGAGACGAAGTAATAGGTTGTAATCTGGCACCATCAGATAAAAATTGGTAAACTTTATTTCACTAGCCCTTGCTAGTGTGAGTAAGGGCTAGTTTCAGCTTGAAACACGTAAAAGTGCTCTGTGTAGCACATTTTATTCATTATTTTTTACCTATGAATATGAAATAAAATTTACCCAATTTTTATATGATGCTGCTGGATTACAACCTATTACTCCATCTCCTACTGTATATATTATTATACATTGAACTCAGTATGCAACAGATATTCAGTGGCACTTAATGGTTAAATACTAGACCATTATGTGTATGGAGCCTGCTGATGGGAGTTTCCCCACTCTTCCTGAAACTCTATCGTGCCGTCAAGTTAGCAGGAATCCAGTAGCATGAAGATAAAACGTAATTTATTAACAAACTTCTAAAACATTGGACTTCTCATGAAAACGATTGAAGCACTACTTGCGTGTATAGCATAGAAACACATAGCCGGTCACTGTCCACAGTCCATGGTAACGGTGAATGCTGCTCCCAAGGTCTCCACGCTTTCGGAGCCAAATCGTAGGGCAGGCAAACAGACAGGCAGGGTCCGAGGTGAGTGTTGGGGCGTTTCGGGGGGGACTCCCCTCCTTTCTAAGCACAAAACACTCCCCCTCCAAATTTTTTTACTAAACATACTCCGTTTTAATAACATTACTAAAATATAATAAAAGTAAAACATATGAGCGTTACTTAAATCCACATTATTAGATTATATAACATATTGCAGCAATATATGCAAGGTAATATTAAAAAGATGTTACTAATGTATTACAAAATCCCCGAGTTTTTTCTTCTTTAAAGCCTGGGGTGGTAATGTGTTCAGGGGGAAATTCCAGGCTGCTTCTTCTATAGCAGTCTCCTCTCTAGGGCTTTTCCCCTTTTCTGCATTTTCCTCCCCCCAAATTCACATCAAGTCAGTACACCTGGTTAACTCCGAAAATGCTAGCCACCGTCGTCTCCCAAATTTTTTTTTTAATAAATTTTAGTTTTCCCGTCCTTCTTATTCGTTCTGTATTAGAAACAAAGGGAAAAGCCCGGGTATCCCCCGGGGTTTTTCTTTAAATGAGCAACTAAATCTTTAGACAAACGGAGGCAGCTGGCCTTGGGTGGGAGCAGACAACAAAAAAGGATTTAACTGCTAACCTCCCGAAAAGATTAGAACAACTTAAAAGAAAAGAGATCAGTTTAAATCCCACGCATCTACGTTGACTGAATATATCAAGGTACAGAGAATACCTAGGGGCTTGCGAAGCCCGTTACAGCCCATTCTTCTACAAGATGACCCGATATATCGTGAGAAATGGTATGCCATAGGGAATAATTACTCAATGGAATTAATGTACCTTTCCCCTTTGAAACACTCCAAAGAAATGAAAAAATTAGGGGAGAAATTAAAAAGTAGAGGTTTTAAGAAAATCTTTATTGAACGTTTTTAACAAGCTAAACAAGAACTCATTGTGGTCTTGGATAAACACAAACTGCAATTATTTCAGAACAAGGTGAAGAAATTTGAGAGAGACAGCCGTGATTATCTCCAAAATGGTTTTATGTGGGGAGGAAGTACACGAACTCGAAACTGAAGAAGACCCCCTACAGGCGTTATAACCCCCGCAGTGCTCGGGTCGGGAAAGGGGCTTCGGGGCCCCCGTCGGGATGCTATTTGGGGTCCACCCCCAAGAAAACGCAGAAACAAAGGTGTTTTTTTAAAAGAGAAAAACAGAAAAGTAGGGAAACTGGGGGGCTTGGAGGAGCCATAAAAAAACACCGTAATCAGGAGGAAAAAACCAAATCCCAAGAAGAAATGAGTAAAAAGAAATGGCAGAGGCTGACTTAACTTCAGGGAAAAGCCTTTTAATCACAGCCTCGTAATTAATAAAGGTTTTTAATTTTTCCCAGTATGGTACCCCCATTTGACTTTTAATTTCGATTTTTAAAAATTTTTAGAGAAATAAAAATTTAAAAAAATTTTTTATGGGGATTAAGAAAAAACAAAGCTGATGAAAAACATTTTGTAAAAAAAGAAATTTAGCCCAGTTCGACCCCCGATTTTAAACATCACCTGCTTTAGAAGTTTTCCCAAAAAAAGTTTAGGGGGCTGACAGATTTTTTGTCACAATGGAATGGGATAAAAATAAAAAAGTTGGGAAACATCACTTAAACCCAAAAAAGGCAAGCACAAAGTGATTTACAAAAAGTTGATCGATATTTGGGTTAAAAAAAGGGCCCCCGATAAAAGGCGGGGCCATTGTATTTCCCAAATAAACCCAATATATTACAAGAGGCTGCCCCCCAAAATAAGTGATCACACAGTGTAAAAAAAGCTTGATTTTGGACCCCAAACCTAAGTTTTTTTTAAAGAAACTGAAAAACCCAAGGTTCTTCCCGGGAACGGTTTTAAAAGGGTTTTTAAAACAAAAAAAGAAAAAAAAATTTTGATACATGTGCTCCCCAAACGTCCCCCCTTTTTATTTGGGTCCCTTAACGTACATAATCGGTGATTTAACCCCCCCCGGTCCCCCCGTTTGAAACGGGGCCAGGGGGGTTCGTTAACTTGCCCCGCGGGCCCTATTATGTTCATTTTTTTTTGAAAGACGGGTTTAAAAATAAAAAAAAAAAAAAATTTTTCAAAAAAAAAAAAATTTCCTTCTGGGGTGAGGGAAATCAATTTTTAAAGGCAGGGGGAGACCATGCCCTTTGAAAATGATAGTGGTTTTGCACTCTTGACAAAAAGGTCATTTTTATACCAAACCCCTTTATTGGGGAAGGTACCACTGCATTTTGGGGAAACCCCCCTTGTGAAAAATCCTGCATTACCCTAAGGCGAAAAAATAAATTTTTTCTAAGGGAAATAATTGGACATTATCCGCTGAAAAAACTAATTTAAGTTTGGCAAGGAGGGGTACTTCCCGCTCCCGGGGCCCTCGAGGGGGGTCTCCTGTGGGCCCAATTTACGCAATTTGTTTATGACTTTTTTTGAACAAAAATTTAAAAAATCTATATTCAGTAAAGGGTTATAGTAAGGTTAACCCCCTGGTACGAACGTCGACAACATTTTTTTTTTCTCTAGGGGGGGTAATATGGAGGAATTCCTTTTGGGTTTGTTGAGTACCTTAACGGGCATTCTTTCCACCTTTCAAAGTTCTCCGCTACAAATTGAGAGGGAAAATCGTTCCTATCTCGATGCGAGATTAGAAACAATCTCAAGGGTTGTCCCTACCTATATAAGAAATCAATTGATAGAAAAACATCCTCAGGGCCCAAAGTCAAAAACCCCCCAGACCAATTTTTTTGGCACCCCTAAAGGAAACAACCATACGGGCTAGGAGGATTTTTCCCTTTCCCAAATCCCACAGTATAAAGTACAAAAACTGAACTTAAAAAAAAATTTTTGTTGAGAGAGGTTCCCAAAAAGAAAAAATTGGAAGAAATACCCAAAGGGTGAAACAACAAATAAAAGAGGAAGACTCTTTTAAAAAAAAACCCAAAAAAAAAAACAACACCCCCGATGATACTTTTTTTAGTACATATAAATTGCACACAGTTTTTTTTCCTTTTATAAAGACGATCAAAAAAATCCCTGGCTTTTTTTGGCCAAAGATAATAAAAAATGGCAGGAATTTTTAAACAGAAAACCACATTTGTTAAAAAAAAGGTTTGTCCCTTTGGCAATCCCCAATAGTGTCATTTTGAATTAAAGGGGGTTTAAAAAACACAACAAAAACCCAATGGTTAAAGGGAACGGGAACATATCCTTCCCTTAGCTCCCTTTAATTGCAATTCCATCTTTAAAAAGGCACAAACTTTTCCCCAAATCCCACAAAAGGGGTTTTTAAAAATCCCCCTTAAAAAAGGTTTTTTTAACTTGAAACCCACTAAACCCCGTCTTTTATATTTTTTTGAAGGGGTCCTTGTGGGAAGGGAAACGTGGGAAAAAACAATCCCAAAACTTTTAAAACGAGAATCACCGAGCTTTCGTTTTTTAATATCAGAACGATAATTAAGAAGGATGGGAAAACTGAGGAAATTAAAAAAAAATTTTGGGAGGCGACGGTGGCTAGGCACTTTCGGACAAAAACCATGGGTATTAAACCAATAGGAGGGGTGAAATTTTGGAGGGGTAAAATGCAGACAAGGGGGAAAAAAAGGGGGGAAAAAAGAAAAATTTTTTAAAAAACCCCCCCGGGGGAAAAAATTTTTTGGGGTTTTTTTTTTTTAAAATTTTTTTTTTCCTTAAAAAAATTTTATAAAAAAATGGTTTAAAAATTTTTTTTTTTTTTTTTTTTTTTTAAAAATTTTTAAAAGGAAATTTTGGGTTTTAAAAAAAAGGGGGGGGGGGGTTTTTTTTTTTGGGGGGGGGGGGGGAAAATCGAAAAACCCCCCGGGCCCCCCTTTTTTTTGGGGGGGGGGAAAATTGGGACCCCCTTTTTTTTTGGGGGGGGGTTTTTGGGGGGTTTTTTTTTAAAAAGGGGAAAAATTTTAAAACCCCCCTTTTTTTGGGTTTTTTAAAAAAAATTTTTTTTTTTTAAAACCCCCCCAAAAAAAATTTGGAAAAAATCCTTTAAAAAAAGGAAGCCGGGGGGGGAAGGGGGTTTGGGGGGGGGTTTTGGGGGGGTTTTAAAAAAAAAAAAGGGGGGGGAAAATTTCTTTTAAAAAAAAGGAAAAATTTTTTTTCCCCCCCCGGGGGGAAAAAAAGGGGGGGCCCCCCAAAAATTTTTTTTTTTTCCGGGTTTTTTGGGGGTTTTTTAAAAAATTTAAAAAAGGAAGGGTGGGGTTTAAAAAGAAAAAAAAATTTGGAAAGGGGGAAAACCCCCCCAAGGAAAAGGGGGGGGGGCCCCCCAAAAATTGGGGGGGGGCCCGGGGGGGAAAAAAAGGGGAAAAAACCAAAAACCCCCCCCAAAAAAAAAAAAAGGGGGGGGGAAAAAAAAAAAAAAAAGGGGGCCCCCCAAAAAAAAAAAAATTTTTTCCCAAACCCCAAAAAAAATTGGCCTTAAAAACCCCCCCCCCCCAAAGGGTTTTTTAACCCCGAAAAAAAAGTTTTTAAAAAAAACCCCAAAAAAAAATTTTTAAAAGGGGAAAACCCTTCCCCCTTTAATTAAAAAAAAAATTTTTTTTAAAAAAAAAAAAAAACCCCCAAAAATTTCCCCTTCCCAAAAATTTTTTAACCCCGGGGTGGGGGCCCAAAACCCTTTGGGGGGGAAACCAAAAAAAAAAAAAAAAATCCCTTTTCCCCAAAAAAAATTTAAAAATAAATTTTTAAAAAAAGGATAAAAAAAAAAAAAATTTAAAACCCCCAAAAACCCCCCCCCAAAAAAACCCCACCCAAAAAAAGGGGGAAAAAAAAAAAACCCAAAAGGAAAAAAACCAAAATTTTTCCCCCCGGGGGGTAAAAGGGGGGGGGTTTTTTTTCCCCCCAAAAAAAAGGAAATTTGGGGCCCCCCCAAAAAAAAATTTTTTAACCCCAAAAAGGGGGGGGGGAAAAAAAAAAAAAAAAACCCCCCGGGGGGTTTTTTAGGGAAATTTGGGGAAAACCCCCAAAGGGGGTTTGGGGTTTCCTTTTAAAAAAATTTTTTTTTCCCCAAAAAAACACCCCCCCCCCCCAAAATTAACCCCAAAAAACCCCCCAAAAAAAAAGGGGGGCCCCCCTTTTTGGGGGGAGGTTTAAAAAAAGGTTTTAAAAACCCCCCCCCCCCCTTTTTTCCCCAAAAGGTTTTTTTAAAAAAAAAAAAGGCCCCTTTCAATTTCACAAGTATACTATACAGCATGACATGGACTGGGGAGACATACGACAAGACACATAAGGGAAGAACCGTCATCAAGCAAACAAAACCAGCAGTGGCAGAATTCTGCCTTAATCATTTAAAGTCAAAAGTCCTGAAGAACATAGAGCTCCCAGGGTCTCCAAATGGCTTCAAAAGACTCCAACTCATCGTTCCGTAAGGCCGTGAGATACTCCATATCCCGAATTTCCCTGATTCGCGAGCACAAGGCCTCTCTAGATGGAGATGAGGTCTGCTTCCAGTATTTGGTAATCAAGCACTTAGCTGCCGTTACTATGTATAAGAATAGCCTACATAAATTACGTCCCAGGGAGGGGAGTGGAACATTCAGGAGGTAAGTCTGAGGGGTAAGGGGGATCCACACATGAATGACCTCGAAGGTTAGTGCTTGAACCTTTTTCCAAAAGGGGGTCACTAACTTACATACCCAAGATATATGCGGAATATCTGCCCCCGGCTCCCCACATCTCCAACACACATCCGGGATTGACAGATTTAATCTATGTAGTAAGGTAGGCGTATGATACCAATACATCAGTAATTTAAACTGATTTTCTTTATTCTGTATAGAGATGGATGATTGGGCTGCTTGCCGCCAAACACTTTCCCAGTCCTCCAACGATAACGGTGACCCCAAAAACTCTTCCCACTTTGACATATATGAGTGTCGTATCAGGGACTCCTGAACTGGAGAGGTCAAGATCTGATATATTGTCGATATCAACCCTCTTGTTGATGCTCCTAAACGACAAAGCTGTTCAAAGGCAGAGGGTTTCGAAACTCTATTAGAACCCAACACAGAGTGCATATAGTGTTTAATCTGCAAGTACGAAAAAAGGCTCGTAGATGGTAATTCAAACCTAGATTGCAACTCCGAAAAGGGTCTTATTTCCAGAGTGTAGGGATCAACCACATCTGCAAATCGGAAAAGTTGATTTGCGAACCATGGCTTCCACCTAGCATCCATCCCATCTTTCTGAAGTGATGGGTGAAATAGGAAGGATGTCATAGGCGATGCCTCCGAGCACAGTGAGAACCTCCTATAACACCTCTGCCATATAGCTCTCGTCAGGAACATAGAGTTTAATAGCGGTTGCTCAATGCCGATTTTAGTAGTGGCCCATAGCAATGAATTAGGGTGAACGGGGGCCATCCACAGCTTTTCGATCTCCATCCATTTAGAATAAGCGTATAGCGCTGACCAGGATGGGATAGCGCTCAACTGTGCTGCCCAATAGTATTTGACCCCATCCGGGACTGATAGCCCCCCATTCCTCCTTCCTGTTAACAAGACATCTCTAGATATCCTATGGCTCCGGCAAGCCCATATAAAATGAATGAAATTTGCTTGCAGGGATCGAAGGGTCGACAGGGGCACTGGAATCGGGAGAGTTTCGAACAAGTACATCAGTTTTGGCAAGACTGACATCTTTATAGCTGGAATCCGGCCAAAGAGAGACAGTGCCAATTTATTCCAACGGTCCAGGAGGTGTTTAATCTCCAATAAAAGTTTTGGAAAATCGTGTTTAAAAAGCGATGAGTACTCCGGAGTCAAAAAAATCCCCAGATATTTTAAGCTATCCGTCTTCCATCAATAGTTATAAATTACTTTAAGTTGGGTGACCCGTGTATCAGAGATGCCTATAAGTAGTGCCCAGGGGCGTAACTACCGGGGTAGCAAGGGTAGCAGTTGCTATGGGGCCCGATGGCTTGGGGGGCCCCGCGGCAGCTGCTACCACCTCTGCCACCCCGGTGATGCGCTCCTGGGCCCGCCGGCAGTGAACACAACAGTTCACTGCGGCGGGTTGCAGAGCTGCAGGGGGGGTGGGGGGGGGCGGGTGCCGCCGACAGGCTCCGCCCCTTGCTTCACAGAGGCTCTTTTAATTGTATGCACGTCCGGGGCGACGCGCATACAGTTAAGATGAACGGCGGAGCAGGAAGAGCTGTGCGCTCCCTGTCCCTGCCGTACCTAGCTCTGCAGGCGGCGCGGCGGAAGTAAACGTCACCACGTCGCCTGCCGAGCTTCCTGTCCCTGGGGCCCCAAGCCTAAAGCACAGGTTTGGGGGCCGGGGGGAGACGGAGACGCCGGGGGAGCGGGGCCAGGTGAGTAATAAGCTACGGGGGGGCCCTATACTGGGGGGGTCTATACCTACAAGGGGGCCCTATTACTGGGGGGGTCTATACCTACAAGGGGGCTCTATTAAAGGGGGGGGGTCTATACCTACAAGGGGCCCTTTTAAACTGGGGGGGGTCTAAAAACCAACAAGAGGGCCCTATTACTGGGGGGGTCTATACCTACAAGAGGGGCTCTATACGGGGGGGGTCTATACCTTCAAGGGGGCCCTATTACTGGGGGGGTCAAATCCCTTTACAAGGGGGCCCTATTACTGGGGGGTCTATACCTACAAGGGGCCCTATTACGGGGGGGTCTATAACTACAAGGGGGCCCTATTACTGGGGGGGGTCTATACCAACAAGGGGGCCTATTACTGGGGGGGTCTATACCTACAAGGGGGCCCTTTTCCTGGGGGGGTCTATACCTACAAAGGGGCCCTATTACTTTGGGGGTCTATACCTACAGGGGGGGCCCTATTACTGGGGGGCGTCTATACCTACAAGGGGGCTCTATTACTGGGGGGGTCTATACCTACAAGGGGTCCCTATTACTGGGGGGTCTATACCTCACAATTCCTGGGGGGGGTCTATACCTCCAAGGGGGCCCTCTTACTGGGGGGGGGACTATACCTACAAGGGGGGCCCTATTACTGGGGGGGCTATACCTACAGGGGGCCCTATTACTGGGGGGAACTATACCAACAGGGGGCCCTAAAAACTGAGGGGGACTTATACCTAAAAGGGGCCCTATTAATGGGGGGGGACTATACCTACAAGGGAGCCCTATTACGGGGGGGGGGCTACCTACAGGGGGCCCTATTACTGGGGGGCAAACCAACGGGTGGCCCTATTACTGGGGGGATAATACCTACAGAGGGCCCTTTTACTGGGGAGGGAAAACTATACCTACAGGGGCACTATTACGGGTGGAGGGAAACTATACCTACAGGGGGCACTTTACTGGGGGGGAACAACTATACCTACAGGGGGGCACTATTACTGGGGGGGGGGGGGGAACTATACCTACAGGGGGCACTATTACTGGGGGGGGAAACTATACCTACAGGGGGCACTATTACTGGGGGGGAAACTATACCTACAGGGGGCACTATTACTGGGGGGGAAACTATACCTACAGGGGGCACTATTACTGTGGGGGGGGAATATACCTACAGGGGGCCCTAATAACTGGGGGGGGTCTATACCTACAAGGGGGCCCTATTACTGGGGGGATCTATACCTACATGGGGGCCCTATTATTGAGGGGGGTCTATACCTACAAGGGGGCCCTATTACTGGGTGGGGGTCTATACCTAAAAGGGGGCCCTATTACAGGGGGGGGGACTATACCTACGAGGGGGCCCTATTACGAGGGGGGCTATACCTACAGGGGCCCTATTACTGGGGGGGGGCAAATACCTACACACCTACAAGGGGGCCCTATTACTATGGGGGACTATACCTACAGGAGGCCCTATTACTGGGGAGGGGAAACTATACCTACAGGGGGCACTATTACTGGGGAGGGGAAACTATACCTACAGGTGCACTATTACTGGGGAGGGGGAAACTATACCTACAGGGGGCACTATTACTGGGGGGGGAACTATACCTACAAGGGGCACTATTACTGGGGGGGGAAACTATACCTACAGGGTGCACAAATTACTGGGTGGGGAAACTATACCTACAGGGGGCACTATTACTTGGGGGGGAAACTATACCTACAGGGGGCTCTATTACTGGGGGGGGGACTATACCTACAGGGGGCCCTATTAACTGTGGGGGGGAATATGCCTACAAGGGGGCCCTAATAACTAGGGGGGGGGAACTATGCCTACAGGGAGCCCTAATAACTAGGGGGGGAACTATGCCTACAGGGAGCCCTAATAACTAGAGGGGGGAACTATGCCTACAGGGGGCTCTAATGACTGGGGGGAACTATTTGCCTACAGGGGAGTCCTAATCTACGGGGGGGGGGACTATTCTGCCTACAAGGGGGCTCTAATCTACGGGGGGGGGGACTATTCTGCCTACAAGGGGGCCCTAATCTGCGGCGGGAACTATTCTGCCTACAAGGGGGCCCTAATCTACGGGGCGGGACTATTCTGCCTATAAGGGGCCCTAATCTACGGGGGAGACTATTCTGCCTATAGGGCCCTAATCTACAGAGGGCCCTATTCTACATACAGGGGGGGGCCTAAGCTACGGGGGGCCCCCTTTCTATTAAAAAGGAACCCTAAGCTACCACCCGGGGGCCCCGAAGCTGCCTACGTCTCCCCTAGCTACGGCCGTGGGTGCCAAGCAAACCCCCCCCGGGGCCCCGTTGTACCTACATACCGACTGGGGGGAGCCCCATAATTACCAGGGAGCAATTCTTACCATTTTGGGGGTTTTAAAGGAGAGTTTGTACATGAGGGGGGGGGCCCAGTTGGGAAAATGAAAAAAAAGTGGGAGTCTCAGGGGTTTTTTTTTTTGTAAATTCCAGGGACAAGTGGGGACGAGGGAAATCACAGGAGGTTGGACCAAAAGAAAGAAAAGGAAAGTGAACGACTCTTTAGAAAGACTGCCTGTGAGCACTAAATTAATAAAAAATTTGCAAAGCACCTTAATCTGGTACTACCCCCTATTAGGTCACTGTAAAGGGGGTTATATACAGTTTTGCAGAGCTGTGTACACTAGTATATACCAAATAGGTCATGTTTTGGTGGTAATTACAGTCTGGGAGAGCCAGTGTACACTGTATATACCACTATATGGTCACGGGAAGGTGGTTTATATACAGTCCTGCAGAGCCTGTGTACAAAAATGTAATATAATAACTTATGGTCCACTGTAAAGGTGGTTATATACAGTCTGCAGAGCCTGTGTACACTGGTATATACCAAAAAGGTCACTATGGGGTTATACATGCTGCGGAGCCTGTGTACACAAATATATACCCCCTATATGGCACTGTATGGTGGGTTTTAAAAACAGTCTGCAGAGCCTGTGTACACTAGTATATACCACTATTGGTCACTGTATGGTGGTTATATACAGTCTGCAGAGCCTGTGTACACTGGTGTCTACCACAAAATGGTCACTGTATGGTGGTTATATACAGTCTGCAGCCTGTGTACACTGGGATATACCACTATATGGTCACTGTAATGGTGGTTATATACAGTCTGCAGAGCCTGTGTACACTGGTATATACCACTATATGGTCACTATATGGCGGTACTATTGGTCTTTGTGTACAGATCATAATATGTAGGGGTATTATTCAGCTCTTTGTGGTCATGTTCTGGCGGTATAATCAGGTTCCTAATGTAATAGGGTTATTGGTAATATTGGGCTTGGTATAGTGGATTTGTTTGGTAGCAGTATGATGGTGATATGTAGGTGAGGTATTCACCCTTTGTATTATCTAACAGCATGTCCTGGTAAAAGTTTGTGATCAGGGAGGTGGGCAAGGGGGGGGGAGGGAGGTAGGGGGCCCCATCCAAAAGTTCACTATGGGGCCCAGGCTTCTCTAGTTACGCCCCTGGTAATGCCTCTGCCTTAGATGTATTTATCTTATAACCTGATAGGAGACTAAATCGGCCCAAAATAGAGTGCAAATTAGGTAATGTAACTGCCACATTAGTAAGGGTTAACAGAACATCGTCCGCATACAATGAGATTTTAAATTCTTTCTCTCCGACCACCACCCCCACGATGTCTGGAGATAATCTAATCGCCGCTGAGGCTCAATGGACAGGGCAAATAAGAGGGGGGAGAGAGGGCAACCCTGTCTAGTACCATTGCGAATGGATTTTCTTTTTGACATAGCATTGGGTAATCTAATAGTAGCAGATGGATTAGAGTGGATCCCCTGGAGTGCGGTGACAAAAGAGCCACCGATCCCAAACGCCTGCAGGGTATGAAACATGAACGAAACTATGTCTATTATTAAAGGGGTTGTCTGGTTTGTTTTATTAAATATAAGTAGGTGGTGCCCTGATAAAATAAAAACCGATACTTCCCACCACTATTACCTCCATTTCAGCACTGCCAATGTATCCTCCTGGTCTTCTATTGACTTCCGGCTCCTGCAGTTGGTTTGAAACCATTGTAGCCAATTAGTTGACATTCTTTAATTTACTGTGCAGAAGTGAATGTTGCCAAACAGTGACGTCAGCAATGACATGATCGCTGCAACTAATTAGTGGCTGTGGCGGATTCAAGCTAACAATAGGGAGAGAGCAGATGGTGGCAGTGCTGGAACAGAGGTCGGAGGACAGGTTAGTATGTTTTTTTGTTTTTTTTTTTATTTTATCAGGGCACTATTAGCCTAAATATATTTAACACCCTACTGACACACGACATTTGGGTACATCTTGGTGTCTGTAAAATTCTATGTAGCGGGATTACTCTGTAAGTCTGCTACACAGGAGGCTGGTGTCTGCTGCTAACTGCAGTTGACACTCGAAGCTAACAGCAGGGAACAGAGCTGGCTCCGTTCCTCGCTGTTTAATCCTGTAGACACTTCAATCGGCACCAGCGTGGCGAGATTGCAGGGTGTTGATCCGTTAATGTGGTAGCTAGAAGCCTTAAGAAGGCTTTCATAACTGCCATGTACGACTTACACCGTTCCGACTTACATCGGTCCCCTAGTTACAAACGGAGACTTATGGGGAATGCTGGTACTTGTAGTTGCATGTTCCACAGCAGGTAGTAGCTGTGGAAAGACAAGTTCCAGCATGCCACATGAGGTGAAAATGAGGTGAAATCTTCTTAACAGGAGCATAGACAGAAAAACAAATGTAAAAACCCTTCCCTTCACTATCCATAACTAAAAAAAAACTTTTGTGCTGTTGTTACATTTAATAAATATAGCTGTTCTGACTTATATACAAATTCAACTTAAGAACAAACCTACAGTCCCTATCCTGTTTGTAACCCGGGGACGGCCTGTATTCATTTCTATTACTTCATGCCCCAGGAACCGCCATCTTTCTATACCTATCTGCACTTTTTATATAATGATAGGTGTACTGATGATCGTGCCCCTTAGTGGTCAAGTACTCTAGAGGGGCGTAATGCTAAAAGTTAAAAAAAAAGTTTTAAATGAATTAAGTTTTATAAAGTTAAAAATTATTTCAAATATTGAAGGTTCAAATTACCCTCTTTTGCCATTTTACAAATAAAAAAATTTAAAATGTTTACACATAATTGGTATCACCGCGTCTGTAAGTCTGATCTATTAAAATGTAACATCATTTATCCTGTACTTTGAACACTGTAGAAGAAAAAAATTCCAAACTCCATAATTGCTCTTTTTTTTGGTCACAACCCCTAAAAATTGGAATAAAAAGTGTTCAAAAATTTGCATCTATCCCAAAATGGTACCAATAGAAACCACACTTTAGCTCGCAAAAAATGCACCATCACGCAGATCATAGGTGGAAGAACTAAAAAGTTATTGGTTGCAGAAAATGGTGCTGCGGTGCAAATTTATGAAATAGAGAATTTTTACATTTTTTTAACAGTACTAAAACCTAATGAAAACTCTAGAGATTTGATACTGCCGAATCATATCAACCTGCAGAATACAAATTACACAATATTTATACTGAAGAGTGAACACCATAAAAACAAAACCACTACAGATGTAGGCCAAGTATGTTTTTTTTCAGATTCCACCCCACTTTTTTTTTCTGATTTCCCAGTATATTCCATGGTATGGTCAATGACAGCATTTAAAAGCACATCTTGTCCCGCAAAATAAAAGCTCTCATATGCCTATGTAATAGAAAACCGCTGTACCGACCGACGCGTTTCGGCAATAAGCCTTAATCCTGGTTAAGACAGCGTTTGCCATTTAGGCCAAAAAGTTAAGTTTTGGTCTCATCCGTCCAGAGCCCCTTCTTCCACATGCTTGCTGTGTCCCCTACAAAGCTTTTGCAAACTGCAAACTGGACTTCTTATGGCTTGCTTTCAAAAAGGTCTTTCTTCTTGTCACTTTTCCCTAAAGGCCAGATTTGTGGAGTACACAACTAAAACTTGTCCTGTGAACGGATTCTCCCACCTGAGCTGTGGATCTCTGCAGCTCCTCCAGAGTGACCCTGGGCCTCTTAGCTCCTTTTCTAATTAGTGTTCTCCTTGTCTGGGCTGTCAGTTTAGGTCGACAGCCATGTCTTAGTAGGTTAGTAATTGTGCCCTACTCCTTTCATTTACTATTGATGGATTGAACAGTGCTCTGCAAGATTGTTACAGATTGGCCTATTTTTATAACCTAACCCTGCAATACACTTTGCCACAACTTTATCCCTGAGCTATCTGATTGTAACTTGTTTTTTCATGATGCTATTTATTCACTATTATTCTCTAACAATCTGCTAAGGCCTTCACAAAAAAAAGCTGTAGTTATACTGAGAAAAAAGTACATACAAATATACTCTATTTACTTGTTAGGTGGCTTCTAAAGGCAAATGGTCACAATCGATTTTATTTAAAGGTATCAGAATACAAGGGGCAGACTAAATATGCACGCCACACTTTTTAGTTTTTTAATTTGCAAAAATGTGGAAATCGTATCACGTGTAGCACGTACCACTTTCTTTACACTTCATATGTACTTGCTTCTATGTATTGCAAGTACATTCATATTTGTGGTTGTACTGTTTAAAAATGAGGAAAAGTTCGAGTGAATATTTGAATACTTTTTCAACCCTCTGAATCTGTGCTAGCATCAATTACAACGTGAAACAGGTAGGCAGTGGTACTGTAAAAACTCAGTGGGTAATGTCCAAGTCTGTTTTGAACTTAAAGGGGTTTTGCCAAGATGGCTGTTCCCTACCTCACACGCTGCCGCTGGTCCCCTGGGTCTTGAGATCGGGGCATTCTCTGCGTGGGTAGTTTAAAACAACCCGTCCTCCAGACGGCACTTAGTGACGTCATCACGCTGCGATTCGTGCGCACTGCTGCCGGCTTCTGAGAGCTTAAAGGGGTTGTCTCGCTACAATGATTGGGTTTTAATTTAAAGATCTTTAAAAAACAAGCAGCTTTGCAATATATGTTCATTACAAATGTTCTACTGATTTTGAGCTAGCCCTGTTAGTATTACTAAAATCAGCTTCTCAGATCTCTATAGTAGCTGACCTGTTGATCCTTATCTTACTGGCTGTCAGGTCTGAATGACTCATCACCTTTGAAGACAGGTCGGAGCAGAGAGCCCCTCCCGCACAGAATGCTTCTGTAGTGGAGGGGGGAGGGGGAGGAGGACTCTGGTGTCTGTGTCCATGCTGCTTGGATTAACCCTGTGTGTGCCTGCTTCCTCCTGCTCTCTACACAGATAGATGTGACAGCAGTGACCCTGTCCCGTTACTATAATCATGATATTGTCTTTGGAACTGTGACTATACTAATATTATACAGATCAGGCATGTGAATACTTTATGCTCTCCAGTATTAGTGAGACATTCTGAGTATAGTAACACTGCCCTTGTTGTTGCTGGAGATGTGGAGACTTGTAAGCTAAGCAGGGGATATAGGAACACATGCATCCCCTCTGCTCTATTAGCACACAGCTTCATATTCCTCTCTACACTCCTAGATCAGCCCTCTCCTGTAACAGACCTAGGCAGGCACACACAGGGTGAACTCTGAGAGCAAACCCCCTCCCCCCCTGTATAGAAGTTACGTAGCTGCCTGTGTGCTGATGGGAGGGGGGAGAGGGAGCAGAACAGACAGACCAAGAAACACGCCCCTCAGTTCAACTTACCAGGGACACTGACAGGCTGAAAGCTCGTAATGAGACAACTCCTTTAAAGCAGGGAGGCAGAGAGCGGGACAAAGACCCAGAATGTAGAAAAACGTAGAAGACAAGGAGTAAGGGAACGGAGCAAGGAACTAGAACATATAAAAGCGTAGACATGGAGTAAGGGAGCGTGGCTAAGAATCTGGAGAACAGCCAAGCACAGCCAATATCCCCCAAGCACAGTCCCTGAAGATTCTGTGCGAGAAAGAAGGAAGGGGGAAGTGAGGAGCCCACAGTCTGTCCTGGCTGGGGAGGGGAGCTACTGCGCATATCAGGCCGTGTGTCAGGACGTGCTCGTTCCCGAGGGGGCTTCAGAGGAAGAGATAAGAACCACGCAAGCGCGGTCAGACAGGCAGGAGGCATAGAACAGGTCGGCTCCAATGACAACCAGCTGTACACAATGATAAGGTAATGAAGGCTGCAGCTGTGGCACCTTACACTTTTTTAATGACATGCAATTAGGAAAGTGCTAAACTTATGATTTCTAAGCATCCCACGTCGACTTTACATGGTGACAAAACAATTGCATGGGCACGCCCATCTTTCCGGTATGCCACGCCCCCTTCAAAAGCCACACACCACTCCACCTAACTGCATAACGGCTTTGGAAGAAAGCCAGGTAGATGCCCTTATAGCCAGGTAGTATCCCCCGATAAGCAGGTAGTTCCCCTTACAGGCAGGTAGATGCCCCCTTACATGCTGGTAGATGCCCCCTTGTAGCCAAGTAGATGCCCCTCTGTAGCCAGGTAGGTGCCCCCCTTTGTTAGCCAGGTAGGTGCCCCCATTGTTGCCAGGTAGTGCCCCCATTGTTTGCCAGCTAGTGCCCCCTCTGTTGCCAGGTAGTGCCCCCTCTGTTGCCAGGTAGATGCCCCCTCTGTTGCCAGGTAGATGCCCCCATTGTTGCCAGGTAGATGCCCCCTCTGTTGCCAGGTAGTGCCCCCATTGTTGCCAGGTAGGTGCCCCCATTGTTGCCAGGTAGTGCCCCCATTGTTGCCAGGTAGTTGCCCCCATTGTTGCCAGGTAGTGCCCCCTCTGTTGCCAGGTAGTGCCCCCATTGTTGCCAGGTAGTGCCCCCTCTGTTGCCAGGTAGATGCCCCCATTGTTGCCAGGTAGTGCCCCCATTGTTGCCAGGTAGTGCCCCCTCTGTTGCCAGGTAGATGTCCCCTCTGTTGCCAGGTAGTGCCCCCATTGTTGCCAGGTAGTGCCCCCATTGTTGCCAGGTAGATGCCCCCTTGTAGCCAAGTAGATGCCCCTCTGTAGCCAGGTAGGTGCCCCCCTTTGTTAGCCAGGTAGGTGCCCCCATTGTTGCCAGGTAGTGCCCCCATTGTTTGCCAGCTAGTGCCCCCTCTGTTGCCAGGTAGTGCCCCCTCTGTTGCCAGGTAGATGCCCCCATTGTTGCCAGCTAGTGCCCCCATTGTTGCCAGGTAGATGCCCCCTCTGTTGCCAGGTAGATGTTCCCCTCTGTTGCCAGGTAGTGCCCATTGTTGCCAGGTAGTGCCCCCATTGTTGCCAGGTAGGTGGCCCCCATTGTTGCCAGGTAGTGCCCCCATTGTTTGCCAGCTAGTGCCCCCATTGTTGCCAGGTAGTGCCCCCATTGTTGCCAGGTAGTGCCCCCTCTGTTGCCGAATAGTGCCCCCATTGTTGCCAGGTAGTGCCCCCTCTGTTGCCAGGTTGATGCCCCCTCTGTTGCCAGGTAGTGCCCCCATTGTTGCCAGGTAGATGCCCCCTCTGTTGCCAGGTAGATGCCCCCTCTGTTGCCAGGTAGATGTCCCCTCTGTTGCCAGGTAGTGCCCCCTCTGTTGCCAGGTAGTGCCCCCTCTGTTGCCAGGTAGATGTCCCCTCTGTTGCCAGGTAGTGCCCCCTCTGTTGCCAGGTAGTGCCCGCATTGTTTGCCAGGTAGATGTCCCCTCTGTTGCCAGGTAGATGTCCCTCTGTTGCCAGGTAGTGCCCCCTCTGTTGCCAGGAAGAGCCCCATTGTTGCCAGGTCGTGCCCCCTCTGTTGCCAGGTAGTCTTCCCCTGTGTTGCCTGTTTGTGCCCCCTCTGTTGCCAGGTAGAGCCCCCATTGTTGCCAGGTAGTGCCCCCATTGTTGCCAGGTAGTGCCCCCCTCTGTTGCCAGGTAGAAGCCCCCTCTGTGGCCGGGAAGACGCCCCCTCTGTTGCCAGGCAGAGCCTCCCCCTATAGCTAATAAAAATAAAATAATAAAAGTCACTTACCTCACCAGGCTCCTGCAGCACGGCCGCTCCAGACGATCTCCTCAGCGGCGCAGGGGGAAGTGAGAGCAGCCGCGCGTCACTCCCCTGCAGCCGCGTGTCACTTCCCCTGCGCCGCTGACCTGTATGTGCGGCGCACACACCGGCGCTGTGCATACAGGGGGAGGAGGGAGCAATCCCTCCTGCCTCCTCCCTGCACAGCGAGACTCCGGGCGGGTGAAGCAGGCGCAGCGGCCGCTTCACCCGCCTGTAGGAGCGGCCCGGCGGCGCCCGAGTAGCGCACTAGCGCTACTCCGGCGACGCGGCCATTTAAAGACCCCCCCCCGCCGCCTACTGGCGGCGGGAGGAATGCCAACTCCCCCGGGAGGGCGGGAGGGGACCCCAAATAGCAGGACCCCCCCCCAAAAACGGGAGAGTTGGCATGTATGCCTTTAGCTCAGAAATGTCCGAACATGGGGCGTAACCTCAGAGGATGCGCCATATTGGATTATACGGTGGGTATCTATAAGCATATTATGTGGCCGCCATTTTGTTAACACTTTAGAGCGTGTATAGTTATACAGGCAGCTTTAACGTGCCATAATATGAAGGCATACGTGGTGTTAAACTAATACAATAAAATGAAGACACAAAGGATCACACATATATAACCTTTGTTCCCATCCACAACACTTTCACAAAAATATTAAGATTTTAAAAAATAACCGTTTTCCATTTTACAATTTTTTGGTTTAAAAAGTTACACTTAATCGGTATTGCCACTTCTGCAAAAGTCCGATTTATTAAAGTATAACATAATTTATCCCATACACTGAATACCGTAAAAGAACAAACGGCAAAATTGCATTTTGTGACCATTTCACATCCCCAAAAGATTGAAATAAGAAGTGATCAAGAAGTCACATGTATCCCAAAATAATACCAATAGAAAGTAAACTTCAGGTCCCTAGGTGGAAGCATAAAACAGTTGTTGGACGCAGAAATTGACGCTGTGGCGCAAATTAAAAAAAATAAGAGAATGGTTTTATTTTTTTCAAAGTACATAATGAAAACCCTACATATTTGGTATCATAGGAATCGGAGCGACCTGCAGAATACAGATAACACATAATTAATACTGAAGAGTAAAACCTTACAAAAATGGGACAATCACATTTTTTTCACATTCCACCCCACTTATAATTTTGGGGGGTTTCACAGTACGTTCTATAATACAGTGAATGGCGACACTAGAAAGTACATCTTGTCTCGCCAAAAACAAGCCCTCATATCGCTATGTAGATGGAAAAATAAAAGAGAGGGAGGAAAAAACGTAAGACAAAAAGATGAGGGGTTAAATAGGTCATATTAACAAGTTGGATAAAGTCAAACTGGGGCACACGTCAGGGGTTGGCTACACTATTGAGAGTACAGCAGCGGGTTGTGTGGGCTGCAGGGGTAAGGACTGGGGTACTTGTAGGTAGTTCTGTATATTTTGGGGGGCAGAGGTGCCTTTAGCGCAGTACACCTATCAAGGACCCTGGTCACATTGTGTATAGAAGGGGGGCAAGCGTATATGGAGTAAGACAAGAGCTGCTAATGGCCAAAGTACCCAGACGCCGCAGCTGCGGCACCCCTCGTATGGGGCGTAATATCTGAGAAGCGTGCCCATACAGAGAAGATATTACAGGAAGATGACACCTGCGCATGCGCTGTTTAAACTCCGGCCGCCCTCCTGTCACCTGGACGCCCGCACCGAATTTCCGTGCACTAGAGGTCGCTCTGTCTGATGGCGGCAGCCATTTTGTTAGAGCTTCTGGTGCAGTGACATGCCTGCACCGCTGCTGATAGCCGCCGCTCTGAGGGCAGGGCATCCTATAGAGTCAAGAATCCTCATACCTGGATTAGGCGCCGAGATTGAAAATTGAAGATCGGTTGCAAAGAAGGCAGGTGAGGCCAGGGTGAGGGAAAGAGTTATGACTGGTTCGTACTCTCCACAGCGCCGGTAACGCGTCTTCTTCCCCCGGGGTACCACAAAGTGTGTTCACCCTGCTGCGCTGGATGCGTTTTTGGTGTGCGGTAACGTCCCCTGTTCCCCGTTGTAGATAACCTATGATTAAACTGCCCCATATTTTATTGCATTAACTTTACGTAGAAAACAGAAGCACAGTCAAACTTCCTATACGCTATATATTCGGATGCACAGTACTACTTCTTAAATCCCATGTGTAGACTGCACAGTACAACTTCTCTTCACTCTTGTCAGCTAGACGCTGCACAGTACTACCTCTTCCTACAACCCATGTATAGACTGCACAGTACAACTTCTCTACACTCTCCCTGTATTAGATGCTGCACAGTACTACCTCTCCCTACATCCCATATATGGACTGTGCACAGTACAACTTCACTCTTGTGTAGACGCTTCGCAGTATCGTTTCTCTATAAACTACTTGTGTTGACTGCACAGTGCCACCTCTGTTCACTCTCCATGTCTGGATAATTGTACTGTACACATTTCTTGCTTTTTGCCTCTGTCTCTCTGCCTTGTCTGAGGATGCACATGCAGTTCCAGGGCTGCCATGCGCAGGGGTCTACCGGGGCTTTCCTTGTCCCCCTGTGGGTCAGTCCGAGGCTATATGGATTTCACTTTTCCTGTGCTTTAATTTGGGAGTCCTCGATGTGTGTTAATCAGTACCTATGGGTGTTACACAGAACCACTTCTCTTCAAACCTTATGTATTGACTGAGCACAGTGCCACTTCTCTATGTATGTGCACAGTGCCACCTGCCTTGTATACTGTGTCATTTTCTGCATTTGTTATACTGTATGTATTAACACTATACACGACCATTTCTCCTCAATCTCCCTGTATAGATGCTGCACAGTACCACTTATCTTCAAACTCCATGTATTGGTTGTGCTCAGTACCACTTCTATCCTTTATGCTGTAACTCATCCAATGTATCTGTTCTGTGTATGGATGTTACACACTGCCACTTCTCTTCAAACTCTCCATATAAATGCTACACAGTACCACTTCTATTCAAACTCCATGTATCAACTGTGCACAGTAGCACTAATATCCAAACTCAATTTATCAATAGTGCACAGGACCACAGGATTCAATCACCATGTATCAACTGTGCACGCTACCACATCTATTCCCCTCTCCATGTATCAACCGTGCACAGTACCACATCTGTTCCCCTCTCCATGTATCAACCGTGCACAGTACCACATCTGTTCCCCTCTCCATGTATCAACCGTGCACAGTACCACATCTGTTCCCCTCTCCATGTATCAACTGTGCACAGTACCACATCTGTTCCCCTCTCCATGTATCAACTGTGCACAGTACCACTTCTGTCCCCCTCTCCATGTATTAACCGTGCACAGTACCACTTCTGTCCCCCTCTCTGTGCACGCTACCACATCTGTTCCCCTCTCCATGTATCAACTGTGCACAGTACCACTTCTGTCCCCCTCTCCATGTATCAACTGTGCACAGTACCACTTCTGTCCCCCTCTCCATGTATCAACCGTGCACAGTACCACTTCTGTCCCCCTCTCCATGTATCAACCGTGCACGGTACCACTTCTGTCCCCCTCTCCATGTATCAACTGTGCACGGTACCAATTCTGTTCCCCTCTCCATGTATCAACTGTGCACAGTACCACTTCTGTCCCCCTCTCCATGTATCAACAGTGCACGTCCCCCTACTTCTGTTCCCCTCTCCATGTATCATCTGTGCACGCTACCACATCTGTTCCCCTCTCCATGTATCAACTGTGCACGGTACCAATTCTGTTCCCCTCTCCATGTATCAACTGTGCACAGTACTACTTCTGTTCCCCTCTCCATGTATCAACTGTGCACAGTACCACTTCTGTCCCCCTCTCCATGTATCAACTGTGCACAGTACCACTTCTGTCCCCCTCTCCATGTATCAACTGTGCACAGTACCACTTCTGTCCCCCTCTCCATGTATCAACTGTGCACGGTACCACTTCTGTCCCCCTCTCCATGTATCAACTGTGCACAGTACCACTTCTGTCCCCCTCTCCGTGTATCAACCGTGCACGGTACCAATTCTGTTCCCCTCTCCATGTATCAACTGTATCATGTATTGATTTCACACATTACCACTTCTGTCATGTATGCTGGGTGTGATTCCTCAGCATCTGTCATTCTCAGATATACATCCTCCACAGTACCCTTTCTCTTTAAACTCAATGCATCACCTGTGCACAGTGCCACTTCTTCTGTCATGCATGCAGGGTGTCATCATCAGCAGGGCTGTGGAGTCGGCAAGCCAAAGCCCCGACTCCTCAATTTCCCAAACCTCTGACTCCCTCATACATGGCGCATGTTGTGATACTTTTACTACTTTACTGTAGTAAAATGGTCCCATCAGGCTGTTTATCACCTTATGATACAATAATCAAGGTATTTAGGTAGAACAGACACTGACAAGCAAAAGGGTAACAATGTTTTGATCTTTTGAACACTTGGGGAGAGTTGAAGAAAAAGCTGTATTTGTATCCAATTCCAGTCTGCACCAACATTGGGAATGTGTAGAAGAGATCTGGGATCAGATTTTGGTCAAGATGTGCTTGAATCTGTTTCAGAGCCCAGAAAGAGTCAGGCAGTGCTGAAAGCCAAAGGTGGATTTACCAAATACTAACAAAATAATAAACATTAAAATTTAGATTTTTAGGAGCAAAACAGTCACAATGCAGTTACAGGAAAGAATCTGCAGAACTAAGCAGATGCAAAATACTTGCAAGTCAAATTTATGTATAATATAGGTAAGATGACTGTATATAAAATTACAGTAGCCTCATGTACAAAGCTGTAGTGGATGGAGAGATATGGAGCCCGAAGGTCACAAGTTCAAACCGTTGTTACAATTTGGCTTGTCAGTGTAAAATATATTTATTGGATATGTCTTTAGAACACAAAAAATTGTAAATATGCAAAACACTGCAGGAACGTTTGTGGAGTCTCTGAATTTGTTCTGAAAAATATTGCCTCCATCAGATCCTGCATACATCACCTCACATCTGATCTCATTATTTCCAGGCTAGAGAACGGCCTCTCTACACTAACTTGGGTGGGGGGCAAAGCGGTGACCACATGAGCAACATCTCTAACAATGTCGGGGTATAAAGGAATTGCCTCAGCCACAGTCAGTTCTGATGAATGGTTGAACTCTTCTACTTCTTTGAAAGCAGGTGAAAAATTTTGCTGAAATCTGCCATGGGAGCTGAATCTTCTCCCCTGGGGCAGCGCTTTGCCTGCTCCATGTCATCAATTACACTCCTCATGTGATGAGGCTGAAGATATGGGAGCAGTAGCACTGGCCGGACCCAATTCCTCTTGCTCTTTGCATCGAACTAACTGGACCAACTAATTATATATTTTGGGAGTCGGTCCATTTTATGACGACACCGACTCCTGCAAAATAGGCACCGACTCTGACTCCACAGCCCTCAGCATCTGTAATTCTCAATGTATAGACACTGCACAGTGCCACTTTTGTATGCTAGGTGTCATTTTCAGTACCCCTTTGCGCAGCACCACTTTACTCTCCATATGTGGGCACTGCACAGGATAACTTGTTTTCTCTCTCCATACATGAACATTGCACAGTACCACTATTTTCTCCTATAGGGCTGTTGGTCATTACATCCCCGTGTCGGTGTAGACCCTTGTGACGTCAGAGGATGGCGATGAAGCGTCAGCCCCTGAAGAGACTATGTGAGTCATTTGTGACATAGTAGATGGAGGCTGCAGAGCGCAGGATCAGATGTGACTTCTTTACATGTTGTTTCTTTTCAGGTCCAGAGTCCAGCAATGAGTCACCAAGGAAGAGACGCTTTGCTGCAGCTCAGGATGAGGCTGAGAACAGAGACCCCGGGTCCCGGACAGGTTCCCCCAAGAGGGGCTGGTCTTCTCTGCTGCGTCTTACTGAACGGGAGGTGAAACCAGACACCCCAGCCGTTCCTTCAGTAAGGTCCCGCATCCAGATGCTTCAAGAGATGAGCAGGAGAGGTATGAAGTGTCTCATCATCTGCAGCCACAGGAGCTCACAATCTAATACTATCCTCATACCCTAAGGTTGATTCACCTGTCAGTGTGTTACCAATGTACCACCCCATCATCCGCAGCCCAGGAGCTCACAATCTAAACCCTTCCTCACCTGTCAATATGTTACCAATGTACCACCCCTTCATCCACAGCCCAGGAGCTCACAATCTAAACCCTTCCTCACCTGTCAATATGTTACCAATGTACCACCCCTTCATCCACAGCCCAGTGAGTTTACAGTCCAATCTCTTCCTCACCTGTCAATATGCTACCAATGTACCACCCCTTCATCCACAGCCCAGTGAGTTTACAGTACAATCTCTTCCTCGCAACCTTAGGCTGATTCTCTTCTCAGTATGTTACCAATCCTTCATCGGCAGCCTCAAGAGCTCCCAATCTCATCTCTTTCTCACACCCCAATTCCCCCAGTTACCAGTGTACCACCCCCCCTTCATCCACAATCCCTGGAGCTCACAATGTAATCTTTCTCACACCCTAAGGCCCTGTTCACACGGCGGATTTGGCCGCGGGTTTCAGCGTGGTTGCCGCGGCCAAACCGAGTCTCCCGGCGAGGTTTATCTGCGGGGGTTTGGCAGCCAAGGTTTTTCACACCATACAAATTAATAGGCAGTACAAACACCCGCGGGCCCAACACGTGACAAGCCTGGTGATTACACGCATGAATTACGCAGCGCCGAAGACTCGCTGCAAGAATTGACAGGAGACTTCTCAAACATGTGCGGCAAGGCCGCGACACCAAAGCCGCTGTGTGAATAGCAACGCGGTTTCCCATAGCAAACCATGTAATGAACTGGGGGCGTTTGGGGTGATTTGGACGAGGTTTTGGCCGCGGCAACCGCGCCCAAACCTGCGGCCAAATCCGCCGTGTGAACAGGGCCTAAGGTTGATTCACCTGTCAGTATGTTACTATTGTAGCACCCCTTCATCAGCATCCCTTGGAGCTCACAATAAAATATCATGCTCACACCCTGAGCTTTATGCACCTCTCAGCATGTTATCTGCCTATAATCCACAGACCCTGGAGCTCACAATCTAATATCCAGATCACACCCGGAGCTTTATTCAACTGTCAGTATGTTATCTGCCTATAATCCACAGTCCCTGGAGCTCACAATCTAATATCACAGCCTATACCTTATTCCCCTATCAGCATGTCACCGTTGTACATCCCCTTCATCCACAGTCCTCAGAGCTGTGGGGTAAATTCAGTCCTGGCACGTGTCTACATCACCTCTCTGCTCTTTTTTTTCTCTCTTAACAGATGGCACTCAGAATGGCGGAGAAGACTCCTTGTCCTCAACAGACAGTGAGAAGGTGTGTGCTCCTGCTCTGTACACCTTATGATGGGGGATGCTTTGGTTTTGTCCATTCCTGGTTGACCCTTTTTAATTTTCTTGAGGCTCTAAGGGGTTATTAGAGAGTATGAGTGGTTCTACTGCCTGTTGTGTATAAAGAACCAAGCATTGTCTCTTTATAGGACATCTCCGGGCTGGCAGGTGCTGCACCAGTAGAAGAAGCAGGTAATAATCAGTAGTGAGATGTTGCGGCAGTAGAAGGCGCTGTGCTTACATTGGAGATGAATTAACGTCACACTTTCTGCTCTTTCTCCTCACACAGGATGCAGGGATGTGGGTGCTGCAAAGAAGTCTGGAAGTAAAAAGGTACTGGAAGAATACCCCGTGCCAGTGGCTCATAGCACCTTGGCCACTCGACGCCCTCTACACTCAGAGGATGAGCCTCCAAGTATTGAGAATGCCAGCCGCCTCCGCAAGGTAAGTGCCGTGGACTGCAGGTAGCATAGAAAGGGCTACAGCACCGGGCAAAAGGCATCAGGTAGTGGGCACCTGTAACACCCCTCATGTAGCTTTTCTGTTGCCTCCAGGAGCGCCAGGAAGAGTTGGCGATGGTGTCTGCTGTGCTGGACCGTAGTAACCCCTGGAGAGCGGCATCTATGAGGCAGTCACAGAAGAGGTTCCTGAAGCAGGCCACTCAGGTAATCCAGTGTGTCACTGCGGAGGGGGTAAGATTGCACCTTTTCTATGGAGTGGACATGTAATCTTAGGTGATGGTGGCACTGGTTGAGTTTGGTCACTTGTGGTGAAATGTGACTCATTTCATGGACCTAAACCCTCCCTCACTGGTCTCCAGGACCTCAGCGGAGGGAATAGAAGGCGCCGGGTGAGAGCCGGGCGTGGGAGTGTGAAAATGGGTCCCATGTTGGATTCACAATCAGACTCAAGCGTAAGTTACAGCAGCTTCTTTTGTGTGTCCGTAAACGCCATCATCATACTGCTCAACATCTAGGGAAATATCTCCTTGCCCCATTAACACTTTAAAAGGATTTTCTGTCTCACAACTTTCACATCTGCAGCTGGCTAGTAGCTCACTATGGGCCACATGTATGAAAACTGTCTAGGTCTAAAACTCACTTTGTTGCCAATAACAACCAATCAGAGCGCCCCTTTCATTTCATATAGTGCTCTGGAAAAATGAGAGGGGCGCGTTTATTGGTTGCTATGAACAACAAAGTGAATTTTAGACCTAGACCGTTTTCATACATGTGGCCCTATGAGCTGGTCACATTGAGCCAGGAGGCGGCTGCGCTTGCACAATTCGTCTTAAAGAGATGTTCTTGAACCAATCAGGGTATGAGTAAAAATAGAAGATAAAACTCATATTTACCTCCCAGATGTTGCCGGTCCTGAAGTAGTGAATGTTCATCGTTCATGTGACCACTCCAGCCAATTACAGGCCAGGGAGGCAAGTATGAGTTTTATCTTCTATTTTTTTTACTCATACCCCAATGGATGAACAGGCATTGATCAGTCCCATAACACCTCTTCGATCATTTCCATGGGAGTTCGGAAAACAGCCACAAGTTATGAGGTGGGGAAAACCCCTTTAAAGCTTTCCCTAAACCAATAGTACAAGCAGAAATTAAAAAAACACTTTTTATAATATGTGTTACTGGAGAAAAATACCTTATCCTTTTACTACTTTCTTATTCTCCCTCCATCTTTTCTCCCTGCTTACTTACCTGTTCACTCACCCATAAGTCACTAAGAGAATCTGTCTTGCAGAAGAGACCTTAACTAGTTTCATTCAGAAGCTCCGGTTACAGCTGTCCATAGAAGACTATGAGGAGAGGGAAGGGTGAAATTGAAAGTAAGACACTCTTAAACTCAAGCAACAGCACAGAGCATATCCGGCTTTATCCACACGGCATTGGACTAAAACTGTCCGAAAGTCAACCGTTTTTTGTCCAATGCACGACCGTGGTTTTTGTCACTGTTTTGTCAAAAACCGCTGTCGGTTCTTGTTTGCCGTCGGCCGATACAGTTGATTGTATGGGAAACCGACGCCGGCATTTTGGCGTTGATTTAGGAACATGTTCCTAAATATGCTGGCACCAGAAATCTATCGTTTTTTCTTTCTATTAAAGTCTATGGACATGCAAAGCGTTCTGATTTCCAGCGGTTTTAGAATCCTAAAACCGCCAAAAAGACGATCATTTTTGCATGCTGTGTAGACATAGCCTTAGACAGCAAAAAGGAGCAGGGTAGCTGTGAGTCCAGCACTGAGGTAAAACATTCCCACCTCTTTGTCTATTTTGCTCTCATTCCCACTCGATAGACATCTATGGGCAGCTGCAACCTGATCTGTCCCTGAAGCTGGTTGCTGTCTCCTTTGCAGGATGGATTCTCTGAGTAGTTTATAAGTGAGTGAACAGATAAGAAAGCAGAAAGAGAGAAAAGGAAGAAGAATTTTTAATAAAAAGTTTGTTCTTGCACTGTTGATTTTATGAAAGGATGTATTATAATTGGACAAATGAGTTGTTCCATCTCAATACTTCCAATCTAAGGCCAGCATGAGCCTATCTCAGAACAGGGAGATGGCTGTACTTGTGCGATTCTCCTCATTTATTTCTATTGGAATTCCAAATGTATTGCACACACTTGCCCTGCTCCATTTAGAAATCTCTTATAAATGAATTGGGAGAATTGTGTGAATGAGGCCATCTCCTCATTCTGAGGACGGCTTGTAGCGAGCTTTGATTTGGCCTCAGACTTGCAACAAGATAAGACAATTCCTTTAAGGACACGGCATTTGTTTTTTGCATTGTATACCAAAAGTCATAACTGTTTTATAGAACTTTTTTGTCAATGTAGCTACCATGTTTTTTCAACAATAAGCCTTCCCCCAAAAATAAGCCCTAGCCTGATTTTCACAGATTCTTGGGGTAGGCGCTGAATATAAGCCCTACTCCAAAAATAAGCCCTAGTTAGTCAACGCCATCTGAGTGATGTCACCTAGTGCCCGTCTCCTGGGCAGTGCCGTTCCCGAGCCTCACCCACCCCAATAAACAGCTTGTTAGATTGGAGGCTTTGTGGAAACCTCCAGTGTTTTCAGGCTGAAGGACCTGAGATGATGTCACATAGAGTGCAATGTGTAAGTGAAAGTTCAATGTATACACATACATACATGTACACACACATTGCATACACATTTATACAATCACACACACACACAATCCCTTATCTTAAAGTGTGGCTACTCAGACTTTCTGGGACTTTTAGTTCTCCAGCATGCCACACTTTCAAGATAAGGCATGTTGTCTTGAGCGTGGTGTGACCGCTAATAGCCTATGATGTCATACATATATGGATCTGAGAGTGTGGAGCTGTCTGTAGAAGGCAGTGATGGATCCCTAGATATATCAGACGAAAGATTCGTCTCTTCTATTGAAGTTCGGATCAGAAGGTCCTGTGGTTCTGGTGAGGTTTTTCTTATTTGCAAGCTGCTTATTGTCACTTAAAATCTAGAGAACTACTGCTACCAGCCATGTTGCAGGACAGAGAGCTGGCGTGAATTTTTGACATTTATCTTATATATCTGTTGTGTGTTTTATTTTCTTTTTTCAAGACTCTCTTGCCGCAGAGGACCTTCCATGTGAAGCAGAGGACAGGAGAACTTCAGAAGGTACACGCTGATAAAGTGCTGGCATGGTCGGCTATACTCTGAACTCCCATTTGTTTTTGTGTTTTTTTTTAATGGGAGTCTCCTGACTACCACTCCTTTCAAAATGAAGAGCTTTCCCGATTTTCCCGGGAGATAGGTTGAGCCCCCAATCCTTGATTACATATCCTAGTGATCAATGTTTATTATGAGACAATCCCTTTAATGCGTTTATCCTGCAGAAAACAAACCCTAATATGGTTATCTTGCCAGATAAAAATTCTAGCACTCGGACATATCGATGAAAAATTAAAAAAAAAAATAAATTAATGCTATCGAAATATGTGGTGGGGGAAAATTTTTTTTAAAGGGGTTGCCGCATTTTCACAGAGCCAAAACAGCTTCAAAATTCAGCATCCCCTTTTTTCCCGGGTTTGGCTGTTGGTGGTTCTATAGCTGTGATTAGCAAGCACATCAGCTCAATATTCACAGCTCTTCTCATTACAATGATGAGAGCAGGAGCTCTTATCTATAGAGCAAAGCGCTTCAGAGCTCAAAGTAAACCATTAAAAGTCCTCGTTTTTTTGGTTTTTTTTTGATTTACAGAACGAACTAACATAGGGTTTTAACACCAAAGTTGCTACCATAAGCAACAAATATTAAAATTGTCCATCCATACAAAATACATTTAAATTTTAAAACAAAAAGCATAGTTATTAGCTTCTGAATTTTTTAAATTTTCACCCCCCTTAAACTAACCCCCCCCCCTTACTGTATCCCCCACCAATCCCCCTTAACCCCAACATCAATTCTAATTTTCCCCTGTAAACCCTTTTAGTTTTTTCTTTAGATAAAATTTTTATTTGAAGGGTTCCATCAATCCTTTTTTAACTGTTCTAAAGGTACTAAAACGATACCCCCACTCCACTACAACAAACTCCTGTCACTCTCCTTCCTTTGGGGCCCCTCCCATGGACCCCGGGGCCACTAAAACAACACACACACTGACCTCATCTTCACCCCCTTTGCCCCATCTAACCTCTCAAAATCTCCCCTCCCATCGCCCAATTGCTCATTCTCCTCCATCACCAAATCCCACCTGCCCCCCCTGCAACCAAATCTAACACCCACGCACGAACCTACAAAACCCCCATCCCCGCACTTCTCTGACCCTTTCACCTCTCTCTACCAAATCCCTCACTTTTCTGACCAGACCAGCCACCACTTTTAAAAAAACACAACACCCCCACTCTTTACTGTCGTCCCTCACAAAACCCAACAGAAAAAACCCCAAAAGAACAACAAAACCCGGGACCGACTCCACCAAAAACTGAGGGGTGCTTTTCCCAAGTTCCAACAACCCCGGAAGAAAACCCGCCCACCCACTTCATCTCATATAAAGAATCACGACACATTTAAATCCGCATTCACCTCAGCCAAACAAGACTTCTTTCACGACTCTCATATCCTCCCTGTGCCACAACCCCAGAAAAACTTTTTAAACACCTTCAACTCTCTCCTGCGTCCCCCAGCACCCCCTCCCCCCGCTCGCCTCTCAGCAGAGGATTTTGCAACTCACTTCCATAATAAAATACATCTCATCAACAAAGCTTCACCCTGCAGTCCCCTCAACCTACCTCTATCCTGGGGTGTCCCCACAGCCCACCTCGAAACCTGCTCTTTGACTATTCCCCTTAACTTCCTTCTCTCCTGTCACTCCTGACAAGCTCTCCTTTTTAAACTGTCCAAATCAAAACCTCACCACCTGTAGTCTTGACCCATTTCCCATCTCACTCTCATCCCTGACCTTAGTGCTGTTATCATCCCAGCCCTACCCCCATCTCTTCAATCTATCATTAACCTCTGGCTTCTTCCCTTCCTCCTTTAAACATGCGACCATCACCCCCATCCTAAAGAAACCATCTCTTGACCCCTCCTCACTGTCCAACTATCGCCCCATCTCACTGCTTCCATTCGCCTCTAAACTCCTTGAGCAACCACGTCCATTTTTCAACGTTCTCTTCTTCTATCCACCAACTCTCTCCTTGACCCACTACAATCTGGCTTCTGACTCCACCACTCTACTGAAACCGCCCTAACCAAAGTCACCAATGACCTAGCAACTGCCAAAGCCTCACGCCACTACTCTGTGCTCCTCCTCTTAGACCTGTCCTTTGCCTTTGACACTGTCGACCACTCCATCCTGCTACACATCCTCTCCTCCCTCGGCATCACGGACTTGGCTCTTTCCTGGATCTCCTCGTACCTCACTGATCGGACTTTCAGCGTCTCTCATTCTCGCTCCACCTGCTCCCCCCGGCCACTCTCTGTTGGTGTCCCCAGGGTCAGTCCGGGCCCACTACTCTTTTCTATCTACACTCTTGGTCTGGGTCAGCTCAAAAGCTCACACGGCTTTCAATACCATCTGTATGCTGATGACACCCAACTCTACATTTTCCAGCCCAGATGTTCACCTCTCTTCTCTCCCGGATCCCTGACTGTCTTTCATCCATTTCCTCCTTTCCTCCCGTCTCCTAAACTAAACGTTTGGGGAAAACTGAATTTTATTATCTTCCCACCGTCCCACTCCATCCCTCCACCTGATCCCCTCTATCACTGTTAATGGCTACACTCTCTCACCAGCACCTCAAGTCCGCTGCCTTGGGATAACCTTTGACTCAAATCTGTCCTTTTAACCATTAATCCATACCATCACTTTTGCCTGTCACCTCCACCTAAAAAATATTTCCCGAATCCGCCATTTTTTAACTCTGAAAGCACAAAAATGCTTGTCCATGCCCTCGTCATCTCCCGCCTCGACTACTGCAACATCCTTCTCTGTGGCCTCCAGCCAGCACCCCTTTCTCCCCTCCAAACCATCCTTAACTCTGCTGCCCGTCTGATTTCACCCTCTCTCCTCGTTACTCCCTCCTCTCCCCTCTGCCAATCCCTTCACTGGGTTCCCCTTGCCCAGCGAATCCAGTTCAAGCTAGCAACTTTTAACCTACAAGGCTCTCCAAACCTCTCCCCTTCATATATCTCTGCCTTAATCTCTAAATACCTCACCCCTCCGCAATCTCCGCTCCTCCACAGGACCTTCTCCTGCTGCTCTCCTCTTATCACCTTCTCACATAACCGTCTCCAAGACTTCTCTCGTGCTTTCCCCCACACTTTGAACGCACTGCCCCCAAACCTCAGACTCTCCCCCTCCCCTCACCGGGTTTAAAATGAAACCTAAAAACCTACCTCTTCAGGAGGGCCTATAACCAACATTAACCGTTTGCACCCCCCCCCCACAACATGCTGCCCCTCACCTTCGTCTCTTCACCCCTTTCCCGAATTTAACCCCTGGGCAGGACCTTTTTCCCTCTGTACCAGTTTTATCACTTATTCCTTTGTAATTTTTGGGGACCAATGTTATTTATTTACCCACCAAAATGTACAGCGCCCTGGAATAAGGGCGCCCAAAATAAATAAAATATAATAATAAAAAATGAGACAATCCCTTTAATGCGTTTATCCTGCAGAAAACAAACCCTAATATGGTTATCTTGCCAGATAAAAATTCTAGCACTCGGACATATCGATGAAAAATTAAAAAAAAAAAAATTAAATTGATATGCTATCGAAGTATGTGGTGGGAACACTTTTATAAAGGGGTTGTCTCGGCATGTTTCACAGAGCCAAAAGCAGCTTCAAATTCATGCATCCTGTCTCTTCCTGGTTAGGCTGTTGGTGGTTCTATAGCTGTGATTAGCAAGCACATCAGCTCAATATTCACAGCTCTTCTCATTAAAAAGATAAGCAGACTCTTACAAAAGAGCAAGCGCTTCAGAGCTCAAAGTAAACCATTAAAAGTCCTCTTTTTTTTTTTTTTGGTTTTTTTTTATTTGATTTCACAGAAGCAGAACTAACATAGGTTCGAAACACACGAAGTTGCTACCATAAGCAACAAATATTACAATATGTCCAGTCCTATAGCAATAATACATTTAACATTTAAAACAACACATGGTTAATTTGCTTTAATTTTGTAATTTTCACCCCTTAAACTAACCCCCCCCTTACTGTATCCCCAACCAATACTCCCTTAACCCCTAAGAATCAATATCTAATTTTTCCCAGTGACCCTTTTAGTTTTTTTTCCTTTAATAATACTCTTAATTTAAGGGGTTCCATCTATCCTTTTTTCAACTGTGCAAAGGTCTAAAATGTAAGGGTTTTCCCTTTTTTAATAATTCTCGAAACTTACCCTATCTTTCTGCTTCTATTTTTTCTATGAAGAACATATTTCTGAGGCACTCGATCATTTCCGCTTCATCTGGGACCGTTGGCTTAATCCAATGTCTTAAAATACAATGTTTCACCACTAAGTGGCAGTCCTGTTTGCCGACCTGTGGTAATGTCACTCCCGACTCTCGGATAAGACAAAGAGCAGAGAGAGCAAGTCGATAACTGAGAGAAACTTTTGTGCACTCAGAGCAGATAATATCTCCTCTCCTCAATAAAGCAAAATAAAGCAACCTATTTTACCGTTCCCTTCATGCTGTAAGCTAATTTTTGTAGCAAAAAAGCCCCTTTAATTAAATCTGGCAAATCTTGCTACAAAAAGTCCTTGTGTACCCTAGTTCTAGGCATGGAAGCCACCATACATATGCTAAGTGAAACAGTGGGAACAAAGTGGGCATGAGAAAATCTAATTTGTAACTAATTACAGATTAGTCTGATTTTGTCCCGTGGTCAGATTTTGCTTTTTGCCAAACGTTTGCAAAACCATGTTCTGTTTCTGTATTTTTTAGATAATGGCAATAAATGTTGAAGTGAACATACCCTGGCATTTTTCTTTTCTCTTGAAACTTTCTTCTTCCTTTTTTTTTTTTTTCCCCCTCCCACTGTCTATTTAGTTTTGTTTTGCCGAGCTCTTCTGTATCAAACATAGACGTTTATCTGGACCCAAGCTATTTCAGTGAACACTTATGTTAAGGTGTACTAAACATTCAGGGGTGCCCAAAACTGTGCCTATACAAATAAGCAGGTGGTTTGGCCTAAATCTTCTGGCATGGAATAGAATAAATCACTCAAGGGCTGTCACATTGTTCATTCATATCTTCTGACAGGAGTAGTCGCTGCTGGAGATGGGCGAAGGTTGACAATGAACAGTTCGGCATTGATTGACAAAATATTTGAGGGTGTGTTAGATGTAACTGAGGCTGTTGAAGACCATTTGTCTGAAGATCTGGACATGGAACTTCCTCCAGTGTCCATTCTGTCTCCTCTTACCAAATCGCTGGATCTCCAGGCCACAATGAGTCCCCTGGTGAGTCCTGGTTTATGAGGAGTTTCTTCCATCCTTGAACCCCCACATTTATGATTTTACTATTTGTTTCTGCAGAATTCTGTTGTATCTAATTTACCAGAGCTGCTTGAGGAACCCCCAAGAACTCCAAATGGTTTGTCCAATGAGGAGAACAATCTTCCCTACAGGTAATACTGGGTTCTAAAGTTTGTATGGTTAGTGCTTTCTTTACGGAAAACTGACGGGTGGTTTATGCTACCCAATCTGACAGCAGGATGTTATAGAGGGAGAGCAGCTGAGCTGAGTGATTATATAGGTTTATATGAGTTGGAGCAGGATTTCTGTGTAAAAAGCAGAAAAATACTGATAGGACTCCCTAATATACCGTGAATAGTAGTGAAAGATTGAATATAAGGGAAACTACAGGTGCAAAATGACTATGTGTCTATTAATGGTGCACTATTACAAACAATATGTTGTATGCTTTATAACAAATGTTTTATTAGGAACCAAATAAAAGTTGATCCATAAAATATCCTGTTACAAGGCAGAACGCGTTTCACGTACCCTTAGTAAGCTTCACTGGGTACCAAGAGTATTGACTTTTATTTGGTTGCCAATAAAAGGTTACATTTCTTATAAAATATACAATGTATCGTTTTTACTAGTGCCTCATCAAGAGCCATAGTCATTTTGCACTTGTAGTTTCCCTTTATATAAACTCTTGAAAGAGTTAAATTGCTACTATTTACGTGAACCTGGGGTCTCTGGTACAGAGACCAATCGGAGTGGGAACATCGGCAGCAAGACTGCCAAAGCTTTCCTTTGACACGACAACTGTGCTGTACCGCTTCTGCACAACACCACTAGAACCAACAACTTTTTATTGCCACTACATACTTCACTAGATGTGCGCTTGTATGCCTGTCTTTTGGTTTTTTTCTTTACATCACCCCAATAAAAAACTTGAGACAGTGTAAGTTCTGCTTACCCTGCCCACATACAGTGTATATACAGAGCTAATTGTCCATCTCTGTATGTGGACGGGGGCAGTACCTTCAGTTTCACTTTCAAATTTCCTCTGGTTTTATATAGAAATTCACCCTAAAATCATGTAAAAAAAAATATAAAATATATATATAATATACACACACAGATATGGACAATTGGCTCTGTATATACACAGATACAGGGAAAGCTGTCAATCAAAGTGTGTGTGTACATACAGGCAGTGCCCGACTTACGTCTGTTCCCTCGTTACGAACGGGGACTATCGGAACGACGACTGCCACTTCAGCTGTACGAGACGCCTCTGGGAGTCGCATACAGCTGAATCCCGAGTACCTGACAGCGTCCGGGCACTGCTGTGGCCCGGGTGCTGTCGGCGATCTTCGCAGCTGTATGCGATTTCTGGGAGCACATACAGCTGACTCTCTGGTCCCCGTCGGCGTCCAGGCACCGGCAGGGATCGCTTCGGCTGTATGCGACTCCTCCCGGAGCGCATACAGTGGAAGAGTCTATTGCGGAGCAGAGAGCGAGTACTCCCTGCTCCACAATAGGAGGCCGCAGACCTGCGACCTTCCGGAGTCTCCGGCACAGGCAGCGCACGATGTCATCACGCTGCCTGAGCGATCTGATGACATCACCGGCCTGTGCCAGAAGATGGAGCCCGAGATAAGCCTTGGAGCAGCAGGGGAGTGAGGTGAGTTGTTTTTTTTTTTTTTTTTTTTTTGTTTTTGTTTTGTTTTTTATAAATAAGCCATGCCTGCTATGGGGCACATTTACCTGCCTATGAGGGGACATGTACCTGCCTATACCTGTTATGGGGGACATGTACCTGCTTATGATTACACGTATACCATACATGTACTAAATATATTGGTTCTGACTAACATACAAATTCAACTTGAGAACGAACTTAGTCCCTAACCCGTATATATAATTAACTCCCTCTATCACCTCCTGCTCTCAAATAGGATCTCATAAGCTACCTGACAGGTTCCCGTTAAGTTTGGAAAAATATCCGAAAAGTTTCTCACCCAAAATAGAAAATGTAGAAATGGTCATTAAGGATTTCTTTGCCTTTAGTCCTGCATCACACAAGTGATATGACCACCTTCATTACAGCATTGACTCGTACCGAACGTTACGGAGGAGTTTTCAGGAAGAACCTGTTTCCCAGCTAAGCGGCGTCTTGCAGAACCATCTACCCAAGAGGCAGAATGTGGAACAGGCACCTGTAGATCTGAAAGAGAAGATAATGGTGAGAGAGTGTCAGTATTTTGGATGTAATGTGCTTTTGATTGGCAGATTTGACCCTGACAAGTGTTGGTTCTTGTGGCAGCTCCTGAGTAAAGAGGTGTCCGCTCTCCAGCGCATCATTGAGCAGTCCTGCTGTGCACTAAGCTACTGTGTGGATGCTGAACACGGCAAGGGCACCCGGCAGGAGGCTGAGGCTGAGCGCTTGCTGCTGGTTTCTTGTGAGTGGACATTTGCATTATTTGATGTGTAGTGAGTAGATAAAGGGTGATGCTAATTCACAATTTTCTCCTGCCTAGATGAAAAAAAGGCAGCTTTGCTGAGAGAGTTGGAACGACTTCGAGGAGCGCGATCAGAGGAGCCATCATCCAGTTTTGTTGGGGAATTGAAACCTTGTCTTGGCTCTGTCACCATATCTGACATCCGGCTGCCTCTTAAAGTGGATTATGTGTGCTCCACCATCGTGGATACAGGTACTCCTGTATGCTGCTAAGGCTAGTTATAGATTAAGAGCAAACCAAAACTTCTTTCCCTGAGTTATTGTTAGGCATAAACTAGAGCAAATTACCACGAAAAAAGAGCGCTGACACTCTTCAGAAAATAAAAAAACTTTTATTGTAAACTACACGTTACATTTCATACGTACTGTCTCATGTTTTCCAAAGGCAAGTTGTAGAAAGGTCCTGAGGATGGGTCAAACTCAGCTACAGAGTAGCACAGGATACGTGCTGGAAAAGTGGACAGGTCTACAGGCATCCTGTTGTAAACCCTAGTGGTCAGAGAAAATATTTACAGAGTAAAATTAACATGCCATTTACCCTGTAGAAAACAATCTGTAATATGATTCATGTTGCCAGTTAAAAAACCTCTAGCACTGACGTGGTGATAAAAATATAAAAAATATTGAAATCCCTAAGCCCAATGTAGCTGTGTCCCCAAGGGATTGAAGTTATGTATGTATATGTGTATGTATGCAAAATGTGATGTGAACTTATCATTGGCTTCTGCTCCTTTAATTTGTTTTTGTCAGGGCCTGCGGGACATTACTTCCTTATTCTGATCCGTTATGGAGCCTATGACGTGGTGGCTACTCCTTTGGCCAGTGCTTCTGATGCTCAAACAGGAGACACCATCATATTTCCTACAACAGTTACGCTGTAAGTGCTGTGATTTAGTCTGGTCAGGACCTTTACTATGAGTTTCCTGAAGAACTGGACCCTCTCGACAGAGTACATAAGGTTTCATCTCTTTTCCACAGGAACAACGCCTCCTCGGACTTTAAAATTGAGATTGAGGTCTACAGTCTGGTGAGTAGTGAGCAGTAGAGGGCATTGATGTAAACTCCAATGGTATGTTCACACGGCGTAATTGCGGTGCGCATTTCGCTGCGTATTTGTGCTTAATACGTAGCGAAATGCATGCCGCAATTACGGTAATCCATAGCTCTCATAGAGAACTATGGATTACGCCTTGTCCCCCCCGCGTGTACAATGTGATCGTATTGTACGAGCCGGGAGATAAGTGACATGTCAATTACTTGCGGCAATGACGCGCTGCGAGTAATGCATGTCTATGGGGTCGGCGGGCTGCTTGCCCCCATGCTTCGGGAGTACGCGCTGATCAGCGCAACTCCCAAATCGCCTGGCGTATTGTTATGCCATGTGAACATACCCTAACAGTCTCTCAGACTGGATCAGCAAATGGAACATCATAATTGGATCTTCCCTACCTTTACCATTCCAAACGTGGCTGCTGCAGCTGTACAACATTTGTATTGTACATTTGTATCACTGAAGAAGCAGGATGGTTGGACTTTTCTGTATAAGGAGTATAAGGATTTGTGATGCCTTGTTTAATCAGGAATATGGATAGTTTTGAGACCTAAGCTTCAATGGTGAATTATGAATTCTGGAAACTTGTTGGTATACTGTCTTTCAGGCACAAACCGGATCTCCTCTGGCCATAGAGAAGAGGAAGTCGCTAAAGCCCAAGGTAATGTGATATGATTATCCATGATTTTGCTGCTAGTATTTGCACTACATGTTCTTCATAAATCTCAAACTCATCTCCTTGTTCTCAGATGACACCTAAGAAGCTCCTGTCCTCCAAAGTAAGTGTTACCAGTTTCTATCTCTTGATTTTCCTGCGGTTACCTGAGGTAAGAGGTCAATATCACATCACATCTCCTGTCTTTTCAATGCAGAAATCCTCCTTGAATTCCCCAGGTAAGTGCAGACACATTGCATGCTCTGCCCCACTAGCATGTCTCTGGGATTTATTTCTGTAACAACTTGATCCTGGGGAATTCTGTAGCCCCATAAAATCAGGTTTTGGAAAACTTTGGGACAGACTAATAAATATGAGGAGGAGAGCGAGTGGGAATCTTTGAATACCCTTACTTTCTTCTGCATGTGGTTTCTATTGAACAGCATATGTTGGTTTCCTATATAGATTTTGGTTTGTTTTTAACTTTCCACCAGCAGCCTACAATGTTAGGCTATGTCTACACGGCAGTGGACAAAAAACGCCCTGAAAACCAAATACTAAAAAGTTCATAAAACCGAGTTTTTTCTTTGTCCACTTTCTGCTTTGGCGCGTTTCGGTTTTTTTTTTTTTTTTTTCCGCTCGCTTGTTTACCGTGTTTTTAATAGTAAATTTTCTGCCCTGCTCAGTCGTTTTTTGCAACATGTTTCAAAAGACGAGCAGAAAAAGCCTTCTGTGGAGACAACAGAATGTTTTTACTATACAAGTCTATGGGACCTTTTCAGTAGTTTTTTTTCAGCGTTTTTATAAAACAAATAATGTTGAAAAAAAAACGGACGTTTTTCTGTGTAGTGGAGACATAGCCTTACATCAAGGGGCTCTCCCTAGCGATTTAGGGGATGATCATATGGCGTTTTTAGATGCGTGTTTGGATCCGTCTTTCGGATGTGCAGTGTGATTTACATTGCTTTCAATGTAAAACGGCGTTCAGACAATACTTGTTTTACATGCGTCTTTCTGATGTGTCTTTTGGATTCGTTCAAAGAATTGACATGTCGATTTTTGATCCGTTTGACGCAGCAGGCACCTTCTTTAAAACTAAGGCTATGTTCACACGTCATAATTGCGGGACGTATTCATTCATTCATTGTTCATGGCGCATATACGCCGTGAATAATTGACATGTCACTGCTCTCCCCGCTCGCCGTATTGTGCGAGCGGGGAGAGGAGACATGATCCATAGTTCTCTATGAGAACTGTGGATTACCGTAGTGACTGGGACGTATCTCAACCCGTATTTAGCGCAGTACAGGGCGAGATACATCCCATTTTAAGCCGTGTGAACATAGCCTAAAGGTTGTCTGCTGCAGCAAAAACGCATCCAAACACGCACCTGCATGTTTGATGTGTTTGGGATGCGTTTTATGCTGCGCTTTTGGACGCATTTTTCGGATCAAAAACGTATCCAAAAACGCCATGTGAACATACCCTTACTCTCATCCTGCACTTAGGAGCTCCCCTAGTAATTTACTCTCCACCTGCATCTTGTAGTTCTGTATTAAGGAGCTCCTTCTAATAATGTTCTCTTACTACAGCTTGTAGTCCTGCAGTTAATACACCACTCCGAGCTAGTAGTTTCCTGCTTGTTGGATCAATCACCCTCACTCTGGAGTCTCTGGGCAAGCTCAAGTTTCCTCTAGAAAAGGTAGGGAAGAAATTGGTGGTTTTTACTATCTGACTTTTTGCATCTGCCTCTTCCTACGCTTAGGCCTCGTTCACACGGCTTATTTGGGCATGGATTGGCGCCGTACTCCGCGCCGGATTTGCAATTCAGTACGGCGCCAATCCGTCCCTGTCATTACGGTAATCCACTGCTCTCATAGAGAACAGTGGAATCCGTCGCTCCTCCCCGCTCGGCAAATCCGCCGCGGGGGGGAGAAAGTGACATGCACATTATTTACGGCGCGTCCGCGCCGTAAACAATGCATTGTCTATGGGGCCAGGAGCGGCGCCCCCGCCGCGCTCCGGCCCCGCCCCTTATTCACGGCGGATTTGTGAGCTCAATACGGAAAACGTAGGGAAATAATGGTGGTTTTAACTGACTTTGCATCTGCCTTCTACCTTATTATTCAGTTAACTGCTAAGATTTATGGAGTCACCAACATTTATTGTAAATGTATTGCCTACGATATAATGCCAGTGTTCAGTTGTATATGACCGTTTTCTAGCTGATTTTTATTCATCCTCTTGTTGGGGGTATAACTACTCCATAAATCAAGGTTTATGGACCTCCCATCAAATATGAAGTTACTTTAAGGCTTAGTGAACAGTATTCCCTGGCTGAATCTAGTTTTGATCTGCTGTGGTCTTGCCTGGGAATGACTGGTAGATAGGGTTAGGCACTGCCGTCCTGTTTTGTGTGGCAGTGATAAGCCATGACTCGGAGACTTTGCATTATCACCAGGAAACAGCCTGGTGATAAGGAGGTTATAGCTGCAAGGAAGTTTCTGCTGTGCCTGTCTTTCCTGCCCCTTGGAAATCTGCCTCCCTAACATCTTTGACCCACATGGTCTAAAAGGGGTTGTCTCACAACAAGGATTGCTTTTTATGTAAAGATCTTGCAAAAGCAAGTCACTTTGCAATATACATCCATTAACAGTGTCCTACCTATGCTGATATATCCCCTCTTGTATGGGCTGCATCAGCTCCTCAGGTCGCTATAGCTACAGACCTGGCTTCTACTGCAGCCTAGTGGAAGCCAGTAAACACGCCCCTGAATTAAAAGTGGAACCAAGAAAACAAGACTGAGGTAAGATGAATCAATGTAGTGAGACAACCCCTTTAAAGTTGAATATATAAGAATGGGAAATCACACTGCTTTACTCTGACAAACATCTTTTCTTTTTTTCTCCTGTGTATCCCATTGATTCTTTGCCAGGGTTTGCCTTCTAGTTGCTCCCGATCTGGTTGGTCCCAGGCTGGGAGGTGTAGCACATACTTCTTTCCTCCTCCCCATTTTAAAGTTGTCAGTTTTTTTTATTTTGTTCTACTGTCAATACCTAGTTCTCTAATACCTACTCCTATTTGTGACCTAGTCCTCTATCCTAAAATCCAAGGGGTTATTGCTTTTTTAAATGAAATCATTTTATGATTTAAACCTTGATCTATAAGGAGTATTAAAACACATCATACAAATAAGAAGGTACTGGGATTGAGGTGTGTCACATACATGGGTGCACCTGCAAGAGGTTAGTCTGTCTCCACTCACTGTCTTGTAGTCACCTTCCACTCAGTTTACAAATTGAGCTTAAAGGGGTTGTCTCACTACATCGATTCATCTTACCTCAGTCTTGTTTTCCCCGTTTAAATTTTGAATTCAGTGTTCACCATCTTTACTGGCCTGCAGTAACTTTAGTGAACTGAGGAGCTGATGCAGCCCATACAAGAGGAATAGGTAGGATACTGTTAATGGACATATATATGCAAAGTGACTTGTTTTTGCAAGATCTTTAATGTAAAAAGCAATCCTTGTTGTGAGACAACCCCTTTAAATCACACCACATACACTACAAAAAAAAGGGACATATTGTTGAAGGTGAAAGGCCATTGGCAAGCTTAAATCTTTTTCCTTCAACAAAAATAAACTCATAATTTTAATCAAACGTACTTTAAAAGTAGCTTCTTGTTTCAAATTACAGCACCAGATCTCTATAATATGTTATTTAACTAGTCTAGCCAGGTATATCTAGATTCAATGAACTATTCAGAGGGAAATAATAACATATGTTCCATTACAGGGTGATTATAGTTAGACAGTAGTACCGAATATAAGAACATAAAACGTCCCACAACTATCACATGAGTTTTTTCTGTTCATTTTTACATATTAAAGAGTAAAATGTGAATATTTCAGAAGAACTTCATTATAATACATGTTGGTGAATGACAAGTCTGATGGCTCCATTTTCTGCATATCTCAAAGCCAGAGGTCTCCTTTGTGTCCCCCATCTATCATGTAATCTGTCGCCCTCCCTTCCTGTCTTATTTACACCATTTCATCCTCTTCTCGGCTCTCGCTGCTCTCATGTCTCCTCCACCTGTGTGTCTCCTTTTAGATGAAATTGGAAGGGAAGGTCGGTCGTCTGCTTGGAAATCATTTCCAGGATAAGGTGGTTACAGATTCATCATGGATTGTAGCGAGTAGATTCACATACACCTATTTGATGCATGGCCATCTAGTGGCTTCTAGCGCAAGACGGCGGCTGTTCCATGGTGTTATTGTGAGATGTGAGACCTATCAATATCTGTAAGTAAGGACCAGTGTCCGGTCTTCTGCAAATAAAGCATTATCAAGATCGGAGTATAAAGCTCTGCGCCATTTTGTAATTGACCCCTTTTTTTTGTAATGTTTCAGCATTTTCAATGTCTGTACTTTCAGTCAGTGAATGGAAAAAAATAAATTATATAGAATTTTTTTTAATTTTTTTTTAAACATTCATAGGCCATGAACCTGTCCTGATCTAATACTTAGGGTATTTTCACACAACTTTTTGGATCCGTTTTTTACCAGAAGAGAAACTGCATCCAAAATATATATAACACAGTATACACTAGATAGAATGCAGGCAAAGAACTTGAGACTAATACTAAAACCACTCCACATTCTATAATAACCTATTTATCTAAAACATTTATAAATTTATTATTAAAAACGTCTGTAATTTCTATAAACACCCATTCTATACTAAAAAAAACTGCTTTTATATCATTCAATATATATATAAAAATTTAATTATAAGATTAAACACATGTAAAATGCTGTTAGCGCCCTCTATTGGGCTTCCTCTGAAACACATGTAAAATGTTGTTAGCTCCCTCTATTGGGCTTCTTCTGAAACGCATGTAAAATGCTGTTAGCTCCCTCTATTGGGTCATTAGGTTACTAAAGTTCAAACAGTTCTAGATCAAATGAGAGCTCTAGGAGTCGATTTTTAGTGTATTACACTTCAAATGTTACTCCACAGTGACAACGTACCCAAAAGTATGTTGCGCTTTTGGCTCCGTTTTTCGGGCGCTCCAAAAGCGCACTCCATTGTTTCCTATGGGGATTTCACTTGCGTAAAATGCAAGTAGAATTGACATGTCAATTCTTAAAACGGATCCAAAAAGCGCATCGAAAAGACGCAAGTAAACATGCATTGGCGATCACTCATCTGAACGGCGATGCGTGTTTTGCATTGAAACCAATGTAAATCAAACTGCACATTGTTAGATAAGTTTTTTGGATCCGTTTTGGGTCCAAAAAAACGGATCTGAAAAACGTTGTGTGAACATACCCTTACACAACACTACACTTTGTATTGTGTATTTATGCAGTGCGGTTCACATCTTTCTCCTGTACTGAACTCCAGTATTCATTAGTGGCTACTTACATTGATCAGTGGCAACAAGATGCCATGAGCAGGACAAGATCAGAATGGGTTTTCCAAATCGTGAGTCACCATTCACTGGCTGTTAGCAAAAGGTAATAAAAATAATAAGAAATAGATGCAAAGTTTCAGAACTTTGTTTACAGAAGACTGGATAAAACCTTAAATGATTCCCTTCAGTGTTACTTGGTCGTAGATACTGGACTTGGGAGAAATTCCACCATCTCCTAACCCATGGGTAAAGTCAATCTCTAATGGTCACTGCGGTGGGTAGACACCATTTGCATTTACCTTCTATTGGCTTTTTCTACTTGTATGTTGCTGTCATGGACATAGTAAAGAGATACAAAAAAAAAAAGAAATAAAATTAAAAAGCAGTGGTATTCAGCCTACAACTCCCAGCAAACTTGGAGAACAGCAGGCTGGCGGCAACTGCGATAGAGAACTATGGGATACAGATAGCACTCGGTCATTGGCTCCAATAAGGTCCACATACAATGTGCTATATTGTTCACACCTCACAATAACTCCTGGATGGGCAGCATAAATGTGGAGAGGTTGATGTCCTGCTGTTACTGACGCTGTGCTAGCTGATATTCCATTACTAACCAGACCGTGCCGCCGCCGCCTCCTCTGCCTCATTGTTTTGTTTTTATTAGGTTCCATTTCTTTCCCCCTTGGAAGGAAACCTGTATCTAAAGGTTCAGTGTCAAAGTCACTCAACTGTCCAGCGCAGTGGTTTTCTGGTACGTAGTTGGCAAGGACCTCCAAGTACTTAAACGTTTACCTTTTTCGATTTTCACCACCTCCCATTTTTCCATTTTAGACCATTTTTGAGGATGTCAGTGGATTAGGGGCTTGGCACAGACGTTGGTGTGTCCTGTCTGGAAACACACTCTCGTTTTGGACATATCCTGACCAAGAGAACTTAAAGGTGAGTCTACTGCTTAAAGTGTGGTGTAGATTCATGTCCTGGTGATGAGCTCTGATAACTGGGAACTGCTATACAGGAACCTCGATGGAGGATCAATCTCATCAACTGCACCAGCGCGAAAGTCGAAGCTGCCAAGAGAGAGAGCTGTGCACGGCCCCACACAATGGAGCTCATCACAATGAGACCACAACGAGAGGATGACCTAGACACCCTGGTGACACAGTGTCGCAACATGCTCTGCTTTACCAAGTGAGTATATAACGTTGGTGGAGTAGCTTGTAGAAAGGTGCTGGAGTTACAGACTTTGGGTATGTTCACACAGTTTTTTTCATGCATGAACAAACTTTGTGAATGCTAGCCGCTTTAACTCATACCCTGACGGACAGATGAATGAACATTAATCAGTCCCTGAACACCCCTTTAACATTTTACAAAATGCTAAAATTGTGTCTTTTTTTTTCTTCTCCCTCCCGCCCCCCCCTCAGTCATATTGTATTAGTGTTGACGCTAATCTTATATGCCAACTGACCTGCCGTCGTGCAGTAAACCAATTTTTCCTGTAAGAGAACTCTTTGTTGGAGTTGAGAACTGCACCTGAGGTCTCCATGGTCTTCCTGGTGCACACATGGTCCACCTGCTCTTTAGGGTATGTTCACACGGCTTATTGCGGATTCTATAGTAAACGCTGCAATGCGCCGGGTGTGTTATAACCATGCGCTGCTCAGAGTGTGATTCTAAAGCACACGCGAGCCAGCCGGGCGCCCCATAGACGTGCATTGTCAGAGGCGCGTATTCGCCACTAACAATTCTCCCCCCACACGTACAGTACAATCGTATTGTACGTGCAGGGGGACGATGCGTAATCCATAGCTCTCGGAGAGCTATGAATTACCATAGTTTCGCCGCGTATAATGCGCAATACGCGGCGAGATGCACGCCAAAATACGCGGTATTTTAAGCCGTGTGAACATACCCTTACTGTTCTTCTGACATTTCTTCTAGGAGCTGGCTCTCTGCAGATACTCGGGAGGAGAAGCAGTTGTGGATGGACTCTCTGAATCAAGTGCTTCTAGATCTTCGAACCTGGAAGACAAGTCCTGGGAAGGTGACTACAAGCCACCAAGAGCAGCACAGTCCAGCCCCCCAGCCCTCTGCCCACTGAGGTGTTTTTAAGACTGATGTTGGCACTGACTGATACTGGCAGCTATTGCTGGTTATTTTATGCACATTTATATTGGATTAACTACAGAGAACTAATATTACTTTATATATGGAGGTGAAGGGAGGTGGTATGTACTCTTCTATATGTGTATTTATAGTCACTGTGTGTTCTAGGCAGGACTATTTGCTGCTCTCTCTACCCGATTTATGCTGCCTGCACTTTTTGTTTTAATGGTCCTTTTGATTCTAATGAATAAATAATTTAATACTTATCTGAGTGGTGGAATGATCCTTTGTGTGCCGGATTTTGTAAGGATTAAAGTGAACATCTTTTGTATAATACAGGGTTATCAGGGTTGGAGTGCCAAGGTCTTATAAAGTGATAGTACAGTAATAAAAATAAAGGGGGGGTGATCATGTAAATTGACAACTGGTCCAGAGTTGAAGACCCTAGGAGCAGAGGACAGGATGTGCAGATATCATGAATGGACTCTAGGTAACTTGTTGGGCGTTGACCTACTCCACACCATAATATATCACATAGCTAATTAGTGATACAGGCATGTGCCTCATGCAGATTACTATAGTAAACTGGTTTCACACAGCCATATCCCCAGAAGCCCAGTGATGGGAGCGGATGCTACAGAGCTTAGTTACATGTTCAATTGGTCATCATCCACCAATATTCCACTATCCTCTCCTTCTCCTCCGTATTACAACGGCAGCATTGTACTTGTCCTGTAGTATAAATAGTGTTCTCCCTCCTCCCAACATGTCCTTTAATAAGTGTGGTTTTGCCTCATCCTGTGGGACACCCCTCCCTCCCACATCCTGCTTCTGTGAGGATCAGCAGAGGATGTTTATGCCCCCTCCCTTTCCTCAGTGAATGGAGAGCCAGGCTGAGCATGTCTGCAGAAGGTGAGTTTCTATCCTCCTTGATATGTCCCAAACCTGCGTATTCCCTGGAATGTATGGCACCTATGCTGCGTCCATTAACTGTTTCGCCTAGCGAGGGTCATGGTCAGTACTAGGTGATATCAGTCTTGCCTTGAGCATGGGGGCCAAGTAACAAAATGCTTTCTGTTATAGTCAAACTTTGTGGCATTTCCCCTACAAAGTCAGCATCTCATACTGATTATTCACATATATTACCATACATTACCTATAATGTTAAAACCAATAAAAGGGATGGCTTATAGAAGGCAGCAAGTCACTTTTTCAAGTTGTTGAGTTGGAAAAATAGGCACGTGTAAGATGAAAGTAAAATTGTTATGGGTAGACACCTGGGTCAGAATAAGTCCAGACTGACAGGTCTTGTGGGGTATTCACAGTATAATATGGTTATTAGCTACCAAATGACACCCATGGAAGAACAACCTGTAACAGGGTCTTGGACACCCAAGACTCATTGATGCACCCATCAGTCTCCTGTGTTGTTTGGGCCCACAGGTGAGCTACAGTGTCACAAACTGCTGAAAAACTGCTGGCTATCAGAAAAATGTCAGAACACACTGCATTATGGCTACACATAGGGTGGCGTAGTCACACATGCATATTCTAATGCTTTGCCAAAAGCACCTACAATGAGCACAAAAGCAGCAGAACTGAACCAGGGCGTAAAAGGTGGCATAGTATGACGAATCGTTTATCAGTTTTTTATTCTGTTACGACATGTATGTATGTATGTCACTTAGCAAGGGAAGAGATGGCACCGGGGTGCACTATGGGTTCCTATGTGGATGTTAATTTGACATGGACCTTTTTCATGTAAAGTCACTGGTTTTAAATCAAAAGTTTAGACCATCAGTTTTTGGGGCAATTATCCAGGCTTCCCCAGGCACAGCAATACAAAGCACTAGTAATCATTGACTTCGCCTAAGAGCTAATAAATACCGGCATCAATCATGATGCAAGAACGTGTGAATAACATTTAAAACTTTGATCGTTCACAGGATTTGTAACATATATAGAATATAGGCAAAGGCTTATGTCTCCATTGTAGTTAATAAAGTCACAGTTTAAGGTCTCTGCTCAAACTGCTAACAAACTGAAAGATTTTATTGACTGACGGTGACGTAAGGTTTTGCTATATGTTCTATATTTCTGTTACAAATCCTGTGAATGATTGACATTTTTAATATGTTCACAAGTTTTTGCATCATGATTCCTGTCGGTATTATATTGTGGGTGAAGCCGATGATTATTAGTAATTCCACATGTACCACCTACCCAAATATTGTTAGTGACCAAGAACACCCCTTCACGGTAACCATATTCCCTAATGTCAGTGGTCTTTTTTTAGTAGGATAATGCACCTGCCACACTGCAACTATTGATAAGGAATGCTCTGAAGGCTCATCAATGGGGGCTTCACCTTGCAAACTAGAGAATTTTAAAGATTTGCAGCTAACATTTTGGTGAACAATACCATAGGACCCCTTTAGATGTTTTCTGGAATCGATACAGGCAGTCCCCGACTTACACTGTTCCGACTTACATCTGTCCCCTAGTTACAAACTAGGGGCATGCTGGCACTTGTAGTTCCATGTTCCAAAGCAGATAGTAGCTGTGGAATGACAAGTTCCAGCATGTCATGGCAGCACATGAGGTGAAATCTTCTAAACGGGCACAGACAGCAAAACAAATGCAAGAACCCTTCCCTGCACTATCCTAAACTAAAAGGAAAACTTTTGTGTTGGAGTTACATTTAATAAATATACTTGTTCTGAGTTGCATACAAATTCAACTTAAGAACAAACCTACAGTCCCTATCCTGTTCGCAACCTGGGGACTGCCTGTACCTTGATAGTTTTTAGCTGTTTTAGTGGCAAAAGGTGGACCTACACCACATTAGACAGGTACTTCTAATGTTAGAGCTGATTGATCTGTATACCCACAGCCCATAATTGCATCTGATGTGACCTTGTTGTATTGTGTGAAACAGATGAGGCTTTGGCCCTTGAGAAGGCAGAGAGTTTGGCACGAGGGGCAGCACTGAAATGGGCTTCTGGTATTTTCTGTCGTCCTGACCAGTTGACACACTTAAGCCAGTATCGAAGGCGGGAGACCCAGCGTAATAACTCAATACAGTCCCGGCTGAAGGTAAGTGGTAGCTGTGCACAAGCTGTGTTTTTTTGTTTTTTTTTTTCTCTCCACTTTGGATAAAAAATTTTATTTTTTTTTCAAAGAGTACATACAGGTTTTCCCCCTAATTGTCCTGCACGACTTCACATGTCATTTTATTATTATAAAATAATAGGGCTGGAGCACAACCACTAATGGTTCTTTGACTCCCTTTAAACCCAAGTTTGCATTATTACAGAATTAAAAAAATTGGTTCTGGTCCAGCCAAGCCTCCTATCCTGATACCGTGGTGCCCCTTCTCTGCCCTGTTTAAAAGTGGTTTTTGCAATGAACCGAGACCTGGGTGCTACTGTCTAGCTACACCATAGAGAAGACTTGTTCCTGTGGCTAAATCAGCCAGGAACGATCAGTTCATAGTTGGATTGTCCGGACTCTCACACCTTATACCTGTATACTGGCTAAGGGATTTCTTAGGATTTTCGATGTGCTTTGTACCAGAAAGAAACCTGAGCTGCTGCGCCTCTTGTTAATAAGATTCTTTTTCTCTATAGTCCCTCTAAGGTAGAGTGACTGGACAATCCTCTCCAAATCATAAAAAAACGTTGGTGTATGAATGGTCCATGTGACATCACATATCCTGTGCCTAAAATGGGTGAGGATCCTGTGAGAGGAAGGAAAAAGCACAGGGCATGCAGCTGTTGCACAAGCCAATAAAGACGACCTGTGATATCTACTGATATGCCTGTTTAAGTAAATCCTGTAAAATAACAATTCTGCAGCATATTCTCTTATAACTCCCTTATGTGCTGTTCCTTTATATTCTTTCTAGAAATACATAGTAAAGTCACATTATGATCATTAGTTCGGCTACGTCTACACAGCAATGTTAAAATGCCGTCCAAAACCCGACGGCATTTTAACATCGCCGAACCACGTTTTTTGGTGCGGGTTTTGTCCTTAAAAACCACAGCCTGTTTTCTTTTTTTAAATCAGATAATTTTTATTAAACAATTTATGCAGATACAGAATAGAATGTCTCTTACCATTATTTTTTACATCACGATACATAAATATACAATCATTTTGCTTTTTAGATAAAAAACACTGAGTATATAAATATGTCCGTACCATATATATTGATATCTGCTTTCAGCAGTATTAGCATACAACCATAAACAAACCCCAACCATCCCACCCATACCCACCAAACCAAGAGCAGTACCCATGATTTTTTTAGCAACTTTTAAGGAAGGACAGAAGTCACTTTGCCAAGAAACCACAGCCTGTTTTCGGATATCCCACTTTCCTGTATGTTGAGGCTATGGGAATCCGACGGAAGATAGAAAATGTTCTGAAATCTACGGCAGTGCCCCATACCCTATCTCAGGTGTATGCAGGACTCCGTTGTCCTTTTGAGGATCCAACATCAGGCATACTGTTTAAGAAATGGGAACGAGATTTACCAGACACTGACATAGCCAAAGGGGTTTTAGAGGAGTGGAATCAGGTAAGAAAGGCCTTGGTAAATGAGGCATGGAGGGACACCATATATGGGTTTAACATCCCGCCTCACCCATCCTTCCCGGACCGGATTGTGGCGTGCCCGAAATGTGCAAAACCTCTCACGGATCTAAAACACGGCATCTGGTCTTGTCCGGACACACAAAGATTTTGGTCTGAATTTGTTCAGATGCTACGACATAAACTGTCTGCGAATATCCCAATAACCCCTCACGCGCTTTTGTTTCATGGTCTTCCGGAGACGATGGGTGAGAAGAGACCAAGAAAGTGGTATAAACTCATACATATATTTCTAATGGCAGCCAAGAGGTGTTTGCTTCAGGAATGGCTTAAGGCAAAAACCCCGTCGATGAAGATGGTGATTCAGACAGTGAGGGAGCATATGGTGCTGGACAAAATAGCAATGATTTATAAAAAGGAAGAGCAGACAGGGAAATTTTTTGAGGTTTGGGAACACTTTATTATAGCATTTATGACGGATGCGGACATTCACTCCTTTATGCAGCCATTCTCAGGGACAACGTGGTACTTGGAACATCAGATGGCAGGGTCACTAGGGACACTCCAGATAAATAATCAAAGGGCTGAGGTCTAAAAGTAAGAAGAGATGGCCTGCAAAACTTTGTTCTGCTCATTTCAACTTGTGCCAACTCCGCCTAAGATAATCAGGCTTACAGTTCGGCTCCAGCTTGTTCTAATTAGTTTGATGTTATAGAAGTTATATAACTTGTATGGAATTACAGGCAGTCCCCGGGTTACAAACAGGATAGGGACTGTAGGTTTGTTCTTAAGTTGAATTTGTATGTAAGTCAGAACAGGTACATTTATTAAATGTAATTCCAGCAAAAACAATTTTTTTGTTTTGGATAGTGCAGGGAAGGGTTTTTACATTTGTTTTGCTGTCTGTGCCCTTTTTTAGAAGATTTCACCTAACGTCCTGTATCTAATGTGCAGCTGTGGCATGCTGGCACTTGGTTATCATGGGACGTGACTCAGTGTTGAATGTCAGCCACGCCCCATAAGTCTCTGTTTGTAACTATGGGACGTATGTAAGTCGGAACGATGTAAGTAGGGGACTGCCTGTATAGGTTTTATATGCCTTTTAAGCAACAAGTCAACTTTAAATGTCTATTAACTTGGCACTGCATAAGTTTACTATTGTCATGTACCGGCCAGTACCTGATTGTCATCGTTTAATGTTTGTATTTAAAGAAAATTTATAAAAGAATAAAAATGATCATGATACAAAAAGAAAATGTTCTATCTTCTGCCAGACAGAGGTTTAGAAGATCCACAGTAGATAATCCATGCGGTGTAGATTACAGCACAGATTTTCTATTGCGGTGTACACAGCACTGGTGACAGTCGAATTTTCAGCAAAATCCGACCAAAAACCAGTGCTGTGTAGACATAGTCTTACTATTCAGAGTAACCACTGTGTGCAGCATGGGCAGTAGCTAGATAAGCTGGGAATGGCTAAATGACCACAGAACCTATGACAACTACCAAGACAGCCATGCTGACTACAGTGCATCACACAGCTGTTGTAGGGTGCGTGGATATGACAATCGAAGACGTCCCACAAATGCTCAATTAAAGTCTGGGAAATTAAGGGGTCTCTTGTAACTGTATTATGTGCTGTTCCTCTATATTCTTTCTAGACATACACGGTTAAGTTACATTATGACCACCAGTTAGGTTAAAGGGGTTGTGCCATGATCTCATTTCATTCCTCCTGCATCCAGCTCTTCAGCTCTGTGTGCTCAGAAGGGGGCGTGTGTGATTTGTTTGAATTGCATATCATGTGACCCAGCAGGATGACATCACCAGACCTTTCCTCTCTCTAGTCAAAGAAAGGTCTGTTTATGTATAGAATTGTAAGTAGCTACATTGTAGCTATGAGGTAATGTTTTTGCTTTACAGCACAAGGGTCCTCGGTTCAAATCGCTGCAGGAACCAAACCTGTGGATTTTATTTCTCTTTATCAATGCACAGACCTCATTGAGGTTTCTTTTTTTTATTTATTTGCACTGTTTGACTAATTACTAACGAGTACAGAGCACAGGAGTAGAATGACAGCACCTGGGGTTTGAACACTCAGTAGCTGCCTGAGACGAGAGGTGATGTCTGAGCATCTGCGACCAGGACTGAGGAGCTCACAGCCCTGGTCGTATCCGCTGGAGACGAGCTGTAAATAATCGATCACTAAAGGAGCAGCTAAAACGGTCCAGAATTTTTAATAATGATGAATGGTGAAAATGTTTCTTATTTCATTTGCAAGCTTCCCACGTCAATTTTACTTTGTGGCAAAACCCCTTTAAGTCTACATAGCAATGTTAAAATGCCATCCAAAACCCGACGACTTGGATCTCTTGGTGATGCTCTTCCAACCAATGTCAGGAATTTCTAACGTGCAGACAGCCTATTGTACACCTTATATAGCCAATGTGCCACGATACATGACTTCATTCATGGACTGCATGCTGCTGACATCAAAAGTAGGAAGTGGTCATAATATTGTGACTGAGATGTGACAGAATTTTTTGTATTTCTGTCTTTCTAATTTTATGGGGAAAAAAAATAAAACAATATAAATAAATCTGTCAGCTGGGTGTGTTCCTGCACAGTCTGACATTATCCAATCAGTGTTGACAAAGTCAGTGTGCAGGACACTCCCCTTTGAAAAGAGGAATTGTAACACCCAGCTGACATATTCAGTAATACATTTCTAAGATGGGTACCAGGAAAAGCACAACACAGATTTGAAAGAGAAGATGCTTTAGAATTTATATGTCAGTAGATAAAACGGGTTTTCTTTAACAGTGCATAAAGCCTCAAGTGTCTTCCTTGCATTTCTGGTTAACATAAGGTAGAGGTTGCTGCAGTGAAATTTTCATAACGATGAAGCTATTCTTGAAGCTTGGTCCTCAATCCTTATTTTTTTTGCAGAATCTGTCTCTTATGTGCCTGCAGGATGCTGCAGTACTGAATTATGGCCACTTTCTGCTGTATGATATATTACTGTCCCATCCATCCCACACAGAGCTTTCCCTATGTACAGTGATTCACATATCTACCCTTCATGTTAGGCTTGTATCACTCTGGTTCTTACAAGATATTTGTGTTCATTGTTCTCCTAGTCTGCAGTGCAGTCATACCTGGAGGGTGTGGGCCATGGCTTATCACAGCTTCAAGTGGCCCTCTCAGATGTTCGTCATGTCCAGCAGGCCCTGCGTGAGGTGCAGGACATATGGCAAGAGAGTAAAAAATCCCTCGACAAACTACAACCCATTCGCCAGCTGGTGATGGAGCATGTCCAGCTCTCTGTGGTGATACAAAGCCTGCCATACATTTACGCTGGTAAGTGCATGGCTACAACTACATGGCCCAGATCTTCTATGACGTTTGATTTCTTTATATAGCGTTTCTGGCTAATAATAAAATGATAGAGCTCAGTGTTCCTGATGCCACTGGTCACACACTTATCATATCCATCCTTTATTGATTTATAAAGTTTGGCCATAGACATAAAAACTGTTTAGTAATGAGCCAAAAATTTGGTTAACCTTGTCTATTACATCAATTTGATTATTCCTGACCTTCTGTCCACACAGTGCCACAGCTGATCACTCAGACTCGAGATCTGATTGAGAACCAGCATCTTCTAGAGGCCCATGTCAACCTCAGAGAACTGGAAAGCCTTAGAGATGATGTTTTGTACAGATTACAGAAAGTTGGACCTTGGATTGATTCCACTAATGATCAAGCCAATATAGAAGCAACAGATATAGTCCAGCAGTTTTTTGCAGGTGTCCAGGGTTTGAGTGAAGAGTTAGGTCGTACACTGTCCTCACTGGCCAGATCAGCACTAGGGGTGGCCCGCACTGACCCTTCTCTATTAGTCTCTGCTGTCCGGATTATTGAACGAGAAGAGTTCCTGGATGCTGAAGAGTCAAGGGGTCCCAAGCAGCAGCCCTGGAAACCACCAGGAAGACCTAAACACTGGAGAGAACACTTCTTTGATGCTATGGAGAAAGGTGTCTGTGAAAGAATAATTGAGCCTGGGCAGCTATGGGAAAATATCAGTGCTACAGATCTAGCAAAGCATTTAAAGGAACTTCAAGGTCGAGTAGTGGAAGAACTTCAATCTGTGTGTTCTTTGATGGTACCTTGTGTCCCTCCGCACTATGACTTGGCTCGAGGTGTAGCCTTGATGTGTCACCATGCCACCGCTCGTCACCTTCGTGATATCCTTAGTCATGACCTTCCTCATCCTGCCCTCTACCATGTTCTAAACTGGATAACAAGTATTTATCCTAGGTAATGGCCTGTAGGTGGGTAAAAGTCAGTTGCTTGTTATTTATGTGGTGCCATTCACAGGTACATTCTGTGCAAATGCACACGTGGACAAAATTGTTGGTACCCTTCCGTTAAAGAAGGAAAACCCACAATAGTCGCTGAAATAACTTGTAAAAGTAATAATACATTTAAATTTACTGAAAATCAACTAATGAAAATCAGACATTGCTTTTGAATTGTGGTTCAACTGATTTTTTTTTTTTTTAAAAACAAAATAAATAAAACTGGTCTGAACAAAAATGATGGTCGCCTTAATATTTTGTTGCACAACCTTCTGAGGCAATCACTGCAAACATCAAACATTTATGTAGACCAATAGGATAGTAGGATATACTACTCTTATTATAAATCACTATATAAATCACTGTAAACAAACAATTTCTGTAACTGTCATTGAGACTTCTACACCTGTCCACAGGTATTTTGTCCCACTCCTTGTGAGCAAAGCGCTTCAGCTCCTTCAACAGATGTTCAATAGGATACAGATCAGGGCTCATAGAAACCACTTCAGAATAGTCCAATGCTTTGCTTTTAGCCATTCTTGGATGTTTTTAGCTACGTATTTTGGGTCATTATTCTGTTGGAGGAACCATGACCTGCAACTGAGACCAAGCTCTCTGACATTGGGCAGCACATTTTACTCCAGAATGCCTTGATGGTCTTGAGATTTAATTGTACCTTCACAAATTCAATATACCCTGTGGCAGATGCAGAAAAGTAGCCCCAGAATATAACTGAGCTATCTCCATGTTTCACAATAAGTACAATGTTCTTTTGTTTGTATGCTTTAATGCTTTATTTTTGCATCTGTGAACATAGAACTGACATGACTTGCCAAAAAGCTCCAGTTTTTCCTCTCAGAATCTTTGTGGCTTATCAATATGCATTATGGCAAATTCCATCTTCGCTCTTTATAGTTTCAACAGTGGTTTCCTCCTCGGTCATCTTCCAGTAAGTCCACTTTAGCAAAGATAACGAAGGCTGGTGCGATCTAAGACTGATAAACCTTGAGTTCACCTCTAATCTCTTTGGAAGTTGTTTTGGGCTCTTTGGTTACCATTTGTATTATCCGTCTCTTCAGTTTGTCATCAATTCTTTTCTTGCAGCCATGACCAGGGAGGTTTGCTACCATCCCATAGAACTTAAACTTCTAAATTATATTTTCAACTGTAGTAACAGGAACATAAAGCTACTTGGAGATGGTCTAATAGCCTTTACCTTTAACATGTCTGTGTAAAATTTTATGTCTAATCTCCTAAGACAACTATCTCCTTTGCTTCCTTTGTGTTCAATGCGGTTCAATGCGGTACACACCATGATACCAAACAGCACAGTGACTACTTATTTACTCTTTAAATAGGCACACTGACTGATCACAATTTTGAAGACACTTCGGATGCTAATTACAGGACACACCTGAGTTTAACATGTCCCTGTGGTTAAATTATTTTCAATATTTTCTAAGCATACCATTATTTTTTCCAGGCCAGTTTCATTATTTTTTTCAGATGAACTCCAATTCAAACATAATGTCTGATTTTCATAAGTTGATTTTCAGTAAATTTCTTATTACTTTTTCAAGTCATTTCAGTGACTATTTTGGGATTTTTTCTTTAAAGGGGTTGTCTCACTACAAAGATTAGCTTTCAACATGTAGAAAATGTAAAATGAAGATTTTTTATAAATACAATGGTCTTTTGATATTACCTTGGTCAGGAGATAAGATAGATTTTATCTGCTCTGAGTACACACAGGTTTCTCTGGTAGCCAAATCACTTCTATTTTTTAGACCTTATTAAATGTAAATTTCCACAGGTTACTGACTGCAACGCAGGGACCTTCCGTTACCCCATTTAAAGGGAACCTGTCACATAGGTAATGCTCCGCTTTCGAGACACACATTGTCAGACTGCTGTTTCCAGCGCTATGTCCCTTATTCTGTAAGATGCTGTAGTGTTAGAGCATTTACTCCTCAAATCTTATTCTTGAGCAGGTGTTAGCCCCGCCCACCAAAGGTTAGCCCCGCCCACCTGACAGTCATTCTAACTATTCAAAGTAATAGGTTTATCAGTTGAGGTGGGTGGGGCTAGCACCAGGTGGGCGGGGTTTGAAAATAAACTGACTATTTAAATGACTCTTTTCTGGCTGAAAACTGCAGATTTGAGCACTAAATACTCGAAAACTACAGCATCTTACAGAATAAGGGACACAGCGCTGGGAACAGGTCTGACACTAGCTTGTGCTGCCCTCAGCAAGCGGAGCATTACCTATGTGACAGGTTCCCTTTAAATGGGGTAACGGAAGGTCCCTATGTTGCACTCTGTAACCTGTGGAAATTTACATTCAATAAGGTCTAAAAAAATAGAAGTGATTTGGCTACCAGAGAAACCTGTGTGTACTCAGATGTACTCAATGTAAATCATTCTTTTTTAAAGATAAGCACTCTAATATTCAGACTAAATTCAATACATAAGCAAATTTGTTTATAAATTGAATTGAGTCTGAATATTAGAGTGCATCTCTCGTTACCATTCTGCTCTCCCTTCCTGATTAGACAGAGGGCAGGGAATGACGTCAGCAGGACGGACTGCAGTTTGAGAAACGAGTGTGTTATCTCCAACAGACAAAGGAGATTCATTACTTTTAATTGTTTACTTTGAGGTCTGTCACGTTCTGTACTATAGATCACATCGCCTGCACTCACAGTGCAATTAGAATATATGGAAATACTGAACTGATATGCTAATCACTGCTATAGAACCACTCACAGCCCAACCAGCGAGAGTAAGAAAATGTGAATCAGAAGCTGCCTGTGGCTCTATGAAACAGACAACTTCTTTAACTGACGGGTACTATTTTTACCATGAACTTTGTATTGTTTGGTGTATTTAACATCCTTATTTCCCACAATTTCTTTTTTTTTTGCCAGTGAGGACATGATGGGACACCCCAACTTCTCATCGGAGATTGATATTTCTGAACTGGGACCTCTCATTTCCCCAGAAATGTTGGAGGAACAGCTAAATCGTTACACACGCAGTATGCGGGTGAGCCCTTTATACCAGCAAGTGGAGGTGATGAGTGCTGGAAAATAGCTAAACAGAAACAATTTTTTTATTTTTTTTTAAAGAAAAGTGTTTTTATTGTCCAGAACTCATAAAACAAAAAAAAAACAACCTATATGTATTTGGTATTTTCTCTGTTCCTTACCTAAACAAATTGATTAAGCTAACCTATTAGCTTTAAGTACCCTAAAATGGTGCCACATTAAAATTAGCCAAATTAAGCTGCGAAAATAAGCCATTACACAACTGTGGGAAACATAGATAATTATGGCTGTTGAAAAAGAGTTTAAACAAAAATAAAATGCATAGTCCTTAAAGGGGTTCTCTCACTACAAGGATTGCTTTTTATGTCAAGGATCTTGCAAAAACAAGTCACTTTGCAATATGTGTCCATTAACAATGTCCTACCTATTCTGAGATATCCCCTCTTGTATGGGCTGCATCAGCTCCTGTGGTCGCTATAGCTACAGACCTGTTTGATCTCTCCTTATAGGCTGCCAGTACTGGTCACTATAGCTACAGACCTGGTTTCTACTGCAGCCTAGTAGAAGCCAGTAAACATGCCCCTGAATTCAAAGTAAAACGAAGAAAACAGGACTGAGGTGAGATGAATCAATGTAGTGAGACAACCACTTTAAGACCAAAATTGGCCTGTCCCACACCCTATGGCCATGACAGGCATTCTGCAGAGCGAATAATTGCTGTAATTACTTTCTCTGACCATCTTCACAGATCAGCCTGTCAATGTACAGCCAGATGTAAAAGTTTAGGTACCCCTAGTCAAAGTTACACTGGTAGGTTCCCTGAGGTAAGGCCTGCTATACATCTGCGTCAGAGGTTCTGTTGCAGAGGCAACCCCAAATATATTACATATTTTTTTAATGGGGTCTGACATTTTAATGGAAAAAATAGAGCCGCATGCTGTGCTATTTTTTTAAATTTTTTATGGAATCTGCAACAGAACAAGTAAAGAGGGGATGATATTGTACAGCTACCACAAAGGTACCCAGCTAAATAGCCTGCAAGCAGTTACATGGGGAATGTGCGAGGGTCCTAGTACATTTTTCGGTCTACACTGGGCCTGTAAAAGGGCTTTTAGCTGCTTTCAGTCTTTTTGTTCTTGCATTAGATTTTTCTTCTCTCCCTTTAGAAACGTGCTTTGACCGTCAGCCTCCTCTTCTAATTATAGTGATGTTTCTGCACCTTGTCTTCCAGGCCTGCCTCAGTCAGTGGATACACAAGGCACTGGACGTAGAGTTTTCTGACTGGTTGAGGGATCAGGAGCCGGATAAGGACCAGGATGGGTTCTATCTGTCGAGTTTCCAGCAAATTGTTGTACAGGTGGGAATCTAAGCATCAGGAACTAATATGTAAGAGCAGAAATGAGAACCCCCCCAAACACAGTGAGTATATAAGGGTGATGCAACCATTATAATATGAGCACTACATCTAGGTAGGTGTACACTTAAGGTAACATGTCCCAATACGCAAACGCCATTGTTTTGGTCTATTTTGCGCCAAGAACACGTTTGATGCCATATTCTTAATGTAAATGAAATGTCATACACCAAAAAGGCGCATTACATATAGTAGCAATGATACGCTGTGCGCCTCCATAACGCAATGCGCCTATTGAGGCGCATTACATACACTAGTAATGATATGTTATGCGCCTCAATTGCACAATACGCCTCAATAGGCGCATTACATACACTACCAATTATACGCTATGTGCCGCGAATTGCACAATGTGCCTTTTTTAGCGCAATGCGCCTCTTTAGGCGCATTATGTTTACTATGCATGTTATACCTGATGCCAGATTTTTGAGAGTATCGCTTTCTGGGGCATTTTACACTTATTTAATGCGCCTAAAATCTGCCTCAGCGCCGCCAATTTTCGGATATATTGCCATTAATGTGTAAGGGTAGTACAAGCAGTGCAGTATGAGAGCACAGGAATTTGAGAGATGTATAATCAGTGTGTAAGGGCGGCACAACCAGTGTAATATGTGAGTACAGGAACTAGACAGACGTACAATCAGTGTGTAAGGACGGCACAACCAGTGTAATATGTGAGTACAGGAACTAGACAGATGTACAAAAATTGTGTAATAGCGCAAAAACCAGTGTAATATGTGAGTACAGGAACTAGACAGATGGACAATCAGTGTGTAAGGGCGGCACAACCAGTGTATATGAGAGTACAGGGATAGATAGAAGATGAAATCAGTGTGTAAAGGCAGCACAACTTAGTGTGATATGAGTACGGGAACTAGACAGACGTACTATCAGTGTTAAAGGGGGCACAACCAGTTAAATATGAGAGTACAGGAACTAGACAGATGGACAATCAGTGTGTAAGGGTGGCACAACCAGTGTGATATGAGAGTACAGGAACTAGACAGATGGACAATCAGTGTGTAAGGGCGGCACAACCAGTAATATGTGAGTACAGGAACTAGACAGATGGACAATCAGTGTGTAAGGGCGGCACAACGAGTGTAGTATTAGAGCACAGGGATTAGATAGACGTAATATCAGTGTGTAAAAGCAGCACAATTAGTGTAATACGCAAGTACGGGAACTAGACAGATGTACTATCAGTGTATAAGGGTGGCACAACCAGTAAAGTATGAGAGCACAGGAATTAGAGAGATGTATAATCGGTGTGTAAGGACGGCACAACCATGTAATATGTGAACACAGGAACTAGACAGATGTACAATCTGTGTGTAAGAACAGCATAACCAGTGTAATATACGTAAGTAAAGGAATTAGAGAGATGTACCATCAGTGTGTAAGGGCGACATAGCCAGTGCAGTATGAGAGCACTGATGTCAGACGGGTGTATAATTACTGCATAAAGGTAAAACAACAAGTGTAGCATAAGAGCCCCGGTATCAGTCAGGTGTACAATTAATGAGTAAGGGCTGCACAACCAGTGTAATATATGAGCACTCCTGGAGTGCAATCAATGTGTAAGGGTGGAAAAACTAGTGCAATATGAGAGCATTGTTGTCAGGCAGGTGTACAGTTAGTGTGTACATTGATATGCCATCAATGTTTGTGATGGCAAAGCCCCTTTAAGTGGCATGAAATGCTTGTTGGGTACATACTCTTGGACATATGTGTAACATTAACATGAAACATGAAGTGCTGTTGTGGGTCCTGGTGACTACTAGGCTGCTATCTTTCATTAGATAACCTCCTGGCCAGATACCTCTGCACATTTAAAAAGGCATATGTCACCCAACAGTTTGTGCTATTAAAGTATGGTCCCTGATAATGTATGCCCGAAACGCGTCAGCGGTGATGTGTGTATACTTTTTCCTGGGGGTGTTGGATTTTATGGATGCTGAATAAACTTGGAGTCTTATCTATTCCTCTGCATCATCTGTTGTTGTATTAGCATTTATCTTCTTTTGTATAGAGACACCGTCCATTTGGAGAGTCAATCATAAACAAGATACAGTACAGTAACACCACTTGTCACAATAATAATGCAGCACACACCTAATAACCAACATTTTACCCATGGGTCAATGAATCTTTACTCATATACTTGCAAAGTACCATACATACCGTACCTGCTTGCAAGAGGAGGGCACACTCTCAATGTATTTGCCATTCTCCTTTCATTCTATAGACTCCGTTCCTCTAGCAATTACACAGGCTCTGTTTAAACAAATCTAAGCAAGCCTTTCCCTAGACGGCAGTTCATTCAGTCCTCACTAAATTCGGGGATGGCTCGTCCTTGGCCCACAATTATCAGCCATGGCCCCTACACTCTTGCTTTCTTTTTCGGTTATTTAAACTTACTGCTCTCCTCTCAACAGCACCTCAGGTGCCTTACTATACTCACACCTCTGGTTCTAAAATCCCATGTGCCCCACTCTGGTTTGTACCGCCCTTCCCATGGCAGCCAACTCTTGCTGATGTAGTCTTGGTTATTAGGCACCATTCACATAACGTTTTGAAAAAAGTGAAAAAGGTATCCTGAGATATACTGCAGTGGAACAAAGCAAACATAGTCTTCTATGGACTAGATATGCTTTATGAGCTGGACACAGAAGCATAGTAGACAACAATTTTGTGTCCAACACATAAAACGTATCTCATCCTAAAATACAGCAAATGTAGACAAAAAGCCCAATATGTATGTACGGGGCTATGCCAGAAATCTGGAGTCTTTTGAGCCTGAAGACTGGCGCAGCCCCGTTCACTATATTTTTAATCAGGCGCACTCCAAAAGAGGCGCATTACACAGCGCCCCCAGCACTTTGTAAATCGCCTAAGATCGGGGGGCGTGCTGGAGGCGTGTCACACTACAACCGTACAAAGCTACACATTTATGACAGTTTATCGGCAAATCCAGGCGCATTACTGCTGTTACTTAGTAGCTAGAAAGCGCTAAATCTATGACCCGCAGTAGACCAGGTTCATAGATTCAGGCGCATTCTACACTACTAATGCGTGCAGTAAAAATGACGCCTGGGCGGCAAAAATCATACATGTTGTCCAAGGAGACTATGTTTGCCCTTAAGACCCCTATGGCTCCACTAGGGTATACACTGGGATACCTTTTTCCCAGTTTCCTGACAGATACCGATGACAGAGCCATAAACTGATGTGAATTGGGTCTTAATCTTTCCTTTTGTGCTCTGCCATGTCCAAAGGTGTATCACTTTATTGATATCATATCTCTGTAGATGCATCTTTAGGCTATGTTCACACCGCTTAAATTGCGGGACGTAGTTTACCCTGCAATTACGCTGTGTGTACTGGGCGTGAGGGGATGGAGGGGGTGTTCCCATAGACATTCATTATTCTCGGTGCGTATACACCGTGAATAATTGACAAGTCACTTCTCTCCCCGCTCGCCGTATTGTGCAAGCGGGGAGAGGAGACGTAATCCATAGTTCTCTATGAGATCTGTGGATTACCGTAATGACTGGGACGTATCTCGGCCCGTATTTCGCGCAGTACGGTGCGAAGTACGGGGCGAGATACGTCCCAAAATAAGCCGTGTGAACATAGCCTTAGAGTCCCCTGAGGATCCTCTTTTGTCAGATACCTTATTTGGAAAACCCTGCACAGCTTAGTTCAGAAGTAACAGAGGACCTCTGTCTGCCATATGGCTTTACCCACTGACTCACTTCTTGCTATGGTACTGATTCAATGGCGATGGTTAACAACTGTAGACAAATTCAATGTATTGGATGCATACCGACAAAACCAATAGGTGAACCGTTATAGTTGGGATGTTATGGCCTTATCCCATTTCCACATGTAGTACTGGGGTACATGAGGTTGGGTAGACATTATTCTCAGCACTGCTGGTAGATGGGTATGTTCTATAGCTGAAATGGCTTTGATGACTATGAATAAAGACTTGTTGCTTGTGACAGATGCTGATGGAAAATGTGCAACTGGCGGCATCTCTGGGGGAGAGTCTGGAGAATCGGGTGAAGAACGCTGTGCTCTATGAGATGGAGAACTTTCTCGTCTGGTGGGTTGTTGTAGCATTGCCACAACTGATAAGGAACTACTATGTGTTAGTCACTTATCTAGGGACTCTATTGCATCTGAGCCAGAGTATTACATTTTCTACAGGTTGCGAGAGGCGCTGGTGAAATATGGTATAGAGCACATGAAGGACAGAACGTATCCAACCTTCTACATTCAATACCTGCTGGCTATTATCAATGGATGCTGTACCTTAAGGTAGAATATTAGAATGCTTTAAATAAAGGGGTTATTGTAATGGGTCGCGGCGCGTCCTGGTTCACGGACCACGGGTGTACCCGTGTCCCTCCCTGCGGGGGCGGGTGGCGGCACATAACGTGCCACTGGCCGTGCTCGCACCCGCCCCATCCACTCACCTGACCTCGCTCCTGTGTCTCTTTCTTCCCCTGTCGGCCAGAAAGCGCGTGCGCGTCCCTTAGCGCGCGCCCCCGTTCTTGTAAATTTAAAGGGCCAGTGCGCCGGTAATTGGTTAATTGCCGGGCGCTGACCCTATATAGTTTTGGGATCCACATTACTTCCCTGCTGGATCTTTGTTGCCTCCGTGCCCTACAGAAAGCGTTCCTGTGTATCTATTGTCTTGCCGTGTTTTCTGACCTCGGGCTACGTTTACCGACTCCGATCCTTTGCCGCCTGCCCTGACCTTGCCGCCTGTCCCCGACTACGCCTTCTCCTCACGATTCTGTACCACGCTCATCCTTGGCTGCCACCGCAAGTCAGGGGTAGCGACCTGGTAGTTTCCCGCCGCAGCAAGTCCATCCCGCTTTGCGGCGGGCTCTGGTGAAAACTGGGACCTACTTGGATTCCGCTCAATGGCGTGGCTTACACCATCGCTTGCGGTGGTCCAGCGGATCCAGGACCTAGGACCGTTACAGTTATACAGAAAAAAATTATTTTAATGGGTCTAAACTGCAAACACAACCTATGGACAAGTGTGGCACTATTTCTGGAAGAAAGCAGACATATTTTTTTTTAAATTCTTTGAAGTCTAGGTTCACACGTCAAATGTACGTGGTTTTCTCATCATTTCCTTGGCAGAAATCTGAGGCGATACTGAGGATTTTACTTAACTGAGGCTTTTTTAACCTTGATTCCGACACGTGTTAGCGTCATTGTAATGGGCCTAACCCGCCTCTATCACCCCGACAAGGATCCAGTCAAAAGAATGAACATGTTCATCTAAGGGCCGCGGTGTGGAAAATCCACTCTGTAGTTTACTGTCTGAACTAGTACTTTGTGAACTACAACGCGGACTGGCCATTTAAATGCATGGCCGTCGGTTTACAGGACGATTTTGATGAGGAAATCAACACGGAATCCACATCGAAATACTCGTTAAAATCCATTGTGTGAACGAACCCTAAAACTAATTGTACAAGCAGAGCACCCTGCATTCCACTAGCCTACACCTTACTCCACGTTAATCATTATTATTCTTATTATTTATTTTAAAGCGCCATTGATTCCAGGGCGCTGTACATTCGAGGGGGTTACATACATAACATATGTCAAACGAGTACAGTGATAAGTGATGAATGGCAATTGGCACGACAGAGGGAGAGAGGACACTACCAGCAAGGGCTTACAATCTCCAAGGAGGGGGGAAAGAGACAGAAGGTAGGGGCAGACATGTTTGTGGAGGGTGTAGTGGCAGCAGGGTTATTGTAGGTTATAGGCAAGCCTGAAGAAATGGGTTTTCAGATTGCTTTTGAAGCTGGTGAAAGTGGAGGAGAGTCTGATGTGTTGAGGCAGTGAGTTCCAGAGTGTGGGAGAAGCACGAGAGAAGTCTTAGAGACGGTTATGTGAGGAGCTGATAAGAAGAGAGCAGAGGAGAAGGTCCTGTGAGGAGCGGAGATTGCATGAGGGGAGGTATCTGGAGATTAAGGCAGAGATGTATGGAGGGGAGAGGTCATGGAGAGCCTTGTAGGTCAGGGTTAGCAACTTGAAATGAATTCGCTGGGCAACGGGGAGCCAGTGAAGAGATTGACAGAGGGGAGAGGCAGAGGAGTAGCGGGGAGAGAGGTGGATAAGACGGGCAGCAGAGTTGAGAATTGTTTGAAGGGGAGCAAGAGTGCTAGATGGGAGATCACAGAGAAGGATGTTGCAGTAGTCTAGGCGGGACATGACAAGGGCATGGACCAGCATTTTTGTAGTGTCGAAGTTGAGGAACGAACGGATGCGAGAGATATTTTTCAGGTGGAGGTGGTAGGCAGAGGTAAGGGTTTGGATGTGTGGTTTGAAAGATAGAGTGGAGTCGAGGATTACCCCAAGGCAGCGGACTTGTGGAACAGGTGAGAGTGTAGAGCCGTTGACTGAGATAGAGAGATCAGGGGCAAGGGTGGAGTTGGATGGTGGAAAGATGATGAGTTCTGTTTTCTCCACATTTAGTTTTAGGAGACATGATGAGAAGAAGGAGGAAATGGACGATAGACAGTCTGGGATCCGGGAGAGCAGAGAGGTAACATCTGGGCCGGAGATGTAGAGTTGGGTATCGTCAGCATACAGGTGGTAATAATAGCCGTGTGAGGCTATGAGCTGACCCAGACCAAGAGTGTAGAGAGAGAAGAGTAAAGGACCCAGGACTGACCCCTGAGGGACACCGACAGAGAGAGGCCGGGTGGAGTTGGTGGAGCGAGAATGAGAGACGCTGAAAGTCCGATCAGTGAGGTACGAGGAAATCCAGGAAAGGGCCAAGTCCGTGATGCCGAGGGAGGAGAGGATTTGTAGAAGGAGGGAATGGTCGACAGTGTCAAAGGCAGAGGACAGGTCTAAGAGGAGGAGCACAGAGTAGTGACGTGAGGCTTTGGCAGTTGCTAGGTCATTGGTGACCTTGGTTAGGGCGGTTTCGTTAGAGTGGTGGGGTCGGAAACCAGATTGCAGTGGGTCAAGAAGAGAGTTGGAGGAGAGGTGGGAGGACGTGCTGCTCGAGGAGTTTGGAAGCAAAAGGGAGCAGTGAGATGGGGCGATAGTTGGACAGAGAGGAGGGGTCAAGGGTTGTTTTTTTAAGGATTGGCGTGATAGTAGCATGTTTAAAGGCGGAAGGGAAGATGCCAGAGGTTAGCGATGGGTTGAAGAGATGGGTGAGGGCTGGGATGATAGAAGCACTGAGGTCTGGGATGAGGTGGGATGGCAGTGGGTCAAGACTACAGGTAATGAGGTTGGATTTGGACAATAGAGAGGAAAGGTTGTCATGAGTGACAGTGGGGAAGCAGGTTAAGGGGGAAGAGCAGTTTGCGAGAGTAGAGGAGAGTGGTGGGGACTGCGGGCTGAAGCTTTCTCTGATGTGGTTGATCTTCTGGAGGAAGTGAATGGCAAAGTCGTCTGCTGAAAGGAGGGATGGGGGAGGAGGTGCTGGTGGGCGGAGGAGAGAGTTGAAGGTTTTGAATAATTGTCTGGGGTTGTGAGACAGGGAGGATATGAGAGTGGTGAAATAGTCCTGTTTGGCTGAGGTGAGTGCAGATTTAAATGTATGCAGTGATTGTTTGTATGAGGCAAAGTCATCGGTGGAGCGAGTTTTCTTCCAGCGGCGTTCTGCAATTCTGGAAGCACGCCTCAGTTGTTTAGTGGAGTCTGTATGCCAGGGTTGTCTGTTGATTTTGCGGGTTCTGTTGTGTGTGAGAGGAGCGACTGAGTCAAGGGTGGTGGTGATTGTGTGGTTGTAGAAAGTGGTGGCTGCGTCTGGGTCATTAAATGAGATGGTTGAAAGAGGTGCAAGAGAGTCAGAGAGAGTGAGACGGTTGAGGCTTGTAGGTTCCTGCGGGGTCGTACTGGATATGAGACAGGAGGAGCAGGTGGAGTGGAGATAGTGGTGAAGGTAAGCAGGTTGTGGTCAGATATAGGGTGTGGAGAGTTAGAGATGTCAGATAGGGGGCAGAGGCGGGAGAAGATGAGGTCCAGTGTGTGTCCATTTTTATGAGTGGCTCCTGAAGTCCACTGGGAGAGGTCGAAGGAGGAGCAGAGTGAAAGGAGTTTGTGGAAGCAGAGTGGGGGTTGTCGATTAGGATATTGAAGTCTCCCATGATGATAGTGGGGATGTCGGTGGAAAGAAAGTGGAGAAGCCAGGAAGCAAAGTGGTCAAGAAAGGTGCTGAGATTTAACACATAAGGCAGTTGTCTCATAAGGAATATTGGTTTTAGTTCAATCATGTACCAAAATGTGAACATCTGTGAACAAAATAGCTCTTGTGTCTTGTAGACCGGTATGCGGAGGTAACCCTGTGGTGGGCAGCTGGATGCCTCTGAAGCTACAGCAGAGGAGGAGACAGTAACTGCGCTTGCTTAGCATCTTCTCTGAGAAGTAGAGAGGATACTGGAGCTTCAGTGGCAGCTGGTTCACCACACCACCCTCCATATACCTGATGGAGACGACAGAGCGGCTAGGCTAAGCAAATCTGCTGAGGTGGACACAGTAAAACTATGGAAAACGAACAGCAAATGGCGCTAAACTTACATTATTCCTGAAATATCTGATTATAGGATCGTTTTTTTATGTTTGAAAAATGTACATTGGAGCTGGATTTAACCACAAACAACAATCTTCAAAGCACCCCTTTAATTCTTCTAATTTAATTGGCATTGTTGAACAATATATTAGGACAAGCTAACCCACCTCCCCTGCTGTCTACAGCCCCATAATCTCCAATTTGCAGCCAGAAGAGTCCTCAAGTCCTGTGTTCAGAAAAGCAACCCCCTGCCTACAGACGTCACTGGAAAAGACCCAGAAGAAGGCCTGTCATCTCCTCCTAGATGAGCTACAGACAGAACTCCAGGTGACAATCCCTCACATCACACCCTGGAATACCCACTGTACATACTTGACCACAGTGTGATGATGGTGTGAGGCATTAGTCTATGTGTAGCATGCCATAATGGCAATAGTCACCAGTCATAACATGTTCTGGTCATTTGGTTGCTGGTTTCAGACAGGGATAATTAGAAGAATCACCACAGGAACAGTCGCCCAGTATTATAGATTAGGTTCTTCAAACTAATGATGAATAATAGGTGGTTTATACAATTGTTGCTCTGATCTTTCCCTATAATTGTTCTGGAAAGAATAAGTTGATAGCGAGCCTGTGAAAAGAACAAATTTGTAGTAAATAGCGGTGGTGGGCACTTTATAACAATCTCAATATAAGGGATAATACCTTCTATCATCCATTATAATCTCTAAATTTATCCATGTGATTGGAATTAGTCACCTAGAACCCTAGAGTTCCTCTCACATCACAGGATCGTTGAGAAGAGTCAGATACCTTTTCAGACAGCTAAGATACAAAAATATTTGCTGACATATACAGAATTGTTCTCCTTACAGATATGTTCCCAACTCTTCATGAAGTTACTCTTAGCTCAGCTGTGCTTGAGAGTATCCTTGGAAACAAAAGCTTGGTCAGATTATAATCCTTCTAGTGTAGGGAAACGTTGCTTTATGTATGATTAACAGCAGAGACTGCCAAAAAAGATAGGTTTGCCCCACTTGGGAGAGGCGCTTCATTGGGCCCATTACTTAGACTACTGCACTCAGAGTAGTTGATACGATTATAGAGATCTGACTTAAGTAAAATACCTATGGGAAAATGTATTAAAAGAGTTTTCTTATTAGTCGTTTTTTAGAGCCTACTCTTCACAGCCAGCTTCAGGCTCACACTTCCTATATAGGCTGTGGGTGGTTCTATAGCAGTGATTGACATCTCAGTTCTGCTATTCCTAGCTGAGCCTGTTAGAGGGACATTGGTGATAGAGGGACTATGACAACAGGGCACAAGGCTACAGAGCTCTAAGGGTATGTTCACACGATGTACCCTTAGAGCCTAGTGTCTTTCGGGAGCTCGCATTTATACGCGCATACTCCCGCAGCGCTGGGGGGCGGGGCGGTAGCCCGCCGACCCATTGACATTCATTACTCGCGGCGCATATTCGCCACGAATAATTGACATGTCACTTATCTCCCCGCGCGTACAATACAATCGAATTGTATGAACGGGGAGAGGAGGTGTAATCCATAGTTCTTTATGAGAACTATGGATTACCGTCATTTCGGCGTGCATCTCGCCCGTATTAGGGCGCAAATACACGGCGAAATGCGCGCTGAAATTAGCCTATGTGAACATACTCTAAAGGGTCAACGTTTATCAATAACAAATATAAACAATCACCTGTTCTGGTGATAAGACACAGCAGGGAGTGATGTCATAAAGGTGGGTTCACACTACGATATTGCATACATTCAAGGAACTCCTCAAGGTACTGTGAAGAAAGGTATCCTGGTGGATACCACGACAGCCCAATAAGGGATAATAGAGCAGATGTAGCCCACCCTGGCCTATATCTGCTCTACTATTCCCTACAAGGCCGCCGCGGCTGAGTCCTGCTGTCCACTGGGGTACCTTTTTTAAGGTTACACCGATGGATACCTATATGCAATATTGTAGTGTGAACCCACTCTAATCCTGGCCAGGGCTGCTAGAGCAGAGAGATGTGGTCGGTAACCTAGAAAACCTTCTGTAAATAAGCATGAGATATGATCTGCTCTAACTCTGAAATGAAGCAAGATCAGAACATAAATGTATTTGGCAATAATCATTATTTACCTTTATCTACATGTTTAATGCTAATGTGGTGTATGTATGCATCTAAAAAGTTATCATTTATGCCATTTTCTGGCGTAAATTTTAGTAGATGCATTGGGCAGCAGAGGCTATTCCCTTCACTGAGCCGCACCCATTTTTGCAAAAGGCAGCCTGAGTGGTGCAAACCACTTAAAAGTTGCAAATTTTAGCGCAAATGAGACTTTCGCATGAATTTACAACTTTTCTATGCGGAAAATTCTGGTGGAAATCACGTAGCATATTGCCCATTTCATGTAGCATATATGTGAAGATGCTGATGGGATAGTTTCGGAGCTGTGTGCTGGTGCGAGACACTTGTGTGCATTGTACTTGTTGGAACTAATGGCTGTTGAGTAAATTTGCTATGATACACAATGGTAAGTTCAATGTTAGAACTAAGTTAATTGCAAACAATAAAGCTTTGTATCTATCTGCAGCCTTTATACAAAGAAATCCCCTCCCGGCCATGGCTTACAGGCTCTGATAATGTGCATTTAATATGTGAAAAGATGGAGGACTTTAGCCAATACCTGTGCAAGGCCAGAGAACCAGTATGCCAGGTGAGCAAACCTTTTTCTTTATTACAATGACCCCTGCTGGAGCCACCTGCCAGCTCTTGCTTTAGCATAATGTTAGTTATTACATCAATGTATTATTATCCCTCTGGTACAACATCACTATGTGCACTATTCCACTACTGTAATATCACTTTATGCACTATTCTGTATCATCACATAGGTGTGCATATTATTCCATTACTACAGTATCACTGTGTGCATTCTCCGTGCAGTATTATTACTGTGATAATTATATCTGTATTATGACATTACTATGTGCATTCTCCCTGTGTAGTAGTATTATTATTATGAGCATTATCCCTGTACTATGATATCACTGTGTGCATTGTTCAACTATTGTAACACCACTATGTGCACTTTTCCTGTGCCAACACATAAGGGTGCACATTATTCCACTACTGGAAGATCACTGTGTGCATTCTGCATGTGCAGTTATATTACTTTGAGCATTATCCCCATACTATGACATCACTATGTGCATTCTGTAGAACAAAATAATCATTAGGTTTTAATGTATTAAACTTGCTGCTGGTAGTCATGGTGCATCAAGGCCCCATTAGGGCATGTCCCCACAGCAGGATTTTCAGTCAGATTTACAGATGGTTTTCGGATTTTTACCGGCATCCTGATAGACTTTAATAGGAAATCCGTTCAGCAGTCCCCACTGAATGAATTTTATGCTGGACGTTTTCTTACACTACCGGCGTTCCAAGAAACTTAGAACATGTTCATTCTTCCTCCCAGTTTTTGGGCAGGACATGAACATGTCAGTGGTTGGGGGGACGGGCGAATCCGCAAACCACGGACATAATCATCCCCCAAAACCATGGAAAAGATTACAAAATCCGGCCGGTATTTGCATACTACTGTGTGGACGCACCCTTAGGGCGCGTCCACATGGCACAGGACAAATACCGGTCAGTTTATCCGGTGGGTGAAGGGGGGGGGGGGCGTTTCTCCGCAATTAGCGGCCCGTGTAACAGTTTGCAAGCGGTTTTTAAGACGGCTTGCAAAACCACAAACCGGTGCTGTGGGGACATGCCTTAGAGTATTTGCTGTGGTCCCACATGGTTTCCTGTTATACCCCAGATGCTGACTTTTTTGAGGGCAGCATTAAGCAGTGACATACAGTCTGCCACTTATATATGCATATGTTTTGGTTTTGTAGGACTTACTGGGCATTTGATGTACTATACTTGTAAAATTCCCAACAGAGCCTCAAATGGCAGTGGGAACTACATTATTTATTTGGTCTGTTTGTTCAGAGGACTGACCTGGAGCAGGAACGTAGACAACAGGGGAGTCTTAAAAGCATTATGGGCCCCCGGGCATAACAGAAGAGTGGGCTGTGCCCAATTACATGACATCTCACCAGGTCCAAACATGACACAAAACGAGGCCATGCCTTTAACCACCCCCCAGCACACCCATATCGTCATACCACCTATGTTGGCACACCCAATGCATACGTCTTTTAGGTAGTCTTCAGCATACAAAACTAATTGGCAAGGCAGGGAGCTGATGGTTTTTAATTGTTTGCACTTCCTAAGAATATACAGTTAAATAAGAGGCGACAACCCAGGGATCCAAGGCATATACCCTGTATTTCTAGGACATAGATTCACCTCCTTGGGCCCCCATGTTTGTGGAGCCCTTTGACAACTACCAACTGTGCCCATTGGATAAGATGGCACTGGTGGACATGTCACTGGGCTTCTACTGTAGTTCCAGGTTCTAAGGAAAAGGACATGTCATTGAGCTCCATCTGTAGTCCAGGGTCATAGGGAAAGAAGAAACATCACCTAGACTTATCTTTATATTCAGGGTCATAGAGAAAAGAAAGCTCAGAGGAGGACAGCAAACCAGTCACTGAGTTTTGCTAGATTAGAAGTGTTGTTCATCCTGCATAGCTTGGTTTCCCCCTGCCAATGTCCTTGCAGCACTGTGATGTGATCCTATTTTGAACTCTGGCCTGTCCTGTTCTTAGTACCTGTTGGCGCAGACTGAGAGGATGGTGACCATTGAGTACGTTCGGGCTCTAATACACAACAAGTTTGTGTGCCGAAACCCTGGGGAGAGGCAGCAGTTGGCCTCCAGGATGGCCCTAGATGCAGAGGAGCTGAGCACAGCGTTTCACACAATGGTAAGGTCATACATTGTGATGTGCATATTGAGTGTACAATGTAGTTATTAGTTAAAGGGGTTGTCTCACTACAAGGATTGATTTTTATGTTAAAGATCTTGCAAAAACAAGTCACCTTGCAATACATGTCCATTAACAGTGCCCTACCAATTCCAAGAAAACAGAACTGAGGTAAGATGAATCAATGTAGTGAGACAACCCATTTAACATAAAGCATGAATGGAATGGAATGAAGAGGATGCATGTGGGTAGACAACATAATATTGTAGCTCTCTAGCTACCAACACAAAGCTTTAATAGGGTTGTACTATGGATTCATGTAAAGCTGCCAGTACTTGCAGGAAGATCATGCAACCAATCATCAGCTTTTTTGAGATAGGAGAATTAAATTGTCTCATTCACTGATCAGACAAGCTTCCTTTCTCTGTTTGGAAAAAGGCTTTTGATTGGTTGCACAATTTACCTGCGATTGCCAACAAAATTTGGGTATGGCTAAACCAGTCCTACCCAAAGTGCAACACTAGCCTTAAATGGCAACAAACTGTGCATAAGTAACTAGTACAAGCAAATATAAGAACCTCTGTAACCTACTTTATTATAGACATATGTCTCTTTTTCTACTTATCAGGCTCTTTTCCTTCTCCCTCCTCCTAAACTTACCATTCACTCTAAAAAAAAAAAAAAAAAATTGCCAATACCTGTCTCCAAACAAATCAGCTCACTGCATCAGCTCACATGCAGCTCAAAGAAGTATTACTATATGTCACCCCATTGCTTGATTCACAGCTTAGGGTATGTTCACACGGCATGTTACATCCGTTTTTGGATCGCAAAAAAAAAAAAATCAAAAGTGCTGTGTAAATCGTAACCAGAACGCATCCAACACGCAGGTGCGTGTTTGTATGCGCTTTTGTTGCAGCAGACATGCACCCTATAGTTTTAAATAGGGCGCCTGCTGCGTCAAATAGGTCAAGAATTGAGATGTCAATTCTTTGAACGGATCCGAAAGACGCACCAGAAAGGCGCATGTAAACACGCATCGCCGATTACTCGTCTGAACACCAATGCGTGTTTTACATAGAAAGAAGTGTAAATCACACTGCACATTGTTAGATGGGTGTTTGGGTCCATTTAGGGTTCGAAACATGCATCCAAACATGCATTTATAAACGGATCCTAAAACGGACCCAACACACCGTGTGAACACACCCTTACACTTGTTCTGCACTTTATAATGTCCTCCATGCTGGGTATTTTATAGTGATACAGAGGAGCAGGCTCACAGCAGTATTTCCAAAACTACACCGTTTGTAAACTGTGGTGAAATTGTATTGTGAGTGGACAAATAGCAATTCTGCAGTTAAGCATCTTGGAAACTGCAGAGCAACATGTGCCATTGATGTGAAATGTGAACATCAGCTAGAAGGTGCACAAGAGTATACCTGCAGTGGAGCTCTCACCACCAAAATGAATTACGGGGCCACCAGATGTGTCTAAAGCAACAGTTCCTCAAATCCTTCTCCAAATGGGGCTTCGTAGGAGACAGATGGTCACTGCAGCTCTACTAACAGTTACTTTGGCAGAAAAGGCTTCAGTTTTCATTGCAGTATCAGAATGGGACCACCTGCGCCGATTGACAAAGAGTTGCCTACTTGATTAGTCACATAAGTTCTGCTTCATCAAATGGATGGAGATTGATGTGTCAGGAAGAAACATCAGACAACAAATATTCTGCAACCATCCCTGAAAGAGCACAAGCTGGTGGTGGCAGCGTTATGGTTTCGGGAATGTTTTTGTGGCGTTACTACTGCCCCTCAAATTATAGCAGAGTTGATTAAACATTTTATAATAGAGAGAAAATAGTCACTACAGCAAGGGAATAATAATTATAAAGCGCATATGACCAAACCACCAGTAAAAAAAATGATTAGATAATTGCCCCGCATAAATTGAGGTTAACGAGTCACTTTAGAATAAGAAGTATGTGCTGTAGCATCTAGATAAGATGCAGGGACACTTTAGATGTAGTTTAGTCTGTATCAAATAAGGCTAATGGGTGTAAGGGTATGTTCACACGGCTTGTGGGGCGTACAGTACGCCCCGCAATTACGCCGGGTCTTCGGGAGTGGTGCTGACCGGCGCGTACTCCCGCGATGCGGGGGGGTGGCAGCCCACCGGCCCCATAGACAAGCATTACTCGCGGCACGTGTCAATTATCTCCCCGTGCGTACAATACAATCGTATTGTACGCCCGGGGAGAGGAGGTGTAATCCATAGTTCTCTGTGAGAACTATGGATTACCGTTATGATTGGGGCACATTTTGCTCATATTAGAGCGCAGTACGCTTGCAATACGTGGCGAAATGCGCCCCAAAATAAGCCGTGTGAACATACCCTAATGGATAATGTAGGGTTAGGTAGCACTGTATAATCTTCCACCTCTGTCGAGGTTCAGGTGCATTTTGTTGGTATTGATGGTATTTTCTGTCATTGGTCATAGGATCTGGAGTCTGCACTTTGTGTCCCCCTCATTCATTCCCTCCAGGAACTCTTTGCCCTTAAGGATCCAGCACTGCTCAGCCTGGAGGTATTGAAAGTAATGACTGCATTCCCTGATATCAGGTAAATGGGTGATGTCGCTTATGGGAGAGGGTAAGCCATGATGGGACAGACTCACAGAATGAACCTTGAGATGGTAGCACACAATAACTGTCTGGTATTGGCAGCAAGGGAAGTAATAACGGCTTCTTTCTCTTCCTAGTGATGATCACGTGTTGGCACTGCTGGAACTGCGGGGTGATATGACACGAGATCTGCGTTACACAATTCTCAGCACCATGCATCGTGAGGCTCTGACTCTTCCAGATGACTACCGGCCCATTTTTATAAGTATTCCAGTCCCTGCCCGGACATCCTCATTTTGTCTTCACCCGAGCTCTTGCGCCTGAGGTGTGACTGGTATGAGTTTGGTGAAGTCCTGAGGTACAGACACACCAGGGCTATAAGTGATAATTGAATTATCATCGATGTCTTGCTGATGCTGCCTGGGATATCACATCTACTCAATGTCCTGCACTGAGACTTTCAATCCTAGCTCTGCGACACCCCCCTCTCATCTTGTGGTTGGTCTTTGGCTTATCCCTCATACATCTTCTGCTTATCAAAGCTCAATAATACATTAAATAAATGCTCAAAAAAACTTCAGAGTTGTATTTCGACCAGTTCTTCAACCTATTACCATGTTTAACATCTCTGCTTACTGTCAGCTGCTGGAAACTCAACCTGTGCTACAAACCTGTGGACTACATATGTGTATGACTGCTAAGACCAGGTTTATACATCATGTATACTGCTGAACCAGCCTAGAAGTCCTTACACTGCAATCCGAGTGTATTACCTCGCTGTGAATATTACCATCTGCAATGGATGAAATCTGTGGCAATTTCACAACAGACATAGCATGCTGCAGATACTTTAGGATATGTTCACACAGCGTCTTGGGTCCGTGTGAACATCCGCTTTTCTGATGCGTGTCTGGGTCCGTCTGGACAGACTCAGACACGCATCTAACAATTAGCAGTGAGTTTATCACTGCCGGCAATGGGAAACACGTGTTTGATAAATTCAATAATAAACAGAACCTCTGACAAACCTTCAGCGAAAGGATATGTTCACACGGTGTCTTGTGTGTGCCGCAAGACAGCGCGTGTTTAGAAGAACGCGCCAATCAGCCGGCCCTATTCACTTTCATTATCCCTGCCGCGTATACGCCGAAAAGAAGTGACCTGTCACTTCTTTCCCCTCACGTTCAATACGCAGCAGGGAAGACGGCAGGTAATTTTAGCTCTCTATGAGAACTATGATTACTGTAATTATAGAATGTATTTCGGGGTAAAATGCCGTGTGAACATAGCCAAACACACGTTGGGTGTGTTCTTGTACTGCTGGTTTGTATTCCCCTGTTATGTATTATTAGTTTTGTCACTATTGTTTGGTATTAATTGGAACTTATGCTTACTTACCTTATTATACACTATATGTATTATTTTATTCTTTGCATTAATATTCCTATTGATACTACTATAGGGTGTGTTTATATTAATCTTTTACATCTTTTTCTATGTTCACTCGCCGTCCTTTCGGACATATTTCGGGGTGTGATTGCTGCAATGTGCCCCGCAATACGTCCTGTAATTACAGTAATCATAGCTGTCATAGAGCGCTATGATTACCTGCCGTCTTCCCCACCGCGTATTGAACGCCAGCAGGGATAATGAAAGTGAATGGGGCTGGCCACCCCTGTGCTTTAAAAGAACGTGCTGATCAGTGGGTTCTTCTAAACACATGGTGTCTTGCGGCGAGCACAGGTACGCACTACAAGATGCCGTGTGAACATACACTTAGGGAATACTCCTCAGCAGTATTAGGGTATGTTCACACGGCTTATTGTGGCGTATATAGTACGCGCTGCAATACGCTGTGTGTTTTGGAACCACGCGGAGATTAGCGCGTAATTCCAAAGCACGGAGGTGCCGGCACCCGGCCGGCTCCATTGACATGCATTGTCAGCGGCGCGTAATCTCCGCTAACAAATGACATGTCGCATACCTCTCCCGGGGAGACGACGCGTAATCCATAGCTCTCTATGAGAGCTATGGATTACCGCAATTGTGGCACGCCGAAATACGCTGCGATTTAAGCCGTGTGAACATAAGCTTACTCAGTTCTCCAACACCGTCATTTATTCTATCATCTGTTTATTGTTGAATTTATCAAATAAAATATGTTGTATTTTATTTTGTTTGGGTAAGTGTGGTTGTGTTTGGCGTTTCTATTAGATACCACTTCCCTTTTCTTTTTCTAGTTGTGTATTTGCCCCATTTTTTGATTGGAGATACTTTACCCTGTAACTAAAAGAGATTAGTTAATTTACAATATATTGAATATAGATTTTACAATAAATACACCAAGTGTGAACCTGGTCTCATTGACTGCCGAAGGGAAGTATATACTGTACCTAATGAGTGGTAGCAGCGAGCTGTTGGATGGCGATCATGAGCCCTCATACGCACTAATCCCAATCCATGGGACTTTCATGGCCTGCACTGTAGTTCTGATTCTACACACAGGTTGGGCACATGCCGTAACACTGCACATAACCTGCATGAAAGGTAATTACAAGCTCAAGCAGTGGAGATCGAAGATTAGCAGTAACCATACAAACCCTTTCCAGAGGTTGGGTAACTCCATCGGTCAGAGTTTATTTTATAGATGATGTCAAGTTGTATCTGTTGTAGTATTCTTTGAACCCATAAGCGTTTCCATGATCCTGTTGCTCTGTCATTGTGCTGTCGTCACCACCTCTGTGCTAATCACTCCTCTAGAACTAATCTGGTTCTCAGGATCCATCCTAATTCTGTGCTTCTGTCCTGTGGTCAATTCTCCACGATTATTCTGGTTCCCATAATTTGCCCCGCTAATATGTCAGTATCCTGCAGACAAATGTCCAACCCTAATCCTACTCCAGGTTTTTTTCCAATTCTCATGATCCATCCTAAAGCCGTGCTGTTGTTCTGTGGTCACTTCCTTGACCTGATCCCTTTTCCAGGATTTTTCTAGTTCTCATGATCCATGTTGAACCCTTATTCTGCAGTTTCTCCCTCTTTAAGGGTCTGATCTAGTTCCCATAATTCATCATGATACCCCATCATTGCTCTGTGATCACTTCCACTGTCAGTGTCATTGTCCCATAGTCTTTTATTCTACGTCTGTTTCTCCTCTTGGATTATTCTGGTTCTGATCATCTGTCCTGATGCTGTGTCTTCATCCTGCTGTTCCTTCCATTGAACTGATCCCTCCTTCAGATTTATTCTGCTTTATATGAACCGTCTTGATGTTGTGTCATTGTCCTGTGGTCACTTCATGTGATGTCTTTATTCTATTTCCCTGCCCTGATGCCATGTCATTGTCCTACACTAACTCCCTTAGCGCTGATCCTTCTGGGATTCTTCTTTTTGTTACGATCCGTCCTGATTCAGTGTCAGTATTCTGCGGCCACTTCCACTCTGCTAATCTCTTTAGGATTATTCTGGTTGTTATAATCCATCCTAATGCTCCCTTATCATCCTGTGGTCACTTTCATTGCACTGATCCCTCTGAGATTATTCTGGTTCTCAAGATCCATTATGTTTCTGCATCGTCAACCTGCAGTCACTTTTGTGCTGAAGAAACAGAGAAGCAAAGATATGAATACATGGGGACACCTAAATTATCCCATAGAGTTATCTACCCCAACTGTCACACATGGGCATCCAATGGCGAGGAGGATTTGTCTCATCTACTGCACCATACACTTTTAGAGAATTCTGTCCAAAGTATACACTCCCTTTCTGAGCTTTATGCAATTCCTAAACTTCCTTAACGAAAAACTCTACATAAGCGAATAACCGTGGAGATTCCCTCAATAGTTGATGTATAGAAAACTTTTTACGTCTTTTAGCCTCCTTAGATACAAGAGATTTAACTTTCCATTTATCTGTTACTCTCCCCAGGTGGGAACAGTTGATATGCAGAGTCCTCAAATTTTTAGATTGATACTCATGTGAATCGGTACTATAAATAGATGGGAAAGCAATTTCAGATAATGCATTGTGCAATTATAACATGTATGAAATCTTTTAGGTCTAAACTTCACTTTGTTCCATAGCAAACCAATCAGCACCCTTTCATTTTCTATGGTGCTCTGAAACATAGGCACATTTGATTGGTGCTAGAATAACTTGTTAGTTTAATTCGTTAAGGAGTTAAGAAAAAAACTCTGTAGAAAAGCGTACATCGTCTTTTAGCTCCTCTTAGATACAAGGAGATATCTCTTTACCATTTATCTGTTTACTCTCCCCAGGGTGGGAAACAGATTTGGATGATGCAGAGTTATCCTCAAATATTTTAGAGGGTTTGTCTCATCTGTGCAAATCGGTACTAAATGAAAAATAGATGGAAAGCCAATTTCAGATAATGCATTGTGCAATTTAAGGGCCACATGTATGAAAACTGTCTAGGTCTAAAACCTACTTTGTTGCCGATAGCAACCAATCAGTACTTCCCTTTCATTTCATATGGTGCTCTGGAAAAATGAAAGGGGCGCTCTGATTGGTTGCTATGGGCAACAAAGTGAGTTTTAGACCTAGACAGTTTTCATACATGTGGCCCTTATTGTTTACCAACCCTCCCTCACCCAAATGCCTTGGATAGGATAAGACAATGCCCTGAATGTGCCCTAGATAAAGCCAACTTTTTACAAGGTATATGGACTAAAACTCAATGGTGTAAGGTCATAATATTGCTACAGGAAAACTTAGATATCAGTTCTCCTACTCCTATTCAAAGTAACCCATAGTTTCCTACTAGTAGCCAAACGACGCGCCCCATAATTATGGTAATCCATAGCTCTCATAGAGAACTATGGATTACGCCTCCTCTCCCCGCATATACAATACGATCGTATTGTAAGCGTGGGGAGATAAGTGACATGTCCATTATTTGCGGCGATTACGCACCACGACTAATGCATGTCTATGGGGCCAGCGCCCGGCTCGCGCTGATTAGCACGAGCTCCCGAAACACACAGTGTATTGCAGCACGTACTCTACGCACAAAATACACCGTGTGAACATACCCTTAGGCTCTGTCTACACTGCATCAGACAAAAAAACGACCCAAAAGTGGCCGTTTTTTCTCCGATGCAGAACCGCGGTCGCTTCTCGTTTTCCTGACGTCGCCCATACAATTGTATTGTTCGGGAAGACGGCAAGAAAACGAGAAGCGCCGGAGTATTCTACAACATGCTGTACAATACGCCAGCACCAAAAGACAAGCAGAGAAAAGACGAGCTGTGGAGACTGCAGCTCGTCTTTTCTATTGCCGTCTATGGGGCCGCAGGAACAATCGTATCTTCGGCGCTTTTAAAGCAGTGTAGACATAGCCTTAGACTTTGATGGCATGCTGATAAGCTGATAATGGGACCCTCATTTATCAGACATATCCATAAACCATCAAAGTCTATGGTGGGAACATCCCTTTAAGATAATGTAATTTATGCTGCACAATGAACTCTGCAAAAACAAAACTCGCCTCCACCTGAAAAATAAATATTTTTTCCCCTCCAATAATGATCTAGCACAATACATGGCACCATTACAAGATACAACTCATGCTGCAAAAAAAGAAGGTGCAGGGTTTAGGAGGTGGGGATGAGAAAAACAAACCAACCAGAAAAAAGAAGAGGCCGGAGCTCAAGGGGTTAAATGCAGAGACGATCGCTGCGGTGATTATAAACCGCGCTCTTACAATCAGCGCTGTTCACACATCACTCACTAAACAGGCGATAGTGCACAGCGCATGCGCGCTAGACTGCGAGACGTCATCTTTGGTCTGACTCCTCCCATCGGCGGCTGCCTGATGTCTGACGCCCCGCCCCTCATAGGCTGGGACAACGGGAAGTAACGGGTGGTCGGATGTCACGTGTCTTCCCGTACCGGCTATTGTCCTGAGTCACGTGGTGTAACCGGTATCGGAAAAATATGCTGTTAAAGGTATTTACCGAATGACAGTTGTTACCATATGGGGCGGGCGAGATGTGTGTGTACAGGGTCATTGTGCTATACAGCTATCGCGTCTGTAAGAGTCCGGATCATATGGGGCTGTCATATGATGTGTATATAGGTGTCGCTATCATATGGAGCAGTCATGTCATGTGTATATAGGTGTCGTATCATATGGAGCAGTCATGTCATGTGTATATAGGTGTCGATTCATATGGAGCAGTCATGTCATGTGTATATAGGTGTCGTATCATATGGAGCAGTCATGTCATGTGTATATAGGTGTCGCTATCATATGGAGCAGTCATGTCATGTGTATATAGGTGTCGCTATCATATGTATCTGTCGTGTGTGTGTGTGTATAGGTGTCGCTATCATATGGAGCTGTCGTGTGTATATAGGTGTCGTATCATATGGAGCAGTCGTGTGTATATAGGTGTCGTATCATATGGAGCAGTCGTGTCATGTGTGTATATAGGTGTCGATTCATATGGAGCAGTCGTGTCATGTGTATATAGGTGTCGTATCATATGGAGCTGTCTGTGTGTATGTGTTATAGGTGTCGTATCATATGGAGTCTAGTGTTGTGTGTATAGGTGTCGTATCATATGGAGCTGTCATGTCTTGTGTTTATAGGTGTCGCTATCATATGGAGCTGTACGGGGGTGTATATAGGTGTCGTATCATATGGAGCTGTCGGTGTGTTGTATAGGTGTCGTATCATATGGAGCAGTCGTGTGTGCATATAGGTGTCGTATCATATGGAGCAGTCGTGTGTGCATATAGGTGTCGTATCATATGGAGCAGTCGTGTGTGCATATAGGTGTCGTATCATATGGAGCAGTCGTGTGTGTGTGTGTATAGGTGTCGTGTATCATATAGGTGTGTATCAAAGTCAGTCGTGTGTATATAGGTGTCGTATCATATGGAGCTGTCATGTCGTGTGTGTATAGGTGTCAGTATCATATGGAGCTGCATGTCGTGTGTGCTATAGGTGTCGTATCATATGGAGCAGTCGTGTGTATATAGGTGTCGTATCATATGGAGCAGTCGTGTGTATATAGGTGTCGTATCATATGGAGCAGTCGTGTGTGTATAGGTGTCGCCTCATATGGAGCAGTCGTGTGTGCATATAGGTGTCGTATCATATGGAGCAGTCGTGTGTGCATATAGGTGTCGTATCATATGGAGCAGTCGTGTGTGCATATAGGTGTCGTATCATATGGAGCAGTCGTGTGTGTATATAGGTGTCGCATCATATGGAGCTGTCGGTTTTTTGTTTTGTGTGTATAGGTGTCGCTATCATGGACATCGTGTTTGTGTATAGTGTGCATTTCATTGGAGCTGTATGTGTTTTTGTGTAGTATAAGGTTCCTTATCATTTGGAGCAGTCATGTGTTGAATTAAGGTGTCCTAACATATGGAGCTGTCTGTGGTCTATATATATGTGTCAGCTCTCACATGGGGTGTGTATGTGTGTATAGGAGTCGCTATCATATGGAGGGGATGTGTGTGTATAGCGGGCTTCTATGGAGTCGGTGTTGAGGGTTGGCGTCGTATATAATGGACCGCTGTCAATATGTGTAATTGTGTATAGTGTCTATCTATAAGAGAAAAATTGGGTCGGCAGTGTGTGTATATTCAGCCTATCAGATGGAGGTGTGTAATTTTGGAAAGGTTTGTGACTAGGGAGCTGGCGCTGTTGTGGGGGTAAAGATTGTCGTCTATCATGAATGAGTTAGCTTTACTGTGTTGAATAGAGAGGTTGTCCTATCAAATGGGGCTGTGGTGAGGTCTGTATAGGATGTCGTCATATACCCAACCCATATAGGGAGCGTCTCGTGGTAATGGTGTGTATAGGTGTCGCTATCATATGGAGCTGTCGTGTGTGTGTGTGTATAGGTGTCGCTATCATATGGAGCTGTCGTGTGTGTGTGTATAGGTGTCGCTATCATATGGAGCTGTCGTGTGTGTGTGTGTATAGGTGTCGCTATCATATGGAGCTGTCGTGTGTGTGTGTATAGGTGTCGCTATCATATGGAGCTGTCGTGTGTGTGTGTATAGGTGTCGCTATCATATGGAGCTGTCGTGTGTGTGTGTATAGGTGTCGCTATCATATGGAGCTGTCGTGTGTGTGTGTATAGGTGTCGCTATCATATGGAGCTGTCGTGTGTGTATAGGTGTCGCTATCATATGGAGCTGTCGTGTGTGTATAGGTGTCGCTATCATATGGAGCTGTCATGTCGTGTGTGTGTGTATAGGTGTCGCTATCATATGGAGCTGTCGTGTGTGTGTATAGGTGGGCGCTATCATATGGAGCTGTCATGTCGTGTGTGTGTGTATAGGTGTCGCTATCATATGGAGCGGTGGGCCCTGTGTGTGTGTATAGGTGTCGCTATCATATGGAGCTGTCGTGTGTGTGTGTATAGGTGTCGCTATCATATGGAGCTGTCGTGTGTGTATAGGTGTCGCTATCATATGGAGCTGTCGTGTGTGTGTGTGTGTATAGGTGTCGCTATCATATGGAGCTGTCATGTCGTGTGTGTATAGGTGTCGCTATCATATGGAGCTGTCATGTCGTGTGTGTGTGTATAGGTGTCGCTATCATATGGAGCTGTCATGTGTGTGTGTGTATAGGTGTCGCTATCATATGGAGCTGTCATGTGATTTGTCCTTATGCAACAGATATGTGGTGTGTATATAGGTGTCGCTATCATATGGGACAATCATGTGATGTTTTTATATATATATGATGTGGGACAATCGTGATTTGTGTATTATGTCATTTTCATTGGACCATCATGTAATGTGTATATGGCTGGTAGGGGGTAGTCATGTAATGTGCCATTATCATTTGGAGCAGTCATGTGTTAATATACTTGCCATAACTGTATGGGACAATCATGTGGTCTATATATTGTGTCAGTCTCACATGGGTGGCTATGTGTGTGTATAGGAGTCGGTATCATATAGTGAGGGGATATGTGTGTATAGCAGGGCTGTGGAGTCGGTGCCCAATTTGCAGGAGTTGGCGTCGTTATAAAATGGACCGACTCCCAAAATATGTGATAAATTGGTACAGTCAATGCTGAGTCAAGAGCAAAAGGAATTGGGTCCGGCCAGTGCTGCTGCTCCCATATCTTCAGCCTCATCAGATGAGGAGTTTAATTTTGGAAAGTATTTGGATGACTGGGAGCAGGCAAAGCGTTATCGCAGGAGAAAAGATTCCTCTTCTATAGCAAACAGATTGACCAGATTTCAGCAAAATTTTTCACCTGCTTTCAAAGAAATAGAAGAGTTTAACCATTCATCAAAACTGACTGTGGCTGAGGCAATTCCTTTATACCCTGACATTGTTAGAGATGTCGCCCCTGTGGTCACCACTTTCCACCAACCCAATTAGTGTAGAGATGCCGTTCTCTAGCCTGGAAATCATGAGATCAGATGTGAGGTCATGTATGCAGGATCTGATGGAGGCAACACTATTTCTCAGAACAAATTCAGAGACTCCACAAATATTATTCAGGAGGGTTTTGCATATTTCCTGATGGGGAAACAATCTTTTTCTTCTTGTTACTACAAATTACAGCCTGTTCTCACATTCCCTAATAGCTCAGTTTATTAGGCTGATTCCCAAGCGAAAGGTCACTGGTTCGAGCAGCCATGAAGAAGATTTCCCAAGAAAAGAAACACTGCATCATCCAGCTCATTGATAGCGTCTCTCAACCAAGAAAATTGCCAAACTGCATCATGTGAGGCCCTGACAGCTGGAAGAATATGAAGTGAAGTCCATCCATCCATTCCAAAGCCAAGAGGTGAAGTCCAGGCAAAATATCGGAGTCAACAAGTCGCTCATCACAACATCATTTCTGATGCTAAGACACAGCAGGGGAGGTGACTCATATGCTTCGTGAGAGTGAGATCACAAACGTCCATGCAATCATCGGGCAACACCCATTATACAGGTCTGGAATGATGGCCGAAAAAAGGTGAAGAAACCGCGACTTCAATCTCCTCTTAAGAAGCGTCGGCAGAGAGTTTGCAAAAAAGTACAAAAAGTGGGAAATTGGAAACAGGTGATTTGGAGCGATGAGATGAAAGTCAATGGACCGGGCTCTGATGGAGCAAATGGGTTTGGAAGAATGGGGCTAACGGATCAAGAAACTTTCAGGTTCAGTGGAGGAAGCCTGAGGATATGGGGATGTTTCACAGCCAAAGGTGTTGGATACTTGACCAGGATCAATGTTAATCTCAATGCTGAGCTCTATGTGAGTGTCCTACAAGATGAGTTGCTTCATACACTCGAGTACTATGGGTATGAAAAGGACGACATAGTGTCCCAGCAGGACAACGACCTGAAGCAGACGTTCAAGGTTGAAGAAGGAATGGTTCAATGACAATGAGATAGACTTGTGTATGGCTCACAGTCCCAGACCTCCCTCCACATGTGGGGAGAGTAGAAGAAAGCCATACCACAGTCCACGCAACCACCATCAATAAAGGACCGGATAATTGAGGCGTTGATTTCCGAGCCAAATTGCACTAAGCAAATGTTTTCAATACTACACAATTTAACATTTTGATTTTTAAGAGCAAAACAGTAACAATGCAGTTACAGGAAAGAATCTGCAGAACTAAACAGATGTTAAATACTTGCAAGTCAGATTTATGTATAAGATTAGGTAAGATGATTGTCTATAAAATGATGGAGTCTCATGTACAAAGCTGTAGTGGATGGTGAGATATGGAGCCTGAAAGTCAAAAGTTTAAAACATTGTTACCCTTTTGCTTGTTAGTGTCTGTTCTACCTATATAGCTTGATTATTGTATCATAAGGTGATAAACAGCCTGATACCATTTTACTACAGTAAAGTTATCACTTAAACATGCGCCATGTATGAGGGAGTCGGAGTTAGGGAAATTGAGGAGGTGGAGTTTTGGTTTACAAATTCAACAGCCGTGGTATATGGGTGTCAGTATCATATAGTGTGTGTGTGTGTGATAGTGTCGGTATCATATAGTGGAGCGGGTATGTGTGTATAGGTGTCGGTATTATATAGTGAAGGGAATATGTGTGTATAGGTGTCGGTATCACATTGTGGGGGTATGTGTGTAAAGGTGTCAATATTATATAGTGGGGGGTGGGTATGTGTGTATAGGTGTCGGTATCATATAGTGGAGCGGGTATGTGTGTATAGGTGTCGGTATCATATAGTGGAGCGGGTATGTGTGTATAGGTGTCGGTATCATATAGTGGAGCGGGTATGTGTGTATAGGTGTCGGTATCATATAGTGGAGCGGGTATGTGTGTATAGGTGTCGGTATCATATAGTGGAGCGGGTATGTGTGCATAGGTGTCGGTATCATATAGTGGAGTGGGTAGGTGTGTATAGGTGTCGGTATCATATAGTGGAGCCGGTATGTGTGTATAAGTGTCGGTATCATATAGTGGAGCGGGTATGTGTGTAGAGGTGTCGGTATCATATAGTGGAGCCGGTATGTGTGTATAGGTGTCGGTATCCTATAGTGGAGCCGGTATGTGTGTATAGGTGTTGTATATTATGAGGGTGGTTGTCGGTATCATATAGTGGAGCCGGTATGTGTGTATAGGTGTCGGTATCATATAGTGGGGGGTATGTATGTATAGGTGTCGGTATTATATAGTGAAGGGAATATGTGTGTATAGGTGTCGGTATCACATTGTGGGGGTATGTGTGTAAAGGTGTCGTATTATATGTGTGTTTGAGTACTGGGTGTGTGGAGTGTGTAGGTAGTATATTGATCGTATCATTAATAGTGGACGGGTATGTGTGTGAGTGATAGGTGTTTCGGATGGGACATATGGTAGGTGGGGGACATGTTTTGACTAGTGATCAGGTATATCATAATATGCGGGTATGTGTATATGGTGTCGGTATCATATAGTGGAGGGGTATTTTGTGCATAGGTGTCGGTATCATATAGTGGAGCGGGTATGTTTTGCATAGGTGTGGGTTATCTTTATAGTGGAGCGGGTATGTGTGTATAGGTGTCGGTATCATATAGTGGAGCGGGTATGTGTGCATAGGGTCGTATCAATATGGAGCCGGTATGTGTGTATAGGTGTCTGTATCATATAGTGGAGCGGGTATGTGTGTATAGGGTCGTTATCATATAGTGGGAGCCGGTATGTTGTATGGGTGTCGGTATCAATAGTGGGCGGGTATGTGTTGTATGGGTGTGGGTTTATAAATATAGTGGAGCGGGTATGTGTGTATAGGTGTCGATATCCTATAGTGGAGCCGGTATGTGTGTATAGGTGTCGGTATCCTATAGTGTGTGTTTGTCAGTATCTAGGAGCTGCCATGTGATGAGTGTGTAGGCTCACTGTCATATTGATCAGTCATGTTAATATGTGTCTGGGGTACTTATCGTGATGCTGGAGGTGATAGGCTTTTCGGCACTGGGGACCATCGGTAGGTGGGGGACATGTTTTTGACTAATGATCAGTGTTCATATAATTGTCATCTCTAGATCTTACTGAATGTCTCTCTTTCCAGGCAGTCCCTGGGCTCTGTTTCTCATCTTTGGCTGCAGTGTTCACCTGGTGGAGCCTCTGACAGGAAATAATGGTGGTGGTGGATGCTGCTCACCAGGCCTATAGAACAATGTCATCTACCTCTCCCAAGAACAGTGAGGCGCGGTCCAAGAAGAAGTCCTCCCAGATAAATGGCTTCCATGTGCAGCCTGGTCCCAAGGGCCTCAGTAGGAGCCTGTCATCGGGTCCGGTGGCCCAGCGGAGGCTCTCGGGATGTTCTCTGTATATGGGCACATGTAGCTGGATGCGTCGCAGTGAGAGCTCCTGCACCCTCAACAGCAGCGGCAGCTCTCGGAGTAGACTGCGCTCTGCTGGTTCCCTGCCCTCCATTAGTAAAGCTCCTACTGACAGCAGGGCCGTCAAGAGGTCCTCCTGCCTCCTTGTTGCACTTCGCCCCACCAATGTAGAGCAGGAACGTGAAACATTTTTCCTTTCCAACTATAGCTACAACCCACAGTTCCAGTATCAGGAACCTATGTCCCTGACTGTGCTGGAGAAATACAGCCAGGCATCGAACCAATTCCTAGACCAGGTAGGTAACGCATGCCATATCCCTCATCAGACCCCTCCAATTCTTATTTACACAATTGGTCATTTTCTGAACATCTACTTCTTTTATGGTAAACATATTTTTTAATAATTTTTGTTTATTTTTTTTTTTCTTTCCTTTTTTTTTGTATTTTTTTATTTATTTTCCACTTCACTATATAAACAAAAAAAAATTCAAAAATCTTGCACGTATGAACTCCAGCCACTATGGCTAATAATAGGCTGATCATGTCTGTTCTGATAAGATAATATTTCAGTAGTCTCTTCAGTATCGTCACAGAAAGGATTATGTTGACAGGTAACAAATAGATAACACAGGATCTACCATCCAAAAGGTGATGGTGACAGCTGACCGCCTCCTTCTCCCTACACATTGCCCTCTAAGCAAGTCACAGAGCATGCCTAGAAAACTCTCTCATAGAAGTCTCAGAGTCCTCTCCTGTTCACAAAATCCTATGGTCCATGTGGTGGCAGTTAAAAGGACACTACCATCAATTTTTCTTTTCACATATTGTCAAACAGGAGGACTGTTTGATGGTTTTTCTTCCAGGCCAACCATGATGCAAGTATTATCTGAACCACCTGATAAGTGTGAAGAAACCCCCTCCCCACTGCAGAAATAGATTACCCCATTTTCCTTTCATGAATTGCTGATTATTGCCTAATGACCCAGTGGTCTAATCTAATCTTATCTATCCCTGTTGAAAGAACAATAGAGCAATCATTGTGTCATAACTTGCTATTTGTAATGAGCCTATATAGAGATAAGCAGTACCAACTTTAGAGTGAGCTTTGTCTGCCCTGCCATTCAGAAGTGTAATTGCACAGCTAGAGAAGGACAATACTTTATATGTAATTTTCCTTTGTAATATACTTTTTATTGCCTTTTTAATAATTTCACAACAACGTAGATATCGTATTGAAGACACGCAGGCCACGCCAGGTAAAAAACAAAATGCACAAACAATATGGTCTTGGGGGGGGGGGGGAACTGTGAGCCTCATGTAATGGTAGCAGATGCCATTCTAGAATAAATGTAATTTTTAATTGCATAGGACTGCCAAAATAAGAAATGTTGCCAGAAATTCTAAGAAAAATAGTTTTTTTTAGGAATATTGGTTTTACCAAACATACCGGTTTCTGGTGAAAATGTCACTTTAAGAGACAACATAATGCTACAGTTGATACCAGAAGTTTACATACATATACAGCCAATATGATGATGTCATGTCTTTGGAAGCTTCTGATTGGCAACATCTTTGTCATTCTGGTTTATTGGCAACATCTGAGTTAGAGACACACCTGTGCATGTTACTGTGTGTAACATCATCTGGAAAGTCTAAACAAATCAGCCAAGATATCATGAAGAGCATTGTGGAATTGCACAAGTCTGGTTCATCCTTGGGTGCAATTTATGGATACCTGAAGGTGCCTCGTTTATCTCTACAAACAATTATAAGCAAGTACAAATAAGATGGGAATGTCTAACCATCATACCACTCAGGAAGAAGACGGGTTCTGTGTCTCAGAGGTAAACTTGCTTTGGTCCCACATGTGCATATCAAAACAAGAACAAAAGCAAAATACCTTGTGAATATCCTGGCGGAAGCTGGTAGGTTTGTGTCATTCACAGTGAAATGAGTACTGTATCAACATGGGCTGAAAGGCCATTCTGTCAGGAAGAAGCCATTACTCCAAAAGAAACATATGAAAGCAGGATTAATGTTTGCAAATGCACACAGGAACAAAGACCTACATTTTTGGAGACATGTCCTGTGGTCTGACAAAACTAAAATTGAACTGTTTGGCCATAATGACCGTTGTTACGTTTGGAGGAAAAAGGAAGAAGCTTGGAGGTCTAAGAACACCATCCCAACTGTGAAACATGTGGGTGGCAGCATCATGTTGTGGGGTTGTTTTGCTGCAGGAGGGACTGGTGCACTTCACAACATAGATGGCATCATAAGGAAAGAAGATTATGTGGCAATACTGAAGCAACATCTGAAGACATCAGCCAGGAAGCTAAAACTTGGGCAAAAAGGGGGTCAAAAAAAAGGACAAGCCCCGAAGCATTCTCCCCAAAGGGTTCAAAGTGGTTTTAAGGAAAACCCAAAAGCAATTTTTGGAGTGTCCATTAAAAAAGCCCTAAATCCACCCTATTAAAAAATTTAGGGCCCCAAAAAGTGAAAAGGCAGGTGCGACCCAAAGATGACCTACAAACATGGCTGGGTTACCCTTCGTCAGGAGGAAAGGGCAATGCTCCAAATACTAATAAAAGGGAAAGTAGCCTAAAAAGGGGTTATTCGTCCTTTTGGGGGGGAAAATTATTTTAAAAATTTTTAAAAAAAGGTGCACCGAAAAAAACAAATCATAAACATCCCTTGCGGCTATGAAAGGGTTTTCTTTTTTAAAACCCCCCCAAAAAAATGGTGTTTTTTTTTATCCCCCTTTTGGCAAATTATAGATAAGGGGCCCATAAAATGTACCTGGCTGTGAGGGTCTATTGGCACGTTGTTATTATAGACCCACTCCTCACAGTTTAAAGGAATGTTTTAAACACAAGGTTTTTAATTCAAATAGGCGCCTTTTCTTTGTTTTAAAACAAACGATCTGTACAAACTGCTCCCAGGCGGCCATTTTGTTTTAAAACAAAATAAACAAAAAGATATACCTCGGGCTTTTACATGTGTTTTATATAGGTATGTCCCTATTTTATATATTTTTTATGTATATGTGAGGAAATATAATAACAAATTTACTTTTAAAATAAAACAAAAAGGATCCCCACATATATAAAACCCCTTTTGTTTCCCTTTCCAAAAACAGTCCCCCCTTGGGGACTTTTTGACTAAATTTTAAATCTTTCCCTATCCTCTTTTCCCCCTATTTGTTTTTTTACTGAAGTGCCTCGCCCCGACAAGGGGGGGGGCCCCCGCAGCCCCCTGGAAAATGACCTAGCTCCCCCTACCCCTTCCCTATGGTCTAATTTTTTGATGAGAAGTGGGGTTTGCAGGGGGGAGTAGATGATTTTCCCCCGGAGCATTTTCTGAGGTTAATGGTCTCCACGGAATGGTTTTAAATTTTTCCCCAAAACACCATGGGTTTTAAAGGCTTTTTACAGCTAAAGGGGTGGGGGGGAAAAGTGTCGCTGTCATCAAGGGGCCGGGCCCTTGGACAACGTTCATCAAACCCGGAGTAGTCTGGTCCAAAAGCTTTCACAAATAGTTTCCTCAAACAAGGGGAACACAACAACAATTAGAGAAAGGAAAAATTCGCACACTTCAAATACCCCGGGGCCCCCCCCAAACCCAAAATAAAAACCCCCCCGGGGGGGGGTTTTAATTTTTTTTTTCCCCCCTTTTTTTAAGGAAAATTTTTCCGGTTTTTTTAAAAAAAAAAGGGGGAAAAATCCAAAAAATTCCCTTTTTTAAAATTTTCAAACCCCCCCCGGGCCCCCCCCCTTTAAAAAAAAAAAAATTTTTTTCCCTTCCCTTTTTAAAATTTTTTTCCCTTTTAAAATTTTTCCCCCCCCCAAAAACCCCCCCCCAAAAATTTTTCCCTTAAAAACCCCCCCCCCCCCAAAAACCCCCCCCCAAAAAATTTTTTTTTAAAAAAAAAACCCCCAAAAAACCCCCCCAAAAAACCAACCCCAAAAATTAAATTTTTAAAAAAAATTTTTAAAAAATTTTTTTTTTTTAAAAAACCCCCCCCATTTCCCCCCCCCCCCTTTCCCCCCCCCCCCCCCCCCCAAAACCCCCCCCAAAAACCCCCCTTTTTCCCAAAATTTAAAACCCCCCCCCCCCCCCCAAAAACCACCCCAATTAACCCCCTTTTAAAATTTTCCCCCCCAAAAAAAAATTTTTTTTTTAAAAAAAAAATTTTTTTCCCCCAAAAAAAAAATTTTTTTTTTTTTCCCCCCCCCCAAAATTTTTAAAAAAACCCCCCCCAAATTTTTACCCTAACCCCTTTTCCCCCCTTTCCCCCCCAAAAAATTAAACCTTTTTTTTAAAAAAAAACCCCAAAAAAAATTTTTAAAATTTAAAAAAAACCCCCCCCCCCAAAAAAAAAAAAGGAAATTTTTAAAAAAAAACCGGGAAAAAAGGGGGTTTTTTTTTTTCCCCCCAAAATTTTAAAGGGTTAAATTTTTTTCCCTTTAAAAAATGGGGCCCGTTTCCCCCCCCCCTAAATTTTTCCTTTTTAAACCCCCCCTTTTTTTTTTTTTTTTCCCCTTTTTTTTTACCCCCTCCCCTTTTTTTTTTCCCCCCCCCCTTTTTTTTTTTTTTTTTTTTTTTTTTTTGTTCCCCAAATTTAAAACCTTTTTCCCTTTTTAAAATTTTTTCCCCCCCGGGGTTTTTTTTAAAAAAATTAAATTTTTTTTTTTTTTTTCCCCCCCCCAATTTTTTTATTTTTTTTAAACCCCCTTTTTTAAAACCCGGAAAAAGGGGGGGTTTTTAAAAATTTTTTTTTAAAAATTTTTTTTTTCCCCCGGGGGTTTAAAAAACCCCTTTCCTTTTTAAAAAAAGGCTTTTAAAAAAACCCCAAACCTTTTAGAATTTTTTTTTTTCCCATTTTTCCCCCCAAAACCCTTTTTTTTTTTAAAAAAATTTTTTTTTTTAAAAAACCCCCCTTTTTTTTTAAAATTTTTTTCCCCCCCCCCCCTTTTTCCCCCCAAAAAAAACCCCCTTTTTTAAAATTTTTCCAAAATTCCCCCCCAAAAAAAAATTTTTTTTTTTTGGTTTTCCAAATTTTTTTTTTCCCCCCCCCGGAAAAAAAATTTTAAAAAAAAAGGCCCCCTTTTTTTTTGGGGGAAAAAAACCCCCCCCCCGGGGAAAAACCCCCAAAAATTTTTTTTAAAAAAAAAAAATTTTTTAAAAAATTATTCCACCCCCAAAAAAAAAAAACCCCGGGGCCCAAAAATTTTTAAACGGGGGCCCCCCCCCCTTTTTTTTTTGGGGGGGGGGGAAAAAGGGGGGTTTTCCTTTCTTTCCCCCGGGGTTTGGGTTTTCCCCCTTTTTTTAAAAAAAACCCCCCGGGGGGAAAAGGCCGGAAAATTTTAAAAAAAACCCCCTTTCCCCCAAAAAAAAAAAAAATTTTTCCCAAAAACCCCTTTTAAAAAGAAAAAAAATTTCCCCCTTTTTTCCCCCCCCCAAAAAAAAAAAAATTTGAAATTTTTTGTTTTTTTTTTTGGGGGGTTTTTTTTTAAAAAAAAAATTTTTTTTAAAAAGGGAAGATTCCCCGGGGGGAAAAAAAGGGGGTTTTTTTTTTTTTTTAAAAAAGTTTTTTCCTTTTTCCCAAAAATTTTGGGGGGGACCCTTTTTCCCCCCCCCCCTTTTTTTTTTTAGGGTTTAAAGGCCCCCCAAAAAAACCCCCCCGGGGAAAGGGTTTTTTTGGGGGGGAAAAAAAAAACCGGGAAAAAAAAATTTTAAACTTTTTTGGGGGGGGCCCCCCCCCTTCCGGGTTTGGGGGTTTTTTTGGGGGGGTCCCGGGGGAAAAGGTTTTTTTCCAAAAAAGGGGGGGGGGGGGGGGGGCCCCCCCCCCGGGGGCCCCCCGGGTTTTTCCCCCTTGGGGGAAAAAAAAACCCCCCCCTTTTTTTTTTTTTAAAAATTTTTTTTAAACCCCCAAAAAAAGGGGTTTTTTTTTTTCCCCCTTTTTGAGGGGGGGGGAAAGGTTTTAAATTTGGGGGGCCCCCCAACCCCCCTTTTTTTAAAATTTTTTTGGGGGGGGGTTTTTTTTTTGGGGGTTTTTTTTTCCCTTTCCAAAACCCCGGGGGTTTTGGGGTTTTCTTCATTTCCCGGGGGGGGCCCCCCCAAAAAAATTTTTCCCCTTTTTGGGGGGGCCCCCTTTTTTTTTTTTTTAAATTTTTTGGCCCAAATTAAAAAAAGGGGGGGGGGTTTCCCGGGGGGGGGGTTTTTTTGGGGCCTTTTTTGGGGGGGGCCCCCTTTTTTGGCCAAATTTTTTTCCCCCCCGGAAAAGGGGGGGGCCCCCAGGGGGGGGCCCCAAAAAAGGGGGGACCCCAAAGGGGGGGCCCCGGGGAAAAAACCCCGGGGGGGGGGTTTTCCCCCGGTTTTTTTTTTTTTAAAATTTTTTTTGGGGGGTTTTTTGGGGTTGGGTTTTTTTTTTTCCCCCCAAAACCCCCTTTTTTTTTCCCCCCCCAAAAAACCCCCCCCCGGGTTTTTTTAAAATTTTTTTTTTTCCTTTTGGAAAACCCCCGGGGAAAGTCCTTGGTTTTCCCCCCCCCCCCCTTTTTTTTTTTTTTAAAATTTTTTAAGGGGGAAAAAAAATTTTTAAACCCCCCCTTTTTTTTTTTTTTTTTTTAAATTAAATTTTTAAACCCTTTCCCCCTTTTTTTTTCCCCCCCATTTTCCCCCCCCCAAAATTTTTACCCCTTTCCCCCAAAAATCCCCCTTTTTTCCCCCCCCCCCCCCCCCTTTTAAAAAAAAAAATGGGGGGGTTTTTTTTTTTGGAAAATTTTTTTTTTTTTTTTTTTTTCCTTTTTAAAAGGGGGAAAAAAAAATTTTTTTTTTTTTTTGGGGGGGGTTTATTTTTTCCCCCGAAAAAGGGGTTAAATTTTTCCCCCAAAAAAAACCCCCCCAAAGGCCCAAAATTTTTTTCCCCCCCCCCTTTCCCCTTAGGAAAAAATTCCCCTTTTTTCCCCCCCCTTCCCATAAACCCCCTGGGCCCCCCCGGGGGGGGCCCCTTGGGGTTTTTAAAAAAGGCCCCTTTTTTCCCCCCCCGGGTTTTTTTTCTTTTTAAACCTAAAAAACCCCCTTTTTTTTTTTTTAAAAAATTTAAACCCTTTCCCCCCCAAAAATTTTTCCCCCCCCAAAAACCCCCCCCTTTCCCCCCCCCCAAAAAAACCCCCCCCAAAATTTTTTAAAAAAAAATTTTTTTCCCCCAAATTTTCCCTTTTAAAAGGGGGCCCCCCCCAAAAAAGGGGGGTTTAAAAGGGGGGGGGAAAAAAAAAAATGGGCCCCCGGGGGGGGGGAAAAAAAAAAAAGGGCCCGGGGGGAAAATTTGGGGGGGTTTTTTAAAAAAAAAAGGGGGCCCCTTTTTGGGGGCCAGCAATGGCGCTGTGCACTAAAAACTCGCATACCAAAAATTTTTTTTGTTCTTGTTTTACCATACATTTTTGCATTTCCAGGAAACTCGACGGACTCATATCGAGTTTTAGAAACCGATTTCAGGCACGCCGTGCTGAGCTTTCCTCTAAACCAAGAAAAGCTTGAATTCATGTTTTCCACCATCAATTGAATTCTCAATTTTCACAAGATTGCTTTTTTCCCCCCCAAGCACTGACCAGTCTCCTACTCGCGAAGAGACCTAGAATCCCCTGTTATATTCCCGCGGGGAGATTCTCATAAATCACTGGGCGCCTCTAGGGCTTTCCGCTCTGGTGATTTCTCAGCTGACTTAACACCTTGCTTTCCCAGCTTTGTTTTTCAATCAGTTTCAAAACATTCATACACATAAAACAGAAAATACCCCCAAGGAGTTAAGGGTGACAGGTCATAGGTTAAATAGCATGGGCCGACACTCGTTCCCCTGTCAGTGTGACCTAACAACTAACCGAATGAAACATAGTACGCACCCCTAGACAAAGGGTTTCTGCCCGGATAAGCAAAGTATGAACTCTACTTACCCGACAGATATTCAGAAGTGTGATGGCGCCTTTTCTCCCCATCTGCGTCTGCCAGTAAAGCTGCCAATTCAGGTTTTCGGTTAATAAATCAATCCAAGCCCATGCCCCACGTTGCAACGCGACATCTTAAATGGAAATTAGCCTCAAAAGGGCTATTCTGTCCTTGTGGGGGGCCAAATTATCTTAAAAATAATAAAAGGTGCACCGAGAAAAAAATCACAACATGCCTTGCTGCTATGAAGTGCTTTCTGATTTTATTCAAAAAAGGGTTGGTTTTTTTAAAACCCTTTTGCAAATTTGAAAGATAAGAGGCATCACATGTAGCTGTCTGTGAGGTCTATTGGCACTGTTATCTATAGACCCACTCCTCACAGCTTCGGGAAATGTCTAAACACAAGGTGTAACTTCTGACTAGGCGCCCTCTTTGATTACACGACGATCTGTACAAACTGCTACTGGCGGCCATTTTGTTTAACACATTAATGACAAACGATATACCTACATGCTGTATTATATAGGGATGTGCCTATTTTATATATATTTATGTATATGTGAGGTATATAATAACTGATACATTAAAATAGAGACACAAAGGATCATATATATTATATTTTAATATATAAATACCTTGTGTTCCCATCCACAACACTAATGAAATGGATGTAAACTTTTGACTTTTGCAGAAAGTAATTAAAAATGCCTAAAAATTCTCTCTCTCATTATTCTGGCAAATTTTTTCAAAAAATAAAAAAATTTTGGTTCCTAATTGACCTAATACAGGTAAGGTTTATTCTGATTTCATGTCAAATAGTGAGAAAAACATGCATATGTGTCTTTTTATATAGTGTATGTAAACATCTGGTTTCAACTGTACATATTGCCATCACAATTCAGATTGTTACTGCTGAATTGGAGAGGAAGGTGACATCATTCTCCTGATAACTGGTAGCCCCAGAAGTGACACTGGCATCTATCAGGCATATACTGTTGATCTGTCTCTGATGGGAATATTCCTTCATGTTTTATCTTGACCCTTGTAGGTACCAGTTGTACAATCTGACAATGCAGCCTGTGGAGGGGAACAAAAAGGTTTCTGCAACCACATTTTTTTCTAAAATACTGCTATTTTCATATTGACCTCTAGAAATCAGAACAGACTTGCCATCCATACTACCACAACCATGTCACTTTACAGCTGCTGTGAGGGCTGAATGCTTTCAGCAGGGACCTCTCGTTATCCCCATAGGTGCAGAAGGTTCTAATGACAGTTTTGCTGTTGGGATGTGGATAAGCACAGATAATACACAAAGGACGGACTTTCCTATGTTTGATCACATATGTTGCGTCCATGTACAACCTCTCCGCACTGGTCATTTACTGTTTAGTGAGATTGCAGTTTTAGTGTAGGAAAAAAATAATAAAGAGGAAAAATTGGTCCTAAAACGTAACTTTTAATCCATAAAATGTTAAAAATGCTTACTATTCTCTAATATTCCTCCTAAACATACGGGGAGAACAGACAAAAATCTAAAGATAACCCTAGTGTACTAATATACCCTATCCTGACAAAAGAAGAACACAGGATTATCGCCCTGATAAGGGCGTTCCTGTCCGCAACCTGACCCTAAGATAAGGAGCCCTGAGCGGTAAGTGAGATTGATCCTATCCCAAAAGATTGGGACGGGACCAATGTTAGGAATCATTCTTTTGGGATAGGATCAATCTCACTTACCGCTCAGGGCTCCTTATCTTAGGGTCAGGTTGCGGACAGGAACGCCTTTATCAGGGCGATAATCCTGTGTTCTTCTTTTGTCAGGATAGGGTATATTAGTACATTAGGGTTATCTTTAGATTTTTTGTCTGTTCTCCCATATGTTTAGGAGGAATATTAGAGAATAGTAAGCATTTTTAACATTTTATGGATTAAAAGTTACGTTTTAGGACCAATTTTTCCTCTTCTTCTTTATTATTTTTTGCAGTATATTTTGGTCAAGAGGTTCTGTTCTTCGCGTATATTAAGCTGACTTCTTTAGTTTGAGTGTAGGAGCAAATTCTTAAATGAATCTGGATTAGGACTTCTAGAACTGGTGCTGTGATATGTCTAGTGTGACCGCTCTCGATCTTCACTGTGCAGGCGATGAGAATACTGAACACCGTCCTGAATAAGTATGGAAGTTACGAAACCTTTGAGTCAATGACGGGAGGAAATCTGCTGAGCAAGTGTCAGATCTGGTCATGTTGTCGGCGATACATGCAAAAAGAGAGCTGCAGTGGTGAGGTGAGAGCATGGGGCACTTTTAAAGAAGAAGAAGAAAGAAGAAAACAGGGGAATGTAGGGTTCAAGGGGATGAGTGAGTTAGGCCCCATTCACCTTTAATGGTGTTACCTGTCGTGATCTCTTAAAAAAGTTATCCAGGTGGATACTGCAGTAGGACCATGATGAGGCCATAGTTATCTATCGGGCAAGCGTTTACGTGTCATGTGCCAGACGCAAAAGTGTGTTCTACCACATAAACTGTATACAATTGAGAAATGGAGCAAACGTAGTCCAGTTCAGACTAAACTCCAATGACTCCGTCATAATACTTCAGTGGTATCCCTTGGGATAAGTTTTTCAAGGAATCCCGACGGATTTCACCAATGGAAGCCATAAAGGTGATGAGAATGGGACCTTATTGCTGTGGGGTTTAGAGAAGTACAAATGAAGACATGGCACATGGTGGTGAGCTACTTGGTGCTGAAAAGTTACGAGGGGAGGTGACACACATGCATGGAGGACAATTGCGGGGTGATTCAGAATCGCACATTGACACATAGAGGAACAGTGCTGCAGGATAATGAAAAAGAACAGGAGTAGGTGACAAAGGAGCAGAAAGCTACATGGTAATAGGGTCAGATGGGGAGAAGACACATGGGGAATAGACAAGGTTATGAAGAATTACTGGTAAGGTGGTGACACATCGAGGAGGAGAACTGCGGGGTGATGGTAGGGTACATGCATAGGCGACATGGAAGAGTGCTGTAGGATGATTGGGCATTAGATGGTCATGGAGGAGAGCTGTAGAGTGATAGAGGGTAACATGGGAAGGTATGAAATATAAGAGAAAAGCTCTGGGGTAATGGAGAGTGACCAAGGAAGGTGACACATGGAAAAGAGCTTCAGGATGATCGAGCATTAGTTTGGAAGATGATAGAGGAGAGCTGTAGGGGGATGGAGGGTGTGAAATAAAAGAGAGAGCTCTGGGGTAATGGAGAATGACATAGAAAGGTGACACGTTGAAGAGAGATTTTAGGATGATCGAGCGTTAGAGTGCTGTGGGGTAATGGAGGGTAACATGGAGAGAGTTGTGGGAGCAATGAAGCATGACATAAGAATGTGACACACAGAAGAGAGCTATAGGATGACCAAGCATTAGATGGGAAGGTCATGGAGGAGATAAGTAGGGTAATGGAGGGTAACATTGGGAGAGTGTGGGGTAATGGAGGATAACATGGGGAGAACAGTAGGGTAATGGACGGTAACATTGGGAGAGTTGTGGGGTAATGTAGGGTAACATGGGGAGCCCTGTGGGGTAATGGAGGGTAACATGGGGAGAGCAGTAGGGTAATGGACGGTAACATTGGGAGAGGTGTGGGGTCAGGTAGGGTAACAGGGGGAGGTGAAAACATGGAGGAGAGCTGCAGAGTGGTAAAAGGTAGAGCGGTGACATATCAAGCAGGGAAACTATAGGAACCTGGAAAGGTAACACATGGGGTAGAGGAGTTTCATAGTGGTGGAGGGTTACATGGGAAGGTGTCATATGCAGGTGGAGAGCTGTGGGGTGTTGGAGGTCGGTGTAGGGGGTGACGAGCAGACGGCTCTGTGTAATTCTGGGTGTGCAGTCTTTTTGCCTGTATTCTGCTGTGTCCTGCTTGAAGTGCATGTTGTCTGAAGTTTTCCTTTTATCTGCCTTTTCTTGCTTACCTTGCTCTCACCTTTACATTTTCTTCCTGCTTTTCTGCTGCCTCCATGTGGCTTTCTACCGTTCTCCTTTTCTTTGGTGGCGTCTCGGTGGTGGTCCAGCTTACGGAAGACTTACTGTCTCAGGCAGTCATGACAAATGAGAACAGCCGCCCCACACTGACCATCAACTTACTGGGTGCGAGACAGCACTGGCTGGAGGGGATGCTCCGACACGAGATAGGTAGGCGCAGGCTGGACAATCTGGGTTAAGTGTCTAATGGGAATAACGTGACTCTGTACGGGGTAAAGGAGTCTATCACTAGTTTCATGGAAGATATTGGGTGGTGCAGATGCCTCTTACAGCTAAGAAAAAGGTCAGACTGCCCATTTTGTAAAGCTACAGTCTCTCTTTTACCTGTACTCTTGTGGCTTTAGTTATGTACAATACGTGGACCCTGAGGTGCTTCTGTGACCAGGTTTCTTGGTGACAGATGACCTGTAAGAGAAACTTCATCATGGCTGTTTTTTTTTCTTTTTATTTTGGAAGGCAGAACAGAGTTGATTTACAGTTTGTGGACAACAGCTGCTGTGTACTGCATAGGACCAACCTGGTAAAAAGCTTATGCTGCTGTCTACAGTCCACCTTCCATAGTTACATAGCTTGTAAGTCTGAAAAAAGACAAGGCGTCCATCCAGTTCAGCCCATTCTGCTAAAGTGTTGATCCAGAGGAAGGCAAAAAACCCCAATGAGGCATATATTCTCTTCTGTTGCCAGAATCTGTACAGGGTTGTATAGCATCCATAGACTCCATGCCATTCTGGTAGAGCTTCCGCTACCAACTTAATGACCAAGGGTCACAAACACTTTTTGACTGTTGCTTATTAGTTTTCTTGTAATTATTCCTTTTATGCCCTGTGCCCTGAAAGTAAATGGGAGCTATGGGTCACCAATAAAGTAGCCGAGGAAGGGAAGAGCTACAGCTTTACTGGTTGGTGATTCTTGTAATGCTCATTACTATAGTGCAAGCTGAGCAGAGGTCTCTCTTATTCCATCTCTCCAGGGACACATTACTTGCGAGGAGTGAATGACGCTCTGCAGTCCTGGCACGGATCAGAAAGTCGCAAACAGTTTGGATTAAAACCTGCCAACCCGACAGAGGAAGGCCTGGCCAGCCTGCACAGCGTGCTCTTCCGGAAACACCCGTACTTATGGCGGGCCGCTCTCCTCTACTACACCGTCAGTCGTGCAGCCACCTGCAGCTTCTCTGTCTTGTTTAATGACCTGCAGCAGTTTGTAGAGGACCCTGCAGTGCGGTGGGAGTACTGTGTGCGAGCCAAGAGGGGCCAGAAGGACACAGAACAACCAGGCAAGACATTGTGTATGCCCGGGTGCAAACAGGCCTAGGTTTATGATGTTGTGCCCTAGCACAGTGCTTTTTTAGCCTTAAAATGGGATCTCTGCTTTAGAAAATCCATTTCTATATAACCTAGTAGGATTCTCGGTTAATAGAGTGGGGTCCCAAAGTCAGGATCCTCAACTTATGGCCAGAGTGGAGATGGGTTACAAAGAGCGTCTCATGCTGGAGGACCTGTCCTGTCCTGCATTACAGTCCTATGATTTCAATAGATATTGTGCAATGCTTCATTTCCCCTGTGGTAGCACTGCAGGGAAACTGAATAAATACCTACTGCCAGGTTTTCCCACAGTTTAAAGCTATATGCAGAGAACACTTTGGGCGACATGTATGAATTCGAATACGTACTTTTTTTTAACTTGGCGCCGACACTCCAGTTCTAAATAGATATAGAAGTGTGTAGAATACCACAGTATGAAGATTTTTGGCGCATTACATAGAGCTTAATTCGCCAAACTTTGCATGGGCATAGAGTGTAATGCGCCACACTTGGCGCACTAAGCTCTATGTAATGCGGCAAAAATCTGTCGTATTCTACACTCTCAGAATCTCATAATCCGAGCATTGAAACATTAAGAGGGCGACCTGAATGAATTCAAATGTGTACTTTTTTTTTACTTGGCGCCGACACCACAGTTCTAAATAGATATATCCAAATGTGCAAGAGAGAAAAATAGGGCGGCACTCACCACTTCGTTGATTCGCAAACCTTTATTAAGAAACAGCGGTATACATTGGAACGGGATTCATGGCTATGGAAACGGCAACGATCGTTTCGCGCGATGTGCGCTTTCTCAAGGCATGACAGGAAGTGACGAAGCCTCGCCTTAAGAACTTCCTCACTGCCATACGCCACACTAATTCCGGCAACAATGAAACACATATGTAACAAAATATACTCAAACTCTATACAAAATATCATAAATACACTAAACATGAAAAATTATAAAAACGAAGAGAGATCATTCCTATCGTTAAGTTCTAGAACACCTAAAGCCTCAGTGCGCAAAATCCATTGTGCTTCGCACTGCAAAAGACGGGTATGGCGATCACCTCCATTTTCAGGTACAAAAACCCTCTGGATACCTGCAAATGAGATCACCAACGTGTCATTATCATGGACTTCTCTTAAATGAGTTAGAAATCTTTGGGCCCCTTTCCCTGTCTTTACTGAATATAGATGTTCCCTAATTCGTTTAAATAAAGGACTAATGGTTTTACCTATATAAAAATAACGACAGGTGCACCACATAACATATACAACAAAATTGGATCTACATGTTATCAATTCATTAACATTATGAGTAATACCTCCAATTTTTAGGGTCTTACCCGTAATCATCTTTTCACAAAAGGAGCACGACCCACATCTATGGTTACCTCTAGGGACAAAATCAGTAAGCCAATTCTCTTTGCTCTCATTTGTTAATCTGCCATGTACCAACTCATCTCTTAAGTTCCTACATCTCCGAAAAGTCACTATGGGGACTTGACTAGTCTTCTGCTGTAAGTCTACATCGTTACTTAAAATATGTCAATTGTTTCTGATGGCACTTTTTATTACCTCAGATGCATTACTATATTGAAAAGAAAAAACAGGTCTATCAATATCTTTTTGACCCTGCCTCTTAAATAAAATTTTTCGACGGTCCTGATCGATGGCTTTTGTAAAAGCTTTTGAAATAAGATCATCATAGCCTCTTGAGTGTAGTCTCTCAACTAACTCCAAAGATTGCTCAAGGAAATCACTGTAATTCCTATTGTTACGACAGTCTCAAAAATTGCCCGTATGGTAGAGAGGTTTTTATATGACCTGGAAACTGTCAAAATGCAGCAACGAGTTAGTTCCAGTAGGTTTTCTATATCCCTTTGTGATTATACGATCGTTGTCTATGATGATTTCAACGTCCAGAAATACCACCGATTTTCCCCCAAAATTGGATGTAAACTCCATATTTATCTCGTTCTTATTCAAATACTGCAAAAATTCATCAAATTGTGACTCCGTTCCTGACCAAACTATAAAAATATCATCTATGAATCTTGACCAGTGGGCGATGTATTTTATAAATGGATTCTTTACATTATACACACAATTTTCCTCCCAATGCGCCAAAAATAAGTTCGCAAAAGTAGGCGCGACTGGTGTCCCCATGGCAGTCCCTGTCCTTTGTGCATACCATACCCCTTTGAACCTAAAGGCATTATGGCTCAAAACGAAGTCCAAGGCTTCAACAATAAAGTCGATCTTCAATATAGTAATGCATCTGAGGTAATAAAAAGTGCCATCAGAAACAATTGGCATATTTTAAGTAACGATGTAGACTTACAGCAGAAGACTAGTCAAGTCCCCATAGTGACTTTTCGTAGATGTAGGAATTTAAGAGATGAGTTGGTACATGGCAGATTAACAAATGAGAGCAAAGAGAATTGGCTTACTGATTTTGTCCCTAGAGGTAACCATAGATGTGGGTCGTGCTCCTTTTGTGAAAAGATGATTACGGGTAAGACCCTAAAAATTGGAGGTATTACTCATAATGTTAATGAATTGATAACATGTAGATCCAATTTTGTTGTATATGTTATGTGGTGCACCTGTCGTTATTTTTATATAGGTAAAACCATTCGTCCTTTATTTAAACGAATTAGGGAACATCTATATTCAGTAAAGACAGGGAAAGGGGCCCAAAGATTTCTAACTCATTTAAGAGAAGTCCATGATAATGACACGTCGGTGATCTCATTTGCAGGTATCCAGAGGGTTTTTGTACCTGAAAATGGAGGTGATCGCCATACCCGTCTTTTGCAGTGCGAAGCACAATGGATTTTGCGCACTGAGGCTTTAGGTGTTCTAGGACTTAACGATAGGAATGATCTCTCTTCGTTTTTATAATTTTTCATGTTTAGTGTATTTATGATATTTTGTATAGAGTTTGAGTATATTTTGTTACATATGTGTTGTTTCATTGTTGCCGGAATTAGTGTGACGTATGGCAATGAGGAAGTTCTTAAGGCGAGGCTTCGTCACTTTATTATTATTATTATTATTATTTATTTTAGAGCGGCATTAATTCCAGGGCACTGTATATTTAAGGGGAATTACATACATAACAAATATTGAACAAATACAATGGTGACAAAAATGACTAGTAACTGAAACAGAGAGGAAAGAGGACCCTGCCCGCGAGGGCTTACAATCTACAAGGAAGAAGGGGAGAGACAGAAGGTGTGGGGCAGACATGCTTGCGGGCCGGTGTAGTGGTGGTGGGGTTAATGTGGGTTGTAGGCTATCCTGAAGAGATGGGTTTTCAGGTTGCTTTTGAAACTGGTGAAAGTTGGGGAGAGTCTGATGTTTTGGGTTAATGAGTTCCAGAGTGTGGGTGAAGCACGGGAGAAGTCTTGGAGACGGTTATGTGAGGAGCTGATGAGAGGGGAGCAGAGGAGAAGGTCCTGTGAGGAGCGGAGATTACGTGAGGGGAGGTATCTGGAAATTAGGGCAGAGATGTATGGAGAGGAGAGGTTATGGAGAGCCTTGTAGGTCAGGGTGAGTAATTTGAACTGAATTTGCTGGGAAATTGGGAAACCCAGTGAAGGGATTGGCAGAGGGGAGAGGCAGAGGAAGGTAGCAAAGGGGGGAAGGGTGAATAAAAGGGCCCGAGAGTTTGGAGGGATTGGAGGGGGAGGGGGTTGCTAATGGGGGGCCACAGAGAAGGTTGTTGCAGTAGTAAAAGGGGGAGTTGAGGGGAGGGCGGGGACTGGGTTTTTAGTCAGATTTGAGGAAAGGGCCCGGGATGCTTGAAATTTATTTTTAGGGGGAGGGGCAGGCGGGAGGTGGGTTTTTGGGGATGTGTGGTTTAAGGATAAAGGGAGTAAAAGGTTACCCCAAGGCGCGGACTTGTGGAGTGGGGGAGGGGTGTGGCCATTAACATTTGGTTTAGAGAGATCAGGTGAGGGGGCTGAGGGGGGACGGGGGAAAAGGGGAATGATGAATTCTTTTTTATTTTCATTTATTTTTTAAAGCGAGGGGAAAGGAAAGAAGAAGGGGGAAATTTGGGATGATAGGTTTTTGGGATGGGGGAAGAAGGGAGTTAAATGTCAGGCCCGGAGATAAAAACGGGGGTGTCGTCCGCTTTACGGGTTTGGTAGTTAAACCCATGCAGGCTATGAGTGCCCCAGCCCAAAGGGAGTGAATAGAGAAGAGGAGGGGGGCCCAGGACAGCCCCTGGGGGGACACCGACAGAGAGCGGGTGGGGGGAGGAGGTGGTGCGGAGTGAGGGGACATGAGTTTTCCTTTCCCAGGAGGTATAAGGTTTCCAGGGAGGGCCAGGTCCAAAAATCCCGGGGAGGAGAGGATTTGTAGCAGGTGGAGTGGCCCAAACAGTGTAAAAGGGCAGGGGAAAACAGGCCCTAGGAGGGAAGGACGGAGTGGGTTGGGGTTGAGGCTTTAGCATTTACTAGGTTTGGTGACCTTGGTTAGGGCTTTTTTTTCAGTGGGGGTTGGGTGGAAACCCTGTTTGGGAGTGGGTAAGGGGAGAGAGTTGGAGGAGGGGTGGGGAGGAAAGCTGAAAAATAAAACGTGTTTGCTCGGGAGTTTGGATGAAAAAGGGGGAGCCGTGAGATGGGGGGGATAGTTGGACATTTGGGAGGGTCGAAAATGGTTTTTTAAAGGGGATGGGTGTGTTGGTCGCGTGTTTAAAAAGGGAAGGGAAATGAAGGGTTTTAAGGGATAGTTAAAAAGGGATGGTTGAGGGTGGGAAAAAAAACCCGGGGGCTGAGGTCTGGGGGGGGGGTTTAAGGATGGCATGGGTCAAGGTTACGGGTTTGTGGGTTTGGTTTGGCCTTTGAGAGGAAGGTTATCGGGGGACTAAAGGGGGGAAAGGCAGGTTAGGGAAGGTTTCCTGGGGACTGCCCGGGGTGGGGTGGGTGTGGCGATTTTGGGGTTTATAGAGGGGGGTTTGGGGGGATGAGGGGTGTTGTTTTCTATGTGGGGTTGTCTTTTTTAAGAAAGAGGGGCTAATCGCCCGGGGATAGGAGAGTTGGGGGAGGGGGGTGCTGGGGGACGAGGGAGGTTGAAGGTGTTGAAAAAATGTCTGGGGGTTGTGAGAAAGGGGGGTTTTTGGGTGGGGGTAGTAAAAACCTTTTTGGGGGGTTTGTGAGTGAAAGATTAAATGGTGTAGGGGATTGTTTTTTAAGAGGTGAAGTCGTCGGTGGAGCGGCTTTTTTTCCAGCGGGTTCGCTTTTCGGGAAGTGCAGTTGTTTGTGGGTCTGGGGCCCGGGTTGTTTTTGGGGTTGGGGTTCTATTTTTGTGGGGGAGGGGGAACGATTTTGGAAAGGGGCGGTGTGATTGTGTTGTTTTTAGAAAGCGGGGCTGTGTTTGGGTTGCCCAAGGGAAAGGAAGGGTGGGGAAAGGGGTGAAAGGGAGATTTCAGGAGAGTTGGGGGGGTTTGGGGGTTTTGTAGGTTCCTGCGTGGGTGTTCTAGAATGAGAAGGAGGAGAGGTGGGTGGGGGAGGGTGGAAAAGGTAATCAGGTTGGGGTTCCAAGTATGGGGTGAGGGAAGTTTGAGATGTAAAGGATAGGGGGCCAGAGGCGGGTGAGATGAGGTCCCCGGGGTGTGTCCATCTCTGTGGGTGGATTCCCGAGGTCCCCTTTTGAGAGGCCAAAGGAAGGCAGAGTGAGAGGAGTTTGCTGGCAGCAGGGGGGTGTGCTCAATTTGGGGTGTTTTAAAAATTCCCCTGACCCAAAAGTGGGGATGTCATTGGGGAAAAAAAGGGAGAAAACCCGGAAGGGGAAAATGGCCCCCAGGGGAAAGGCCCGTGGCAAGGGGCCTGGGGGACCCGGGAGACCCAAAGCCCCTTGAAGGTTGGAGGGGGAAAATAGATGCGGGCCCGAGTTTCACCTAATGGAGGGGGGTAAGGGGGGGTAAAAGGGGAATTTGGGGAAACCCAAAAAAAGGGAGGGGTCAGACAGGGGGAAGGCCAAAACCCCCTCCATGGGTTGTTACCGGGGGGTGGAGTATGGGAAAGTTGGAGACCGCCAAAGGGGAGTGCGGCCGGGGAGTGTCAGAGGGGGTCGCCCGGTTTTTGTTAGAAAACCCAAAGGGAAAAATAATTTTTGAGAGGAAATTTGGTCGTGTATGTAGGAGAGTTTGTTACTAAGGGCCCCTGGGGTTCCAGAGAGCTCAGGGAGAGGGGAGAAGGGTGAGCTGGGATCAAGGGAATGGGGTTTAAAGGGTTTAGAGGGGTTTTCAGGGGGTTTTTAGGGGTGGATTGTTGGCAATGCTTGAGGAAAAACAGTTTTGGGAATGGGTGAGGGGGGCCCTGGGGTTGGAGATATGTCCCCCGCCCCCAGGGGCCCGCAGGGGAGAGGGTAAAGGGGGGGTAGGGTAGGGCTGTATTTAGCTTGGGGGCCCGTTTGGTGCGGAGGGCGTTTATGGTGGGGAAAAAGGGGTTTGGGGGCAGCGTCAGATGGGGAGGGAAGAATGAAAGGGGGGATATAAAACCATTGCCCCGCAAAAAGGGGGGTGGGGTAGGCAACTGATTCGGAAAAAGGAGGTTGAGTAATGCAGGGGAAAGGAAAAAACAAAGGTGGGGAGTTAGGTTTTCGGCTAATAGCTGTTAAAAAAAATGAGGAGGTGTTCCTTGCCTTCCCTTTTTCAGTTCTTTTTTAAAGTTTTTTTTTTAAGTTTTGCCATTAGAAAATGGGCACTGGACCCCAAATCAAAAAGGCCCCCTTTGGGATGGAATTTTACGGGTGAAGTTCAGATCAGACAATAGAGGGGGAACAGGGAGGGTGGGGGGGATCAGTTTTAATTAGCAAAGTTGGGGGGAAGGGTAGGAAGTCAAAATAAATAGGGGGCGTGCTGGCTCTAAAAAAAAACCGCAAAAGGGGGTTGGGGGGGGGGAGGTGACAGGTGGGGAAAAACAAATTTAAAAATAGAAAAGGGTGCCCCATCAAAGGAACACACAGGAGTTGTGATGGGGGTTTGTTAAAAACACAAAATGGATACATAAACAGTACAGGATTTGAAAACACACGGGTTTCTAGATGGGGGTTGTAGTTACCCAAAATGGATTTCCTTTCCCGTCTTAAACCTTTAGAAAGGCCATCGCGCGAAACGTTGTTTGGGTTTCCTTGCCCCTTGGAAACCCTTCCCTTTTATTCCCCTTTTTTCTTAATTTAAAGGGGGTTTTCGAAAAAAACCGAAGTGGTGGGGGTGCCCCCTATTTTTCTTTCTTGCACGTTTGGAGTTATCTAGTATTTTTCCGGGCTGGCACAATTATGATTAAAAGGAGTGAAGATCCGTTTTTGCTTGGAGATTTTTATCCCCGATGAAGCTTTTTGTAGGCAAGTCTTTACTTCCCCCCGGGCCCTTTTGTGTTTCTATTCTAAAAAATATAAAAGGGTAAATACACAGATTTTTGGGTTTTTACATGAGCTTAGGCCCCAAAGTTTGGGCATTCCCTCTATGCCAAAAATCTGCGTTTTACATTTCTTTTTTATTTAGAACTCTGGTGTTGGCGCCAAGTAAAAAAAAAAAGTATGCATTCGAATTCATACATGTCGCCCTTTATGATCAGGAATTGTCTAAAACAGAGAACCCCTTTTTATAATTGCTTTTAACCTTGCACTAACATAAGAGGGGCTGTCATCCACTCACGTGTCCACACAGCAGCTGTGATGCATATTTTTGGAACATAACTAGTGGTGTTCTATACATTTTTGATTTTTTTTTTTTTTTTATTTTTTTTTTTAAATATAAAGAAGAGCTTAAAAATGCACAAACCCCGGACTTCATATACCACGAGGTCCTATCTAAGCTGTTACATGTGGACCAGCAGGGTTTTTACTGTCCCACTCTAAGGATCTGTTCAAATGGTGAATTTTTTGATTCGAATTTTTTTGCATAAATTTTATGCAGTTTCTGTTTGGTGACCAACATGGATTAGTCTCTTAAAACCGGGTATCCCCCTGTAATTGAAAGAAACGCAAAAAACTGCAAGCTACAAAAGAGCATCAATAACGTCCTCAATCTCGGCCCTTCCGACCCAAAAGTGTCACTATTTTAAACAACTGTAAAGGGGGCCCGGGGGCTTTTAGGTGCGACTCAAAGGGATTTTCACAGCTTTTTTGGATCTTCTTGACCCCAAAAAAACCTTCAAAAAATTGAAAAAAAACATCCAACACTCACCCAAAGTGTGGTGCTTGTCTGGATGCGTTTTCTTGGCAGCAGAAACGCAACCTCTAGTTTTAAATTGGCTGTATGCTGCGTCAAACGGATCAAGAATTTACGTGCCGATTCTTTGAATGGATCCGAAAGATGCAATCACTCGTTTGAACGCCGATGTAGTTTACATTGAAAGAAAATGTAAATCACCCCGACATTGTTAGAGGGGGTTTTGGGTTCGATACAGATCCAAAAGCACTAAGAACGCTGTGAAAACCCCCATCCGTTTCTTTAGGATGGTGTTAGTTTCCTTTTCCCAAGGGGCTCTTGTGCTTTTTCTCCCCCAGGATGCTTCAGTAAGATCAGGTTACCTCGGGCTATCCGCCCCTGCTTTTCCGAAAAACCCCATTGACTTCCCCTATCTTCCCCGAAAGGTAATAAAAAGCACTAAAGGCCGAACGCTGCCAGCTTTGGGGTGCTTCCCCCAAAGCAGAGGCAAATACCAGTGGGTTTCCCCACCGTATTTGTCCTGTTTGCGGCCCCGCCCCAGGCCGGGGGGGGAGGGGCGGTTTTTTCCTCCCCCTTCACATTCACAAGAACAGTTTCCCCGTCCGAAAACCGGACAGAAGTTTTGCTTTTAGAATGTTTTTCGGGGGGAAAAACCGCCAGACCGAAAACCCGTCAGTGGGGACCCCTGCACGGGGTTTTCCATAGAAAACCTTGTGTAATTTTCGGCAGGTTTTTTTGTGGTTGCAAAAACCCCAAACGCCTGAAAAAATGTCTGAAAACCCGTGCCGTGGGGACATGCCCTTTGTGAGACAAAAGGCAGGTTATATAGTCATTGAGTGGGATTTTTGACCGATTTTTCTCTAGGTTGCTTCGAGGTGTGGAACGACTTGTCCCTTTGTCAATGGAGAAACCCGCTTCCCCCTTATGCGGGGGATGGAGAAGTATTTTAGCTTGAATCACATCTGGGGAAAGAACAGTGAGGATGAGGGGTCCGGGGCCTTCTCCCAGACTGAGATCCGATTGTGTTCTGCTTGCTTCTTTATATATTTATTAATGGGGGGGGTGATCATTGGATAGCTGAACCTTTTGTATACGGTTTTGCACAAGCCTTAAGTTTTTATATTACTACATTTTTTAATTAGTTTTAGTCTTGTGTATAAAGGAGAGTGGAGGGAGGTGAAGGGTCTTAGATGAGTTCTGCTGTTGGACCTTGACAATGAGCTGATCGCCACTGTTTATTGTGGCTATTGCATTGGCCAATTCTCATCAGTTTCTTTAAATTTTTAATTACTTGGGGTGATTTTGTATCACTCAGAGCGGGGGTAGGCTGGTTTTTGTATTTACACCAGAGCCATGAATAGCATGTGCTCACAATCCGCTAAATCAAAAGTTGGAGAAGCTCAATCTTTTTTAAATTCGCAAATTTTTTGCTTGTGCAAAAATCATAAATTCTGTAACTAATGTATTACCGTTTTAGCTTTCTTCTCACTGACCAGCCTCATACAACGCAGGGGAAACCTCTTTTTTGAACTGCTGCTTGTGTTTCCCAGTCATTCTAGTAAATGGATTAAGGAGTTTCCCCGTGTTAACCTTTTGGGAGCAGTGCTTCATACGAAACCCTTTTGCTTTTTCTAAAACAAGCGTAAGCCTTGGTCGCTTTGAGGGGTTAAGAAAAGGAAAGAAGATTTTTGTGAGCAGGAGCTGGATGAGGGGCTTGATCACGGTTACTGCTGTGAAACTACCCGGGAGCTTACCAAAACGGGAAACACATTTTTAGTGGTTAGGACTATAAGGATAAGCGTTTTTTTGGGGCGGATTCCGTGTACAATTCTTCCCCCAAAAAAGCTTGTAAAACGACTAAAATGCCTGCTATAGATTGCTTTGTCAAAACGGCGTCCTCTTTCTGACAACGCTGACTTTAAAAGGGAATATCTCTCCTTGGGGAGAGCACCGTATAGGTGTGTAGCCTTTTGAATTGCCTTTTCACAAACAAAGGATTATGGGGGAAAGGGCTGAGAAGCCAACCCCCTTTGATGTTACAAATCCCCAATTTTTTTTGAAATCAAAGGGGATATTGAAATTGGCTTCAAGAGTGGAATTTTTGACGGGAACATGAATTTGCCCTGACATTTTTAGCTCCCAAAACCGTGTGTGAAATACCCAACAGAACGAACCGGACGTTTCAGTTCACTCTCATCGGATCCCATGCAGAAAATTTTGCCAAAAAAACACCACAAAAAAATTTTTTTGCGCTATAATTTTTCTATTAAAATATTGAAGCCAAACGAAAACCAGAGAACGCCGCTCCCTTTTTTTTAATGGCTTATTTTGCTTTTGTCGGCTCAGTTCCCCCCATTACAGAAAAAAAAAAAAAGGATCCAAAACAAAGGTGCCTCTGTTTTTTTTTTACATTTAAGTAATGGAAAAGAAGTCAAGGAAAAGGTTCAAATGTGGTTCGTTGTATCCGTTTTACATCCAAAACCGGTTTTTTTAATTTTTTTTGGGGATGAAAGCAAGTTTGACATTTTAAAAAAAAAAAAAAAAAATCTGTTTTTAATTTAAATAAAAAGATGCAAACAGAAACAAAAAGATCTGTTTTTTTTTCCCATTTAGTTGAGAAACCCGGAATCGTCC